>JAQIUQ010005362.1:0-25000 GCA_030378365.1 Hybognathus amarus
TCATACAGACAGTCAGACAGTCAGACGGACAGACAGACAGACAGTCAGACAGACAGACAGACAGACGGACAGATAGATAGACAGACGATAAGACAGACAGACAGACAGACAGACAGACAGACAGACAGACAGACAGACAGATACAGAGATAGATAGATAGACAGACGATAAGACAAACAGACAGACAGACAGACAGACAGATAGATAGATAGATAGATAGATAGATAGACAGAACGATAAGACAGACAGACAGACGATAAGACAGACAGACAAACGATAAGACAGACAGACAGACAGACAGACAGACAGACAGACAGACAGACAGACAGACAGACAGACAGACAGACAGACAGACAGACAGACAGACAGACAGACAGACAGACAGACAGACAGACAGACAGACAGACAGACAGACAGACAGACAGACAGACAGACAGATAGATAGATAGATAGATAGATAGATAGATAGATAGATAGATACAGATAGATAGATAGATAGATAGATAGATAGATAGATAGATAGATAGATAGATAGATAGATAGATAGATAGATAGATAGATAGATAGATAGATAGATAGACAGACGATAAGACAGACAGACAGACAGACAGATAGACTCAGTTCAGTGTGTGAGTGTAAGACACACTTATCCTCCATCCTCGAGTCTCCAGTCTACACAATGAACAAGACCTTGGATTAGACCTCCATCACTCGCTACAGTAACACACACACTCACTCGCTCCCGAATCCAGTGACACGAGGACAAACACACCAATGATGCATTATTCATCCCCTATTCCTTCTTACTTCATAACAAACATGCGCACACTGTGTCCCTGAGAGAAAATGAGGACACATCGCAGTATCTGGAGAGCCAAATCAAGTGTTTCCAAACTCAATATAGTCTGAAACTGAGCGAGAATGTGTCCAGCGAGGACACCAGAGAGAGACTACACAAATGAAACACCTAAAGCTGAAATATTCTAATACAACTGAGTTATTAAAGGGATAGTTCACTTTGAAATTAATTTTTGGTATGTTTCTAGTTTACCTCAAGGGCATCCAAGATGTAAGTGTCTTTGTTTCCACAGTATTTTAAATTTTGATATTTTTAGGTCAAACCGTTCTTGTCTGTCAGTCATATAATGGAGGTCTATGGTACCACCTAAGAGCATGCACAGAGAAGTCCAGATTAAACATGATTTAATGACTCATAAATGTAAGAACACATTGATGGCCTAAGACACCAAAGCGAGCGGGTTTGTGTGAGAAAACGAATAGTATCTGATATCGTTTTTGCCTCTTGTAACCACAGCCACGTCCAAGTGATCTGAGGCCACGGACGCTTTGTTGCTGTGGTTACAAGAGGTAAAGCGATATAAATACTGTTCGTTTTCTCACACAAACCGCTCGTTTCGTATTTTAGGCCATCAATGTGCACTTACATTTACATCATGTTTAATTTGGACTTCTCTGTGCATGCTCTTTGAGGTGGTGACCATAGACCTCCATTATATGACTGACAGACAAGAACGGTTTGACCTAAAAATATCAAAATTGAAAATACTGCGGAAACAAAGACACCTACATCTTGGATGCCTTTGAGGTTAGATAAAACACACCTAAAATTAAAAAGTGAACTATCCCTTTAAATGTGTGGAACGGATGCAAAAGCAAAGCGTTTGGTTACTGATGCCACTGTAGACACATATTTGATCCATTTATTCGTCAAATAATAATGCAAATCAGTTTGTGTAACTTCACTTCACAAAAGTTTAAACCACAGCGTTCTCACGAACATCCCCTCGCGTACACGAACAGAAGCGGAGGCATCTCAACCTTCAGAGGGATTTAAATGTGTCAAAACACGTTCCTGTGAACCTCCTCCTTCACAGCATCCGCTCACTTTCCCTTTTACTGTTTTAAGTCACGCATCCTTTTACTGGGAGACAGTTTCTTGCTGTTCATTATTCACTTTGAGAACTGCATGAGGTTTAAATAATCCACACATCTTAACACACGCTAACAGAGAGAGTTCAGAGGATGGAGACTTCGTAAATAACACACACTGATACAGAACGACCTGTGATGAGACTCTCTGACATGTAGATGTGTGTCGGTTGTGTTTGATTAGAGAGGCTGGACGTGTGTGTGTTGCTGGTATTGATCGTGATGTTATGTTGTTTATGAGATGCTGTCCAGCACATATCGACTGGATGAAGGAGAGAGGACCCTATCCTGAAGATAAGGTCAGTGTATTCTCCTCAGACTCGCTCAAACCCTGTTTAATTATGTTTGGTCTCTCTTCTAGCATATTAAACACTACAACTCCTGACTGACTCACACACACTAGTCTCAGATGTGTTTGCTTATAGCTTATTCAGAACAAATTATTAATTACATTTTTTATTATATTATTATTATATTTTATTTTAATGTTGACTAATTTAAAGAAAGAGTTCACCCAGAAAAACTTCAATCTTTTTTTTTAAGAACGGAAAAACTACAGAATTGCCATAATTGTAGTTCATACAACTTGTGCATGACACTTTGTGTGAAAAACTTTTCTATCAATAATAGTTTTAGTTCATTTTCATAATAAATTATTTAAGTTGAACCACCTTCTAAGGGTTTTGGTTATTTGTATATGTATATATATGTATATACTTTATATACATTAGGGCTGTCAAATAATCACGATTAATTGCATCCAAAATAAAAGTTTGTGTTTACATAATTTATGTGGGTGCACTGTGTATAATTATCTTGTATATATAAACACACACACATGCTTGTATATATTTAAGAAATATTTTAATGTATATACTGTATATAGATTTATATATAATTTATATTATATATAAATATAAATATTTTATAAATAAATAATATTTTTTCTTAAATATACATGCACGTGTGTGTATTTATATATATATACAAAATGATGATACACAGTGCACCTGAGATATATTATGTATAGACACAGACTTTTATTTTGGAAGCAATGATGACACTTAATTGTTTACGGCCCTAATATATATATATATATATATATATGTGTGTGTGTATATGTGTATATATATATATATATATATATATATATATATATATATCAAAACCCTTAAAGGTCATGTAGGATTTTAGTATATATATAAAGTAAAGATAATTTAGGAGAAAATTGTCTTAAAAATAGGCTTTATTTGTCTTAATGCTATATATATATATATATATATATATATATATATATATATATTTTTTTTTTATTTTTTTTTTTTTTTTTTTTTTTTTTTTTGATAGAAAGGAAGTCAAATAGTTTGGAAGGACATGATGGCTGATAAACAATCACATAATGTTAATTTATTATTAAATAAATTAAAGTGTGTGTGTATGTGTCCAGGTAAACCCTACGACCTACGTTATGCCTATGGGAACCTAAAGATGGTGATATCTGAAATCTGTAAAACTGTTCTGTTTATAAACTAGAACGTGATGGTGTTGGAAAATGTAAAAATGCAGAAAGTTTTGTGTGACGGGTTTAGGGTTAGTGTAAGGGGAGAGACTATACAGTTTGTACAGTATAAAAATCATTATGTCTATTAAAGTCACGGTGTGTGTGTGTGTGTGTAGATGTTACAAGCATAAAGACTTCTGAGATGAACATGACCCGCAGTGTGATGGAAACTCTCGAGGGCTGAATGTGAAACACATCTGGGAGGTGTACAGTACACACACACACACACACTAGGGTTGAGCAATATGCTGAACATGCTGGAACAACAGCGCAGCGCTGTGCAATCTTAATATTCATATCCAACAGGGATCCATTAGCATTTGGGGAGAATGTGTAATTAAAAGAGTCGAGCACACGGCAACATATCATCACAAAACCCACACATGAGACATGAGGCTTTACGAGGGATCTCAACACATGCAGTTCTTGTTCGTGCACAAACACAAACTGTGCACACACACTCATAATGCATGCAAATCAAGTTCTTAACACAAGTTAAATCAGAAAAACTCTGTCAACTTTGATGTGCACAAGCACACTCTCCACACACACACACACACACACACACACGACTCAATCACACCCAATTACATCATTAGACCAGTGTCCAATTAACTGTGGCCCGACCGGACTAATGACCACAACCAGCTACATTTAAACACACATCACCAGAACAGACGTTTGAAGAACGGAGAGATTGAGAATCAAAGAGTCAAATGTGTTCTTCATCATATTGGTGAGATTTCCCATCTGTAGTGGACGTCCTCATGTGACGTATTGCTCTAGCAAACATGCATTCACTAACACACCTCAAGATAACATTATACTTTATTTAAAGATCATTATCACAGTTAGGCACTGGATACACACATGCACACTCTCTCAAACGGCTGCTTCTGGTTTTGCAATTACTAGGTCAGTTTATTAATGTTCATGGTTTGGCCCTGCTAAAGAGCCATTTGTCTTGAGAGTAGCCCTACTAATGTGTTTTAGAGAGATACGCTTCTGTGCGCGCTAACTCCTGCGAGAGGACATCCTTCACCACAGCCGAACAACCAAACAAGTCGGACTATTGCTGCAGTACATATATATATATATATATATACATATATACATATACACATACACATATACATATACACATATACATATACACATATACATATCGGCCCACTTTAACCCCTGGACCTTCCCATTGCACAAAAGGAAGTGAAGGTTCGTTAGATTATTAAAATGTTCTTGGTATTTTTCATCGTTTAAGAACCACTCACTGAAAAGTCCTCTGGGGAAACAACAACGGTTCTGAAAATCCCCTTTGGAACCTTTACTATTGTATAAGTGTAGTATGTTCAGTATGCTATCCTGTACTGTGTGTGTGTGCGTGTGTGTGTGTGTGTGTGAGGTTCCTGTGGTAGCTCCCTCCAGTGGACGAGTAACTGACACAGTGTTTGGACACACACGTGTGCTGTATGAATGTACGGCCGAGGACATTAATCAGTGAGAGATACACATGTGTGTCTTCTGCTAAATTAATTTAGTCATAAATCTGCATGAGAGTAACAGAGAGAGAAAGTGTGTGTGTGTGTGTGTGTTGTGTTCTTATAAGACCCTCAGACATTAATAATTCAGACTAACCCGAGGCAGTGCTGCACTACACACTTCTGCCGAGTGTTTGAGTGTGTGTGCACAGTGTGTGTGTGTGTGTGTGTGTGTGTGTGTGTGTAGAGAGAGAGAGAGTGTGTTAGGGGAGTGTGTGTATGTGTGCGCGTGCGTGTGTGTGTGTGTGTAGAGAGAGAGAGAGAGAGAGAGAGAATGACAGCACTGCCATGGCCTTAATCTATGATGACAAAATTACACAACTTTCACAAACACACACGCAACATACAGTGAGTCAAATAATTCATTTGAGAGAGAGAGAGAGAGAGAGAGAGAGAGAGAGAGAGAGAGAGAGTTCAGGTTTCTCGTGGGACTGAGAGCGAGAGATTGAAAGTGGACAGAAATGAATTGCTCAAGTCACTTGCTTTAGGAACCTCTTTTAGCCCGAGGAGCGTGAACAGGGCCTAATGTGTACACACACACACACACACACACACACACACAGGTCTTGCTTAAGAATTAAAGAACTGGTTTCAGGGCTAAATGTACTGTACTGTACCAAACAGCAAAATGGTTCTCATGATGGCCAATAACACATTCACACACAGATGGAGTGAAGCAGCAGCCTACACACACACGCACACACACACACACACACACACACACACACACGCACACACACACCACAACACAACAATATAATTATTTTGGTTTAAATAGCTTCATAATACATTTGATTTGTGATAACAGCAAACATTAGATCCTCAATTTAATTGATTATTAATATAAACTCAAATAAACTATAAGAGATAATTTCAAAACATTAGAGTTAAACACAAAATAGAAATAAACTAAAACTGAAATAAGCTGAAAACTAAAATTACGATGAAATACTTTAATTACCATGGAAATAACAAAGTAAAGT
The DNA here is from genome assembly GCA_030378365.1 of Hybognathus amarus. NCBI lineage: Eukaryota > Metazoa > Chordata > Actinopteri > Cypriniformes > Leuciscidae > Hybognathus > Hybognathus amarus. The sequence continues at coordinate 6,033 of JAQIUQ010005362.1, forward strand.
GAGAAAGAGAAACATTAAAAACAAAAACTAATAAAAACGACAAAAGCAGAAAGCGAAATGTATATATATATAAATTTATATATATATATATATATATATATAGGGGTGGAACGGTACATGCATTCGTATCAAACCGAAACGGTACGGGCGTCACGGTTCGGTGCACGAATTTAAACGGAGAATACACGGTATATAAATAAATAAAACTCGCGTGCATATTAAATAATGTAATGCGGGACTACTGTTAGATACGCGGGTTCTTTAGGGACACATAATCTGTATCATCGGCTAGCTCTGAACCGTCAAAGCTCTGAACGCGCGTTCACTTCAAACGTGGCTTTATATGCGCATCCTCGCTTTGGACTAGCGTCGAACCAGACGCGATAGACGTCAATTTGGCGCTCTATTCGCGTTTGGTGTGACCGCATAATGAACAGGCTGCGATGTCAAGATTGCAATGCTTGTGTGTGTGTGTGTGTGTGAGAGAGAGAGTGTGTGTGTGAGAGAGAGAGATGCGCGATAGAGACACGCAATAGAACAGTGGAAACAAAAACTGTTCTCATATTTGTGTAGGCTACACTCGCAATAAAACACAACATTGTGCTTTTGTTACACTGTAAACTCTTGACAAACTGTAACCTACAACTGTCATCAAACCAAAATCACACACACACTGTTTTAAAAGCAAAACATAGGCTATTTATCCAACTCCATTTCAAAACAGTCTGTGGGTCCCATCTTTTGGACATTCGTCATATTCCTCGGAGCACTAATCTTACACATTCTACATTGATTTAAAAAGAAAATCGAATGTGTTTTTAAAGGTAGTATATGTTATACAGAAATCAATTATTTATTCAGATGAGAATAATGTTACATTGTTAATTAATAATGTTAATTAAAATTAAGGAAAACAAATATATTGATCTGAAATATAGCAGAATAATTTTAAATAAATGCAGGTACAATTACCAAACATATCGCAATGACTTTTTGTCTTTTTATTCATTTAATTAATAAACTAATTATATAAAACTATTTCCAGTGCACTACAAATAAACTGGTTCTATGCTTTTATAAAACTTTAAAAAATACAATGCCTTCTGTATTTTTGTTTTGTTTTTCCCTCCATTGTACCGAAATCATACCAAACCGTGAGGTCTGAACCGAGGTATGAACCGAACCGTGACTTCTGTGTACCGTTCCACCCCATAATATATATATATATATATAATACGCAGAATGAGCTTCAGTAATTCATGTAGGATTTTAGTGACATTAGGTCACGAGACTTTGTTATTTAACTAATCCATTTTTCATATTAAAATGGGTTTGACACAATCAATTCACTAACCGGAGAAAAACTGCTGAAAAATCATAGAAACTACACTTTAACTGTGATGTGTAGTCAGATCAGGTAAAACAATTGAACTATGGGCAGATCCATGCAAATATGTGAAAAAAAAATATATATATATATAAATTCTCTATCTCACTTTTGCTAAAACGCCAGTTAAATTTCCTATAGTTAAAGGTATGGTCAAGAGTTGATTGATTCCTAAATTTCAATCAGTAAGACAGTTTCTGCTCAACCGCACAGATCATATGCATTATTTAAACACACATTTACAAGACGGGACAGCACCACAATATCTCCTAGCACTTTTGAGCCTCAAACATTAAACGTAAGACACAACACGAGACCTGGAGAGCAGTGTGTGTCTCTCCCTGCTGAGACGGGACAGCTGTCGCAAACACACAACACCATTACACCGAAGTGAGTTATTCATCTCAGCGATGTTTGCAAACATAATTTGGGCTTTTGACAGACTGAAAATCAGAGAACATCAGCTGGTCAATCAATGCGCTCCAAAGACTACATCTTAATAATGCATAGACGTATGACTCGAACTCGCCACTCGCTTTCTGTGCTTTTAGGTTTTAAAATCAGGTAAGAGCTGATCCCAGGTCTGTAATGATTAAAGATCGCCACTAAATTTGCCAAAACTGTGATTAGATGGCATCTAACAAAACATGAGAAGTCAAGTCAACTCCGACTGATCAGTAAAGACTGTAAAATCATGTCAGCGTCTTAAATCATAAACGTGCGTCTAGCCTAAAACACCAAACACTGATTGAAAGCACACATACACTAACACAAATGAGTAAGAACAAACCTACATTAAACATTATTAGGTTCGCCTTATCAAGGTGACAGTTAAATATGAACTGAGTAATATTAATTAACTACATGCACTTATTACAAAGTTATGGTTTGGGATTGGTTTAGGGTTAGTTACTTGTAATTATTCATAATTTACTACTTGTAGTAGCATTTAACTATGTCACCTTAAAAATATTATAACTATTACTATAGTTATAACCCATAACTATACGTAAATTTTCTAGAGCTATATAGAAATATCAGCCTTTATTTATTTATTTATTTATTTATTTATTAATTAGTTTATTTATTAGTTGTTGTTGTTTTTTTGTATTTCACATTGATGATTTTATAATGTATTTTTTCCATTTAATTCAGTACTCTACTTTTAAAAATCGAATTTATATATAGTACCAATATGGTTATTTCTCTTGATTATTCATGCATAAATAGCCAAAAACAAATGTGTTATGGATCTTTATAAATGTAATCTCAACGTAGCATGTAAAATAAAACCACTTTTAATAGGAAACTGATATATGGAAGCTTGTAATTGCAACTTTTTATCTCAAAATCACACTTTTTTTCTCATGTTGTGTGTTTTAAAGTTAGATTGTGAGATACTGAGAGATATGAAAAAAGTCAGTCTTTTTTTCCCACAGTATTGGACTTTAAAACTCACAATTGTTCTCACAATTCTCAGAAACCAAGATAAAAACTCGCAATTATCTTTCAAAATGGTTTATTCTGTGGCGGAAACAATAGATATGAGTCCATCTCATGTTTATTCGTCCATTATATTTGTATCTGTGTATATATTTGCTGAGTGCACCTTTTAAATACGCAGCTTGCTGACTTAAACCAATTATTGGCAAGATGATGGCAAGGGTGTGTTAGGGGATATTATTACCTTTCATCCTGTATCTGGACATCTCTGGGCCAGGATTCTGGCATTTCTGTCACAAACCCCATGTCTTCGTGGGAGCTCGATGATGATTGGTCAGACAAGTGGGCAGGAAGAACAGGTGGCCTATCATCTTCAATGATGACGGTGTCATCCTGGGGCATATTCACAGTGGGGGACAGCTGGAAGTTACCTGAGAGAGAGAAAGAGAGAACATGTCAACATCTCACTGAAAAAATAATAAAAGTGTGTTTATTTTTGAGACGGGCTTCATTCTGATTCTGGCCTTGCTGACCCTGATGGCACACCACTGATAAATCTGTCTAAGACTGTACATATAAGCAAAATAAACATTTATGCGCCGTGCAACAACATTTTTAGTACTATAAATGCAACTGTTTGAACAGAGAGTTTACTAAATGAAACACAGGTAGAAGAAAGAGTCACTTACTGTAAGTCAACAAGCTCTGAAACATATACAGAATCAGTCAGCGCTGGAGCGCCACTACAGTGCACATGTTCACAATTAAAATGAGGGATTTCCATCCAAACATGGACTTCTGAGAGTTCCGCTACGCTTCGTTCCAAGTGTATTTATTTCAACGAGAAAGTCATTACGCAACTTTAGCAGCTTAGAAGCAATCAAATGTAATTACTCCTACACAAAAAATAACCCAGGCGTTCTCCAGCAAAAATAAAACTGATATTTAGTTTCAGTGTCCCAGAAAACAAAATGCTCTAACAGAAATAAATGAGGGTTTATGTGTTTTGCATCGGTTCGGCCAGAGCACACACACACTGACTGAGACTTTAACACGTGATAACGATTAATGGACACTTCAGGGCCAACATGTCTGGATTTTACCTTCAAAACAAGTAAAAGTGTGTGGAGGAAAAGAGTGTGGACAGAAAAAAAATGTCTGTGTGTATTTGTGTCTACCTACTTAACTATATTTTGGGGACAAATTTATACCCAGAAGTGACTAAAATCTCAAAAAAACATAAAAAAATAATGTCCTCCTTTGTAAATCTGGTGCAAAATATTTAAAGATTTTTTAAAATGTAAAAATGCAGAAAGTTGTGTGTGATGGTAGTGTAAGGGAAGAGAATATACAGTTTGTACAGAATAAAAAAACATTACGTCTATGTCCCCATTTAGACAGCTAAACGTGTGTGTGTTTCAGAATATAAAACTACCGAATAAACTCTACATTTACATTTCTATTCTGAAGAGATTCCACTCTAAACCAGCATGCATTGCGTGTTCTTCTGTGTGATATGATGAAACCCTTACTTTTAAGTTCATTAATTTATAACAAACTCTCATTAGACATCAGGGTGGTTGAAGCGGTTAAAGATCAAACCCTGGTTTCACAGACAAGGCTAAAGCAACTCCCACAACTAAAACACTCCTAGTTTTAACTGAGTTAATAAGTGTATCATCTTGGATAATTAGTAGAGCTCATTAGTGAAGCGTTGTCATGATCATTTAATGCACTAGCATCAGAGCGTATGGTTAAAGGCCTCTTGAAATGCCTCTAACAGTTAATGAACAGAATTAATCTTCTATGAACAGAATAAGGGCCTGTTCACATATTGCGAACTTTTGCACGCTCAAGTTAGTTATTTCAAACGTAGGCGCGCACTTATAATGGAAGTGACCAAAAGCCTAGTTCACAATACATGATTTTAAGCCCCATTTGCAAATCGATTGAGCTAGCGGACAGGTCAGGGTGTTATCGCGTGCAAATCACGGGGGATTAGCGGACAATGAACGCTCAGCCAATCTGTTAGTATGAAAGAGCCAACAACGCATCAAAGATGCTCGCAGACGCATATCGCCAAGCCCAGGAAAATATCTAGCATGATACATATCCAGAGCTGTCGCACGACTCAACCTCAGTGATGTCATGAGCTACAGCCAATCAGAGCAAGGCATGGGTTGAGGTCACCGGGTAAATCGTAATTTTTTTTAGTGTTTTTTTTTTTAAGAGCAAATCATCGCGCAAACAGTTTGCAGCAGTAGTTTCTATCCATATTTGTCTTCTTTGCTGGGTATTGGCGCACGTGCTGTTTCGCATAATTTCCGGTTTGTTTTATCGCATGATTTTTCGTGACAAAACGAGGTTGTTGTCGAGTTGTCATCTGGTTTAGTGGGTTACCTCCTGTTGCGGATTAATCGCGTTGTGTCGTATGGTGTGAACAGCTCAACAACTTAAACACTCCTTAAGTCATGTAGTGTGAACTCCACAGTTCAGCCCAACATTTTAAAATCATGTAGTGTGAACTAGACTTAACTATGGAAGCTTGTTTCCGCCACTGAATGAGAAAAAAGAAAAAAATAATTGCCACATTTTATCTCACAATTGCGAGAATATCAAGTCAGAATTGTGAGAAATGAAGTTGCAATTGCGTGTTATGAAGTCAAAATTGTGAGATATAAATTCAGAATTGTGAGATATAAAGTTCGCAATTCTGAGAAAAAAATGAGAGAAGTGAGACTTTTTATTCGTACTTATTTGCGACTTATTTCTCACAATTGCGAGTTCACATCTCACAATTCTGAATTTATTACACATAATTACGAGTTTTTATGTTCGAAATCCTGACATCTATTCTCAGAATTGTGAGATATAAACTCGCAATTGCGACTTATTAGACCAATTCTAAGGGGAAAAAAAGACAGAATAGTTTATATCTTACAATTCTGACTATACAACACGCAATTTCGACTTTATATCATGCAATTCTGACTTTATATCACGCAATTCTTACTTTATATCGCGCAATTGTGACAATATCACGCAATTGTGACTTTATAACACGCAATTGTGACTTTATATCTCGCAATTCTGCTTTATAACACAATTGTGACTTTATATTACGCAATTCGGACTTTATATCTCACAACTGTGACTTTATAACACGCAATTGTGACTTTATATCTGCAATTCTGCTTTATAACACAATTGTGACTTTATATTACGCAATTCGGACTTTATATCTCACAACTGTGACTTTATAACACGTAATTGTGACTTTATACCACGCAATTCAGACTTTATATCCTGAAATTGCGACTTTATATCTCGCAATTCTGACTTTATATCTTGCAATTTGTGACTTTATATCACGCAATTCTGCTTTATAACACAATTGTGACTTTATATCTCGCAATTCTGCTTTATAACACAATTGTGACTTTATATTACGTAATTCGTACTTTATATCATGCAATTCTGACTTTATATCACGCAATTCGGACTTTATATCTCACAACTGTGACTTTATAACACGTAATTGTGACTTTATATCACGCAATTCGGACTTTATATCCTGCAATTGCGACTTTATATTTCGCAATTCTGAATTTATATCTTGCAATTTTGACTTTATATCACGCAATTCTGACTATATAGCTCGTAATTCTGACTTTATATCACGCAATTCTGACTTTATATCTCGCAAATTCTGACATTATAACACGCAATTGTGTCTTTATATCACGTCAATTCGGACTTTATGTCCTGCAATTGTGATTTTAAATCACGCAATTATGACTTTATATCTCGCAATTCTGACTTTATATATCGCAATTCTGAATTTATAACACGCAATTGGGGCTTTTTATCACGCAATTCTGACTTGATATCTTGCAATTCTGACTTTATATCTTGCAATTGTGACTTTAAAGCACATAATTCTGACTTTATATCACACATTTCTGACTTTATATCTCGCAATTGTGACTTTATATCATGCAATTCTGACTTTATAGTTTACAATTCTGACTTTATATCACGCAATTCTGACTTTATATCTCACAATTCTGACTTTATATCTCGCAACTTTCTGACTTTACAGTTCGCAATTGTGAGAAAAAAGTCAGAATTGTGAGATAAAAAGTCGCAATTACCTTTTTTTATTTTTCATTCTGTGGCGGAAACAAGCTTCCATACTTAAAAACCCTGACCCACAAGACTCAGATTTAACTTGGACTAATCCATCTGACACAGTCCAGTAATGAACAATCTGATGTGCTAAACTTTCATCATTAGATCATTAACACAAGACAAACCAAACCAAACATTTAGATGATTTAAGGCTGAGAGTCCAACATTTACAAAGCCCAGCTTGAGGATGAGCGATGTTCTCACTCGAGACGAGACATTTAAAGCCCGTTTTCAGCATGGCAGGGGTAAGATATGAAAGAGCCAGCTGGACACAAGACTGAGCTCAATGAAAACGTAATGCACTGGTGGCTTTGGCCTGGATGTCTACAAGAGACTTTGATGGAGAAGATCCACAAGAGCTTCTCAGAGTAATCACCCATAATGCATCAGCTTCTCAAAAACACTCTCTCGCTGAGCAGTGGGTCAGGAGATATGGAAACACTTCTGTCATTGGCGTGCAGATACATACCCGAGTACAAATGAAACTATGTGTGTGTGCAATAAGCGTGAACTTGAATTTCACAGTTGTGGAGGTGAGAAGACGTTTATACATGCGTGTACACCAATATATTCACAGAAACATATGCGCCGCCACGCTCAACAGAAACAGCAAAAACAGTCCCAGCAATGATGAATACATAAAGTGGAGGAGAAAACATTAGAATGATAATCCTGGGACGGCCAATGAATGTGAGTGTACACATCTTAGGGTACATTTACATGACAATGATGTACACAAAATGGAAATGTGTTTTCTTTGTATAGATGACGATGTTGTCAAGACAATTTTCATTCATATGAATCCACGGAAACTACTAAACACGCTGTATTATGCATGCCAGGCCAGTAGGTGGAGATGTCACTTTGTAAAGAAAGACTACGCACATTAGGCCTGTTGGAACGAATTTCGAAATTCGAATATGATTCGAATATTAAAAAATCAATACTATCCCAATGCTGAAGTTCCTGTTCGAATATTGCTTTTTTTATATATATATAATTTTAAAATTGTCTTTTATATGCAATCTTGCCTTTCGCCGCCTTGGCTTACACGCATGTGAAAATTAAATGCCTTTGTTTCGTCTGATGAACAATACAGTTTTTGAATCATAACTCAAGTGTGCACGTTATCCATGGTGTATCATCATAACAACTGTCAAAAATGGTAGCCTAAATGTTTAACAACGTAAAAAGCGCCCCCAAAGAAAGCGCCTGTGAAGCGAAAAACGCAAATATCTCAAAGGATTCGGTGTGCATCGAGCTTGTTGAAAGTGTCTAGTCAAACTGAAAATAACGATATAAGTTTCAGAATTTTTGGTGGTGTATTCGGCGGAAAACCATCGGAAGCACTTCAACCATATTCAGCGTGAATAAAAATGTGTATTAGATGTCCCTCTAGTGGACCGAACGTGTAACAACAACCACATGCTATAGTGGCATTGGCGATCCATAAGCATGTGTAATGTCATAAATATTAATAATTTACATTTTTGCATTTAATATTCGAATATTATTCGAATATTACATAAAATAAGGATTGGAATTCGAATAGTATTATAGAGGAAGATTGACAGCCCTAACACACATACACATTCTTGTAGAGCACTGCGCCACACACACATGCCTATACACGTAATACACATGTGCATGCCGCCACCGTTTTCACAGTCGCGTTTCTGTTACATGGAGACGATGACTGTATCGTTTTCAAAACGCCATTGTCGTGTACATGAACGGATGATTACAACGTTTTTCTGTTATTATTTGAAAACGGTGTTGTGTTTCAAAAACCTATTACAATGCATTTTTTTAAACAAATACTATGAATTAATTCATAAGTAGCATTACGTTTTTAGAGAGTCACACCTCACCTGAACTTACTTAGTGTTCAAATTATACAGTATGACATTTTATATTCATGAGGGTCTTCAGTGGGGCAATATTTCCTATTTTGTGATGTTTTTTGTTGTTTATTCACCACTGAACTTTAATTTTGAAGATACAATCTTCTAAAAATCTATTTTTTTAAAATAATAATCCAGAAATTAAGTGAATAAACTTTAATTTCAAGAGATTAATTGGTTTAAATATGTTCTCTTCATCATGACATCAAGACATCAATTTTAATGTCTCGTTAACTTCTCCAAAATGAAAAAATAAAAAATCTATTTAAATTCAGAAAATATGTAAAAAAAAAAAACAGTGATTTATTTATTTATATATATATTTTTAATTGTTTTAAAGATTATGGGGTCATGCCACTGATAAACATAATAAATTTAAAAAAAAAACAGTACATGACCAGGATTAATCCACATGAACCAAAAAAAGAAAGGATCCACACTCTCGAAGGGGCAGATTGTCCATGCAAGGTCATATTTTTTTTGCTTATGCAGAACATGATTTTAATTGGCTTTAGTGCTGACACAGTCATGTTCCTGCAGTAAATGAGGCTATTCCTACAGATATCCTGACACAAGTGCTGACCTCCTGTTTCCTGGCATTACTCTTCTTGACTCTTCTAAATGGCGTAAAGGACACCTAAAGAAATAGCCACTGTGACACAGTGAAAAGGTGAAAGTCTTTAACATGGAAGATAAAAACCCATAGACCACAATTCTGCTGTGGTCGACTAATTGGCCTACCGTTTTATTAAGATTATATCCCCCGTCCGCCCACTCTTGCTCATGATTTCACGGTGAATCATAAAAAAATCTGCTTAAAACGGACCTCTTAATTGCAGGACAAGGAAAATAGCGAAGGCGTACTTGGCTTATTATACATTAAGCTCTGAGAAGAGGACGGGAAACCAGCAGGCTTGTACAGTAGAGGAGTACAGCATCTCAAACAGCTCATTTCTAATGATTTGTGAAGGCACAATGATGTACCTGCTCAGTATGCTTGTGGGACTGATGTACTAAAAAAGCTCTGCTGGATGTTCTTCAGAGGGCTTTGTCCTGGTGGGAGGGTGTTAGCGACTGACAAATCCTGCTGACATCTCCTCAGCACCTTGTCTAGATCCATTAACCACAATGTGGATGAGAGTCGGCATGATGTGAAGAGTTGGGTGGGTAAAAAGTTAGAAAAACTGTTGTCATCTTAGGCCTCATCCACACTAACACGCTTTCGTTTGAAATCACATCTTTTTCTCTCCGTTTTGGCCTTCCGTCGACACTGAGACTTTTCACTTTTTCACTGAGAGATTTTCATTAAAGGAGTAGTTCACTTTAAGAAAAAAAAAAAAACTTTTGCTGATAATTTACTCACCCCCATGTCATCCAAGATGTCCACGTCTTTCTTTTTTCAGTCGAAAAGAAATTAAGGTTTCTGACCTTAATTAGTTCTAATGAACAAAACTAATCAATAGTTTTGTTCCTGCAGCAATTACTTTGACGAATAAGTTATAGCTATATTTTACAATATCTGTGTATTTATTTTATTCCTCTAGTTTTTACTATGCGTCTATCTCAAACAAACTGTACCTATGTATTTAAATCCTTTTTACTTGTATCTTACATACAAATTGTTACATTTGTTTATGTATGTATTTTGTTTTTGACCAATAAGAACTTTTTTTGATGGTGTGTGGTAATGTGATGATGTGTGAAATGTGATGTGTGACTCTACTGCAAACAAAATCTACCTTTGGGTATAAATAAAGTAACTTGAACTTGATGAAAACATTTTTCCATATGATGACTTCAATGGGAACCAAACGGTTAAAGGTCCAAATGAGAGTTTCAGTGCAGCATCAAAGGACTTTAAACGACACCAGACAATGATATAAGGGTCTTATCTAGCGAAACAATTGCTCATTTAAATAAAAATAAATAAATAAATAAAAAATGTTTATAACTCTCCTGTTCGAACTCGTTCATCAAAATGAAGGAATCTTTTCCCAGTAGAATTCGCTCATTTGGTTCGTTGAATTAACCAAATGGCACTGAAAAAAGATTTTACTCGATTTTGATGAACAGGAGAGTCATGAACGTGCATCACAGAACAGAGCAAGGTGAGCATTTTGAGCTTATAAAACTTTAACTTATAATTTTTTATTATTTTTTTAATGAGCGATCGTTTCGACTGGATAAGACCCTTATTCAGTCATCTGGAATCATTTAAAGCCCTTTGAACAGTTTGCACTGAAACTGTCTTTTGGAGACCTTGAACCGTTTGGTTCCCATTGAAGTCCATTATATGGAGAAAATCCTGGAATGTTTTCATCAAAAACCTTAATTTCTTATCGACTGAAGAAAGAAAGACATGGACATCTTGGATGACATGGGGGTGAGTAAATTATCAGCAAAAGTTATTTTAAAAGTGAACTACTACTTTAATATGACCTTGAACCATTTGATTTGCATTTACATTTATGCATTTGCCAGATGTGTGTGTATGACATGCATTGAGTTTGTTGCTTCCCTATTCGAACTCATGGCCTTAGCATTGCTAGCCGTTCTTCAATGATTGAGCCACATGCAAGCTAATGTTGTGAAGAAAAACAACTTATGGCTACAACTATTTGGCTAAGATGTGAAGTTTCTGAGTTGTCACAGTAAATGTAATTAATGGAACATATTGTTGGTTTGAACCTACACTGTCTGGTTGCTGCCACAGTGGTTGGATTGATCTGTTTTGCTGGTTTTAAAGTTGTTTTGGGCACTTATCAGGTTGTCAGGCTGACATACAGCTCTCTGACCAAAAATACCACCATTAAACATATATATTTTGGCTGGGAGTAGACGCATTGCTTTGTTGTTTTAATGGCTGAGGCTATTTCTTTCACTATGTCATGTGTTTACAGTATAAGCCCATTCTCATGTAACCAAACTCAAATCAAATGTGACTGAGTCAATGTTGCCAACACATGATGCAATATGAGTGTCAAATGGTCACAGTACTGAAGATGTCTCCTGAAAAACACAGAGCTGAGGTATCAAAGACCCTCAGATCTCGATGATGACCTGCTGGATTTCCCCGACCACAGCGGAGTCACTGTGGATGGACATTCATGGCACACACTTGGCCTTCCGCTCAATCCCTGCTTCTGGGAAAACTTGATTGTTTACTGACTTTATTCCTGAATACATGGGAGTTTATGATTAATACCACATGTTGGCCTATTTCTTTCATTTAAAAATTGATTTTGGATTACCGGATTACACAAAGTTGCATTATGTTTGACTGGAGGAAACTGAACCCTCCTTGTTCCCGCAGGTCTGTTTTCGGTGAAGCCCCAGCTTTGCAAATTGCCTGCTTTAGATGCTCTTGAATTAAACTCAAAAGCTCAAAAGCTTTTGCTCTCTATGAGCTAAATCAAGGAGACAGAAAACTCGCTTAAATACCTAGAAAGACTGAAGTCTATTGGCATGACTTTTTGTTTTGAACTTACCTTTAGGGTTGAAGTCACATTTTGGACCTTTTACACCTCAACCATCTTAAAAACCAAACTGGTGACCAGAAATGTCATATACTGGATGATGGCAGTCTGATTTGTTGCTACCAGAACGAGCTCAACTAACTTAACCAACAAGACCAGCATGTTCAGCTTTTCTGAACCAGTTTCATAGCTACATTTTACTTTTATTACAATGCTCTCTCATTATAGGGCGTCATATAGTGACGCTTTTGAAATTTGGTCTAAAATATGAGCGTCAATATAACACACTTCGGTTATGGGTAGGTTTAGGTCTGGGGTAGGGTTAGGGTTAGACCACTAGGGGGCTCCTTCCTGACCCATATATATCTGCGTCTCATATTGACGCTAAAGGGTGCCGGGTGTGTCTGAATGTAGATGAAATGTCAAAAGCGTCAGTATATGACGCCTTGGGATTAGAACAGGGTTTGTATTAGTAACTTAAATTTGATTTATTTTATTTGATTTGGAATTGTACTACAGGGCTGTTGAATGCGTTATTTTGATTGGTTGAAAACTGTTTGCACTTACCGGCTTAAACGTTTAGGGTCTGTAAGAATTTTTATGTTTTTAAAAATAAGTCTCTTCTGTCTCACCAAGCCTGCAATTTTTTGATAAAAAATACACAAAAAAACACAGAAATATTGTAAAATATTATGACAATTTAAAATGTCCTTTTTTTATGTTAATATATATTAAAATGTAATTTATTCCTCTGAAAAAAACTGAATTTTCAGCATATCATTACTCCAGTCTTCAGTGTCACATGATCCTTCACAAATCACTCTAATATGATGATTTTATGCTCCAAAACATGTATGATTATTATCCATGTTGAAAACAGTTTTTTACATTTTTATTTCAGGATTCTTTGATGAATAGAAAGTTCAAAAGAACAGCTTTTATCTGAAATGGAAAGCTTTTGTTACATTAAACACTACCCTTTAAAAAGTTTGGGGTCAGTAAGAATTTGTATTTTATTTTTGGGGGAAATAAATAAGAAATCAATACTTCTATTCATCAAGGATGAGTTACATTGATCAAAAGTTACAATAAAGACATTTATAATGTTAGAAAAGATTCAAATTAAATAAAAGCTGTTCTTTAAACTTTCTATTCATCAAAGAATCCTGAAATAAAAATGTAAAAAACTGTTTTCAACATGGATAATAATCATACATGTTTTTGGAGCATAAAATCATCATATTAGAGTGATTTGTGAAGGATCATGTGACACTGAAGACTGGAGTAATGATGCTGAAAATTCAGCTTTTTTTCAGAGGAATAAAATACATTTTAATATATATTAACATAGTCATTTTAAATTTAGGGCCCTATAAAATCTGTTTTATTTTTTTTCCCAAATTCCATTTTATTTTTTCCCAAATTCCGTTTTTTTCCCCATTTTTTTACCCTTTACTGTTATTTTAGTTGTAAAAAAAGTGTGTGCTTTTATTCCGTGATCGCTGAAATTATAGGGCCCTATAATTGTCATAATATTTCACAATATTACTGTTTTTCGTGTATTCTTTATCAAAAAATTGCAGCCTTGGTGAGCAGAAGAGACTTCTTTTAAAACATAAAAAATTTACCGAACCTGAACCTTTGTACCGGTATTGTATTTCTTTAGTAAATACACAGCTAAAGTAGTTCCATGCATGTTTTGATTTCCAAATTACATCGGCAAATTATTTACGTTGTCTTAAACATCAAAAGAACCAAAATTTAAGAAATTGATCAAGCAAATAAATAAAACAAACAATAGGATTAAACTATTTTTTGTTATATTATCAATGGAAAGCCTGCTCTCTTTCTCTTTCTCATCTTCCCTTCGCGCTCTATGGCCGCATAACCACCTCATTAATTTTCCAATAATTCAACATTAATTATCCTTGCTTTATTTTTCCCACCTACGAGAAATACAAGTAGGAACTTTTCGGCTTTAAGTACTATGTACTTACATTGAGATTAATAATTTGATACAATGGACTTATTGTGTACATACATGTTTTTACATTGTACTTATATTTTAAAAATACCAGCATGTAATTACAGCTGTAATTAATTTATGTAATTAAATTTGTAATTACACAGTTGACCCATCCCTCACACCTTAACCTACCCTTAAACCTACCCATACCACCACACCTGTCCCTAACCTTACCCGTCTATACCCAATAGCAGCTAAAGTATTTTACAATACAGCAGGACCACAATAATACATTGTACTTATTTTTCCATGTAAGTGCATAGTACTTAAAGCCACTTAATATAAAGTGGGACCAACTTTTCTGATAAGTGATCGTTCAAAGTCTTCCCTCTATCAACCATCCTGAAAACCCCACTGTCCTCTTTCTTCCTGGACACAGCATCAAGGAACCGTTTCATTCAGGTTTATTTGTTCGAGCCCCGATTTGGGTGGCCAACGCCGCTGTCTCACGCCAATCACTGAACTCCCACAACGGCTTGATTCTGGGCCTAGCAAACAGGCAATAGGGGGACTATTTGTTATAGCAAGAGAGATCGTCTGATCGCAGTGTGACAGAAAACAACAGCAGTCCACCACCATGCCATCAGCGCCCTGCAAGGAGAATATCGCGCAGATTAAACCAACACAAACAGCTCCTTCATGAGGACCTACAGTTTGGGAAAGACTGCACATGATTGCCTTGATGTTTATCCCCAAATGGCCTGAGTCGAATGTCCTCGGGATGCAAGCATGATGCGGAGGTTTGGACATCTTCAACGATTAAACAAAAGCATGATGTGTTTGGGAAGGAAAGGTCTTTTGGGTAAAGCAACAGTCTTTTGTTTTAGGTTCAGTCATCCAGCTCAAGCCAAACCGCGTCCTGTGTAGCTCGCATTATGAAATATATTGTCGGATGAATATCGTCATAAATGGATCATGCTAAAAATGCATAAAAGAAGTTTCTTGAGCTTGCTTTGTGATGCTATTGTTTTATAACTGATTGCAGGGAATTAATGTGTTAACTGACAGGCCTAATATGTACACATGCATTGTTTGTGTGTGTGTGTAAGACTCTAGAGGTCAGGTCCCTGATGCAGTGTGTGCCACAGTAATATCACAGGGGAAGGTCACACGCAGAAACAACAATAAGAGCGAGTGTTTCAGGCTCTCGGTCATGACTGAGTCTGTTATCTCCCGTCAACCCTCCACCTGTTAGCATAACAGCTCTCATTATCCCGTAGTCTTCATCCAGCCGATTAATACAGCGGGTGTGCTAATCTGACAGCCACAGACAAACCACTTAAGAGAAGCCGAGGGAGTCTGAGGAGGCGCTGCGAGTGTGATGCAATTCCCAGCATATCTCTGTCATTCTAGGTCTGCTACTGTGCCATTCACCAGAGAGCTGAGACACAGAGACAAATATACCTTGAGGAAAAGAAGGTCACAGCTCGGGATTCACAAAGTAGATGTGATGAAAGAGTGAAATATTTAAAGCTCAACTTCTCCTCTCTCGTATTTCTCTGTCTATATATATAGATTATATTCCCATCCTTCCTAAAAGCTCAGCTTTGATGAGTAAATACAATCTGGTAGACAAACTAGAAACTAACACTTGTATTCAACAAGCATGACAGTGTTAGACTGGTAAAACATATTTATATTTCAAATAAATGCAGTTCTTTAGAACTTTCTATTCATACAAAGGATCTTGAAAATGTGCATCACAAAAATATGAGGCAGCTAAAATTATTTCCAACATTGATAATAGCCAAAATGTATCTTGAGCAGCAAATCATCATGTTATAATTATTTCTAAAGTATCATGTGACACATGCTACATTTTTAAATATATTTCAAACTGTCGAAATATATTTAAACATTTTAAAACATTTTATATTTTTATGGGGTTTCTTATTTTATTTTGTTTTTTACTTTTTAATTAAATAAATTTAGCCTAAATAAACAAAGAAACTTCTTTCAAAAAATGTTATTTTTTTTATTATTATTTTTACATTATTATCAATTATCAATTATTATTACCAATGCAAGTAAATCAGATTAATCTGAATTTAATCTGCTGAGCTGCACAATATACAATCATAAGCATAGTAAGAGTTGATTAAAAAAAAATAATTGAACAAACAAAATAAAAATGTCTGATTTTTACTTTAAATATTCTGCTGTAATTCACTAGCTTTTTACACTGCTTATCGCAAAAATGAAAGTGAAAGACTAAATAATTCATTGCAATAAGAATACGTCAGGTAGAAATATGCATGTCCAGAAAATGTTGTCAATTCTCCAGTAAGGTGAAGTAAATTTCGATGACTCTGTGGTGTAAAAGATTATCCTCCGAAACAGCACGTCCAAGAAATGACAAGTCCGCGATTTGCGAGTCAGTATGATTTTCTGTTTGACTTTTCAATTTGGACAAAGTTGTGCTCACAGCGAAGAAGACTATAATTCACATCAAATAAATCTGTGATTACTGCCAAGATCTTTGCATAATTTCTGTACTTTTCCACTCTTTTAAACAACATATCCCACAAAGTCCCTGGCCAAAGACACAACAGGAGAAAAGAGAAATGGAGAAAAGACACGTGATTCAGCCTGAGATGTGTATCTGCGCCTGCTGCATTTTACTCTGTCAACTTGCCTGTGTAGTGAGACTTGCGAGAGGTGGATTCACACTGCCAGTTAGATTGATGTAAGGCTCAGTGTATATGTTAAATCTTCACACAGTTTCACAGCCAGCAGCTCATCCCACTGACAGCCCCGCCAATCAATATGACTGACAGCCACTGTGGCCAATCAGTGTAATGGAACTGTCACGATTAAGCCCCGCCCATCACTCTGACTGACAGCCACTGTGGCCAATCAGTGTAATGGAACTGTCAGATTAAGCCCCGCCCATCACTCTGACTGACAGCCACTGTGGCCAATCAGTGTAATGGAACTGTCAGATTAAGCCCCGCCCATCACTCTGACTGACAGCCACTGTGGCCAATCAGTGTAATGGAACTGTCAGATTAAGTCCCGCCCATCACTCTGACTGACAGCCACTGTGGCCAATCATTGTAATGGAACTGTCAGATTAAGTCCCGCCCATCACTCTGACTGACAGCCACTGTGGCCAATCAGTGTAATGGAACTGTCAGATTAAGTCCCGCCCATCACTCTGACTGACAGCCACTGTGGCCAATCAGTGTAATGGAACTGCCAGATTAAGCCCCGCCCATCACTCTGACTGACAGCACTGTCACAATGTGATGGACTGTCAGATTAAGTCCCACCCATCACTTTGACTGACAGTCACTGTGGCCAGTCAATGTGATTCAAGCCCCGCCCATCACTCTAACTGACAGCCACTGTGGCCAATCAATGTGATGGCACTGTCAGATTAAGTCCCGCCCATCACTCTGACTGACAGCCACTGTGGCCAATCAATGTGATGGCACTGTCAGATTAAGCACCACCCATCACTCTGACTGACAGCCACTGTGGCCAATCAATGTAATGGAACTGTCAGATTAAGCCCGCCCATCACTCTGACTGACAGCCACTGTGGCCAGTCAGTGATTAAGCCCCACCTATCACTCTGACTGACAGCCACTGTGCCAATCAATGGATTAAGCCCCGCCCATCACTCCTGACTGACAGCCACTGTGGCCAATCAGTGTAATGGAACTGCCAGATTAAGCCCCGCCCATCCTACTCTGACTGACAGCCACAGTGGCCAATCAATGTGATGGAACTGTCAGATTAAGCCCTGCCCATCAGTCTGACTGACAGCCACAGTGGCCAATCAATGTGATGGCACTGTCAGATTAAGCCCCGCCCATCACTCTAACTGACAGCCACTGTGGCCAATCAATGTGATGGCACTGCCAGATTAAGTCCCGCCCATCACTCTGACTGACAGCCACTGTGGCCAATCAGTGTAATGGAACTGTCAGATTAAGTCCCGCCCATCACTCTGACAGCCACTGTGGCCAATCAATGTGATTTAAGCCCTGCCCATCACTCTGACTGACAGCCACTGTGGCCAATCAATGTGATTTAAGCCCCACCCACCACTCTGACTGACAGCTACTGTGGCCAACCAATGTAATGGAACCTGATTAAGTCCTGCCCATCACTCTGACTGACAGCCACTAGTGGCCAGTCAATGTGATGTAAGCCCCACCCATCACTCTGACTGACAGCCACAGTGGCCAATCAATGTGATGTAAGCCCCACCCATCACTCTGACTGACAGCCACTGTGGCCAACCAATGTGATGCCACTGCCAGATAAAGCTACCGCCAATTACCCTGACTGACAGCCACTGTGGCCAATCAATATGATATAAGCCCCACCCATCACTCTGCTGACAGCCACTGTGGCCAATCAATGTGATGTAAGCCCACCATCACTCTGACTGACAGCCACATGGCCAATCAATGTGACGTAAGCCCGCCCATCACTCTGACTGAGCAGCCACTGTGGCCAATCAATGTGATTTAAGCTCCGCCCATCACTCTGACTGACAGCCACTGTGGCCAATCAATGTGATATAAGCC
>JAQIUQ010005362.1:30000-52500 GCA_030378365.1 Hybognathus amarus
TTCCTTGTGTGTGCAAGCACACTTGGGATAAAGCTCTTTCTGATTCTGATGCCTAATACAGGTCCTACATTTGAGGTGGAGGTTTGGGGGTTACATTTTTTTAATCTCTGATGTGCATTTCAAGACGTTTGAGGACCAAAAAAAGGATACGAAGCTTTAAAACTATGTCAGTAGACTATTTGTCAATACTCTCATCATCTCCATCATCCTTCCTTTTTTTCTTTTCTTTTTTTCCAGTCTCCTCATCGTGCCCTTTCTCTTCCCCTCCTAAAGCTGAGCTTTTTTTTTTGAAAACGGCTTTTTTAAATGTTTCTTGTCCCCTCACAATGTAAACGAATTATTATATTAGGCTGACGTTACATGCCTAATTTCAGTTCAAAAGGGCGAAATTAGACACAAAAAAACTATATTAGTTTTCCTGATTATTTTTTGTCATTTGTTTAACATTAATGACCTAAAACAAATTATATTATATACGTTATAAGTTTAGCTACTTACATCTTATCTCGCACTTTCCCGTGCACTGAAGCGTCGAGTAGTGCTGCTAAAATTCGCGCTCAGCGTCTGTGACTGTAAAGCCCGCCTACTTTGATTTGATTGGTCATCTCAAATATTCTGACATTGACGAGCAGTGACAGACCAATGGGCTCAGATGAACACACACACATATAATTTCCTCTCTTTTTGACGCTCTCTCTGCTCGGCGCCACTGCGAAGAAGAACGGGCTGAATCTGATTAAAACAAGACTGAAGCGAACACGAATTTGTGTAGCATATTAATCAAAATTTTTTAGGGGGGCTAGGCACAAATTTTAAAAGGGGGCTAGTGACGCCCCTGCTCCCTAGTATTCACCAGGTTTATTGAGCAGCAAAGGAAACCATGCCACAATGTGCATGTTTTCTATGCTATATATTTGATACACCTGATAGTGACATGGACTTAGTTTACACATTTGAGGGAAGACTGTATCATCATCAAATAAAACCTTCAAAATCCACATTTAGATGGAGTTTGTTTTAAACCTACTATCCTCCATCTGTTTGCATCTGTAGATTTCCTCTAAATTCACCAATTTAGATTTCTAAATTCCAGAGGGAAAGACTATTGATGTATGCAAGTCATTATCTTTAAAAATAAGAATTATAGGCCATAAAAAGTCATAAAAACGTTAGGATTTTCCATACAAGGTCATAAATTACATTCAGCCACGTCTTAAATTATATTTTTTTATTCAATTTCGAGTCAATATTGCCAATGCTCGATATCAAGTCGAGTTCGAGAAATGTTCGATAATGTTTATGTGCCAAAAGCGGAACGAAACTCATTTGAACCGCGCGCGTGTTCACGGACCTGTTTATCCGCTCGGTTCAAAGTCCAAACGTGGCGCGGCGCGAGCTCACTAGAGACAGACACGTTAACTCTCTGATCATCGCTTTCAGACCCTACTGTCTATGTTCAGACCTGATATTTATATACACTATTCAATAAATATATTTGTTCTGACAGGGAAGGTGTGCTCAAAAGGAATATATATATACTTATTTTTTAAAAATTAAAAAAGCACCCCAGAAGAAAGGGCACTATCTCTCACAGGAATAAAAAGGGCAGGTGCTCAAGCCCCCTTTGATGTTTCGATGTGTGCACGTGCCTGGTGTTATTAATTGCAAGACTGTTAATAATGAAATATTGACAGGTTTAAATAAAGACAAAAAACAAGAAACTAACCAAATGAACACAGAGACTCGTTACACATCCTAAGATTGATATTTTTGCTTTATCCAGTCAGCCTAAAATGTGTCAACTATCAATTTGTACTTTTGCACTTTATTCCTGTGAGTTTCACTCTATTTTCAAGCTTTAAAGTTTCATTCCTCATCCGACCTGTCATAACAGCCATGCGAGACGACATTATCTCGTAACCTTGCAGCTCAAACCCGCGTGTGAGTGACAGCTGCATATGTGTGTAAGGCGTTGTGGCTCCTGAAGACTATTTCCCTGACAGTGATGCAGCGCAGGCGGCGTCAGGCAGGCTTCAGCCCGGGTCCTTTAGAAGATGACCTCTGACAAACACATACATCAAGGTCCAACCTCTCGTCCGACAGCAGCCAAAGTTGCGCCACAGACATTCTGTCATTCAGAGCGTCAGTAATGGGCCATTCAATGTGTCATCTGTTTATTGTTGCATTTTTCATGTTCTCACAAACACAAATAACATGTCAAGCAAGTGACTGACAAGTGGCGAAACAATTCTCAGCTGCATGTGGCGAGAAAACTAAAGTTTAGGAGAGATATGACAACGTGTCAGGCCTACAATAGCTGAAGGGTGCCATCATCCCCGAGGTAAACTTTCTCAAACTTTCCCTTTTTGCTTTCCTCCGGAGGAGATGTAGAGATGAACTCTCTGAAGTGCTGCTCTTTGAGAAGTTTGAGAGTTTCTCCACACAGGAGATGGGAAACATTCACTCGCATGCTTTTAGAAAAAGTGACAATGCATACATTTGTGCAAACCAACTAGGAAAGAATGAGAAGTGAAAAACAGAAGAGACAAGGTGAGAGACAATTCTGAGATCTGATTATTAGTATATATATATATATATATATATATGTATATATATATATATATATATATATATATACATACGTCACTTTTTTCTAAAGGCATGCAAACAATTAAATCAGCGATTTATCGCATCCAAAATAAAAGTTTGTGTTTACATAATATATGTGTGTGCACTGTGTATATATTATAATTATTATATATATATATATATATATATATATATATATATATATATATATACATAAATACACACACATGCTTGTATGCGTTAAAGAAATATTTTCAATGTATATATCTGTATATAGATTTATATATAATTTATATTATATATAAATATTTTATATATAATTAATATTTTTCCTTAAATATATACAAGCATGTGTGTGTATGTATATATACAAAATAATTTTACACAGTGCACCCACATATGTTACATAAACACTTATTTTGGATGCGATTAATCACAATTAATCGTTTGACTATATATATATATGGTGCTGGGAAATGATTAATAACGATTAATTGACATCCAAAATAAAAGTGTGTGTTTGTATAATATATATATATATATATATATATATATATATATATATATATATATATATATATGTCTATATATAATATATTTATTCTCTGACCACTATACCCAACACCCCCTTACCCCCCAATCCTGTCCCTGTCTCCAGACTATCAATTAAAATTACAACAAAAAAAGGCCAATAAACGATAGAAGGCTTTAAAAGTGCAATCGCCATCATACACTTTTGCCACTGTAACTCTGATGAGGAGAACGAGACGTCACCTGACTGACTCATCCTCACACTGCAGTGAGAAACACACGCCGAACACAAGCTCAGGACAAGAAGAAGTGGAAGAAGAGCAGGGGAGGAAGAGGAGAAAGATCAGGGTTTGCGTCTGGGTACTAAAGAGCTTATTGTTCAGAGACTGAGTAGCCGAATTGTGAAATGACAGGCATGGCAGGTGAAAGGATTGGTCTGTCGATTGCCAATTGTCTGGCAGGACTAGAAATGGAGCGGAGTCTGAGAAAAATCAGGACTGACTTGAAAGAGTCATGCTGGATGAGACGGAGGCTTGAAATGACATTAACCCCCATTTACGAAACCACAGGAGCATGCTGGGACTGAGCCTGTGTGTCCAGGTGTTGATTCATCTGTTTATTTAAAGCGTGCATGTCCGGTGGAAACAGGTGGGAATGGAAACAGAAGGTCAAGACAATATAAACAGTATGTGTGTGTGTGTGTGTGTGTGTGTGCATACTGTACATAGTCTTGCAGAGCAAAAATATGACTATCAGCATAAATATGCAGCTATTTTAACCAAGAACCATCCACATAAGAGGCTTTCACACCAAAGGAACGTCTATCTAAAGCAGGAAATACTCACTTTTGTGCGTGGGCGAATTGAATGAACCGAGACCGACTTTTAGCTATACGCCTAAATTAGACTTCATAGTAGTGTCTAACCATAGACTGTGTGGAAGAAATATGGTTGTAGTGTCTGTGACGTCACCTGTAGTCGCCATCTCCGGATTAACTCCGCAGCAGCGAGGCGGGATTAGTTGACGTGACGCTAACACACAGCAGACAAACGGCTAGTAGTGACATCAGCGGCAATTAGGTTGGGTATCGAGAATCAAGTATCTGAATTTGGAACGGGGACTAACTTTTCGTTTTTCCGGAATCGTTCAAAAGTTAAAATTTCGATTCCTAGTTTCGATATTCACAGTCTGCCGACCAGAAGAAGAAACCGCTGAACAACACCAGACGAAGAAGCGTACACCGGAAGTGTTGGCATAACGCGCGAGTCAAACATGAAGTAGCTAACATCTGCGGTCCAAAGTGTGGCTTCACTTTTCTAAAAATAAACGAAATCTCGGCAAAATGCAAATTTTAAAAAGGAGTATATGTGACAAAAGGAGTAGTTCCTTTCAGAAAGACCGTTGGTTAGCAAGGTTAGCTAAACTTTTTTGACCCTGCCTCTTAAAAGAATCGGAATCGAGAATCGTTAGCAACCGAAATCGAAAACAAGGAAATCGGAATGAAATCGTTCAAATTCAAAATGATACCAGACCCTAGCGGCAATCCACCTGTCACTCAAGTGGCCACGCCCTTAATTATGCACAACTTTAAGCCTTAATATAATTTAAATGGACGAGTTATAAAAAAATCCACCTCCCTCACAGTTGTCATGAAGGGCAAAATTAGTGATACAGACAAAAAACACTTTTTGTACCAGGCTGTAAACATATTATTTTCTGCTTCAAAATTGGGTATATTAACATGGGGGTCTCTGAGGATTGACTCTCTTTTGCAGCCTGTCTCTAGAGGCCAGTCGATGAAATGCAGTTTAAGTCACTTTAATGATGGATTCACGGAAAGACGGAAATGTTGCTGCTGTGTCTAACCCAGCACTTCAGAAACTACCAATGACTCAATAAATTGAAGTTGATTGTCTGAATGAACATGCCATGCAAAACACTGGCACAGGCCATTTTGAAAAGGGATATGCAAAACAGTGATAGATGGATCGAAGTCCAGGCAATTCTCAACCAATCACAGTGCGCCTAAATGGCACCTATGCTGGATCATGTCGCTTCAGAGTTACCTACAGGTGGCGCAAATGCAACCAGGAAAATGAGTCAATTTACTCCGGCCACTGCTGGCTGGTTTCCTATAACTGAGTTCCTCTAATTACAGTGTCAATGCCCCTTTAGACAGGCAAAAGATCTTCGATACATGCAAATTGACCCATTTCCTTTTAATGTCATTCTGGATATACTTTATGTGGAAAGCAGAAATTACAGGTAAGCAAGGACATCTGGACTGATGAAAACAATTACGTCTTGAATCCATAATAATTCCGGAAGTCACCGACTCTTCAGTTCAAGAAAGCGCTGACCATTTTTGTGTGTAATGATACACCAGGAGCGTATCTGGCTAAGACTAACATGAGGAGTGTTTTTATCCGCTTACCCATCGATCTCCCCATCATGGTGTGTCGTGAGGTGTGCTGGTCACCAGGCTCTCTCCAGGATACAGCGAGCTGAGATATCCGCGCGCTCATGTTCATCTTGTGGAGAGTTCAGGGACACAGTCGGGCTCTGGGAGACTCCTGGAGACAAGAGGGGAAGAGATATATATAAATACACTGGCTTTTTAATCTTTCAGATGCATTATTTGTCTTGTCCTTTTAGCAAATAGTTGTTCTTGCTTTATTGTCAGAGTATGTAGTCAGATGCAAGCCTAAAATGTATACAAAACATAAAACTTAAATTGGATAGCACATTTTAAAATTAAAAATAATAAAAAATAAAAATAAAATAAAATTTTATATAAAACAGTTTTTATAGCTTTAAGCACAATTGTCACAAAATTGTCTAATGCATGCCTTAAATGTAAAGAAAACAAAACAAACCAAATTTTGCTCAAAACACAATTGTCACATTTTGTCAGATGCATGCCTCAAACAATACAAACAAAACAAAACAAAATTCAAAACAAAAAATGCAAAGTAAAAGTTGATAAAATATTTTTTTTTTCTTGATTTAAGTGAAATTGTCCCAAATTTGTGTCAGATGTCTCATCTAAAACAAACTAAAAAATCTCAAGACAAAACAAAACTTAAAATAATTTTAAAATGCTCATCTAAAACAATGCAAACAAAACAAATCTCAAAACAAAACTTAAAATAATTTTAAAAATGCTCATCTAAAACAATGCAAACAAACAAAACAAATTTCAAAACTAAACTAAAAATAATTAAAAAAAATGTTCATCTAAAACAATGCAAACAAAAAACCAATCTCAAAACAAAAAAAAAAAACTTAAAATAATTTAAAAAATGCTTGTCTAAAACAATGCAAACAAACAAATCTCAAAACAAAAAAAACTAAATAATTTTTAAAATGCTCATATAAAACAATGCAAACAAACAAACAAATCTCAAAACTTAAAATAAATTTTTAAAATGCTCATCTAAAACAATGCAAACAAACAAAACAAAACAAAACAAAAACAAAACAAACAAATCACAAAACAAAACGTAAAACAATAAAACAAAGCAAAAAGTCAGATGCATGGATTTTGTGAGCAAAACAAAACTGCAAAAAGCTCAAATAAAGTTATAATCTGAAGCGTGACGGTCTTGCCGAATCCAGCACATCTCAGTTATCATCCGATATGTGTCGCACTAATAGAGCTGTTCCGCGCTGCTCTGATTAGGCCATCCATGACTGAGGTCTGATCTCTGGTCCTATGTGAGCGTATCATGTTCTTTTAGTGTTATACGCTTTCCCAAGGCCCGCACTTGATCGTGAGAAGGTTGCTACTTCCTCCACAGGAGCTTCTCCTGAATGAGGCGGTGTTGTTGAGAATGAGGGTCGGCAGGAGCTTCTTACCCACAATGCTCAACACCTGTGCTCCTGTCTTGAGAAGACCAAGATCCACGTCAGTGCTTTTGAGACACAGCTCTCTGAATCTGGAGACAAACCTCAGGGGAACTATGGGAAGGCTTTTTATGAACGCACACTAGCTGCTACGTCCTGCATCTCTTTCTGAAGGCCCGCATCTATTTATTTATTATGGACGCAAAGGGATCTGACAGTCTTTAGCACTATGATGGCCAGTGGATTTCCACTCAGCAATCGTACCAAGATAATAGTGTTTCGCATTGGCAATCCCTGGATCCGTAAACAAACAAAACATTCTGAAGAAAGTATATGTGTTCTTAACTTGGAAAATGTTATGCTAGTTAGCTTGCTAATGTCATAAAAACAGGGATCCAGGGATAACAATGGAAATGAGTTTGCATTTCAGCACTTCCAGTTCCATGACGCTCTGATGTCGAATGGGTTTCTTGAATATGTGTTTGGATAAATGACTGCGATAAGGTCAATATATTTTCAAGTTTTATTTTACAACATAAAATACATAAATAATAACCCATTATGCTTTCCCCCCAGAGCTTTTACTTGTCTTGAAGGCAGTTGCTAAATCAGGCTACAGAGGTTGTTTGTCTTAGACATCATTACACTGAACAGCTGAACTCATCGTGTTCTATCATCAAGCTCCTTAAACTATTCTGACAACATTTCAGGAACTTGTTTTATATACTGAGAGAAAAAGATTGGCTTTTCTTCACAAAACCAGGATTTGTTTATTGAACATTTGTTGAAACCTGATGGTTTTGACAGAATGAGGGGGAGATAAAAACAGGAAGGGTTTTAATAAAGGAACGTGTGTCTTAAAGTCCTGGATGAACTGCCGTGGGAGACACGGATCTTCTACGGCCCAAGTTTGGGAGAGAGTTATCATTACACTTTATCCCTCTATCTAGTATCTCCTATAATCGAGTGTCTTCTAGACAGGATTAGCCATGTGGATCGAAACACTCCCTTTACTGTCTGTCTTCCTCAGAGGCTGATCCATCAATCCATCCATCCACTCCATCCACTCATCTATCTATCCATCCATTTATCTATCCATCACATCCATCCATCCATCCATCATCATCCATCCATCCAACCATCCATCCATCCATCCCATCCATCCACTTCCAACTATCCATCCATCCATCCATCCATCCATCCATTCATCCAACCAACCAACCATCCATCCATTCATCCACTTCTATCCATCCATCCATCCATCCATCCATATCTATCCATCCATCCATCCATCCATTCACTTCTGTCCATCATCCATCCATCCATCCATCCATCTATATCATCATCCATCCATCCATCATCTATACCATCCATCCACTCATCCATTCACCCATCCATCACTTCCATCCATCTATCTATCTATCTATCTATCTATCTATATCTATCTTATCTATTTATCATCTATCTATCTATTTATCTATCCATCTATCTATCTACTATATATCTATCTATCTATCTATCTATCATCTATCCATCACTATCCATCATCCATCCATCCATATCATCCATCCATCCATCCATCCATCCATATCCATTCATCCATTCATCCATCCATCCACTTCCATCCATCCATCTATCTGTCATCATCATCTTATCCATCCATCCCATCCACTTTACCTATCCATCCATCCATCCATCCATCCATCCATCCATCCATCGATCCATCCATCCATCTATCCAATTAATTACAGTTAGTTTTAATCCATACACTCAAACGGCAATTTTTAGTAAAACTCCTCAATCTAAATAGCCTGGCTAACGCCAGACCACATATCATTGAGAATGAATCGTGGTCTGGAAACCACATGTTCATTTTCTCGTATTTGAGGCGTGGTTTACCGAATGCCCAGAGACATATTATTGGGTGCTATGAATATCTGATCAAATGCGCCTGTACGTAGCTCATAGCCAATCGGTTCAGACGATACCCAGATGGCGCATGTAGAGTGACAGAAAATTAGACGAGGAAAAAGATGATGGCTCAGATATCTAGGAGATTTATGTACACACAAAGGCTGTATCAAAAGGTAACGTCACGTCCACTGCCATGGTCCATAGATATAAACAAACTGCTTTGATGTGTCGCATGTACGTCATCATCATCTTCCCGCTCCCTCCCGTTCTGTGACTGGTTCCCTATCTCAGGTGAAAAATTTGGTTCATGGAGTCCAGGTTGCCTAGCAAGGCAGCACGGGGAAAGCCCAGGCTGAAATCTACATTTAATTGATTAAAGACACTCAATTAATTTCTGAATGACACAAAATCAAGTACATAGTACCTTAGTATTGACTGAGCAACTTTTGTATTACACAGGCAAACACCACAACAAAGAAAATATATGAATAATGCAACAACTTGACAAATTTTCAAATCGTTGCCCTAGTAGTGATAAAATCACTGTAATTCACATCCAAGTATTCACATTGTACATTAGACCATGTTTGAGAAAATCCTTTCTGACCTTGCCTATATCTCAGCATCATACAGTAACTGTAATCCTGTCTATAACACACACACACGCTGGCCTGATGCTGTTTGCCCTCTCTCTAATGCCCAGACAGCCTCATTAGCCTTCTCTATGATTACATATTCTACAATCCCATTCATTTACACAGAGAGATGAGCCCTCTCTGTAGCAGATCTGTTGTCCTCTCACACATTTTTCAGGTCTATTTTTCAAGTGGATTATGTACGGCCACAAGCGCCCGAGGCTGTGCAGCTGTGGGTCGAGCTGCTCAGATTTACCCCGTGAATACTGTGCTTTAGAGCCAGTGACACTTTATTATGTGTCCCAATAATGGCTGATTTAATTCTCTCAGCGGTGAGAGTCAGGGCACTGACTAGGTGCGAACTGCATGCGTTATAGAAGCCATCTGTAAAATCCCCTTCTAATAGCAGTATTAGTCAAGATTTTCTTCACCTTGTTCTGGGCCTCCCTGACCATTTTGACCCTCAGCAGATATTTGCAACTATACTTTTAAAACTGTCTATGTAAATACTTTGTTAAGATTGGTTAACCGTATGTACTGACACACTTCACCTGCGGTGGGACGGTTTATTGAAAACTGAATGTGTTGATGTATAAATATGGGCAGTATGAGTATGTATGAGTTTTAGTCTTATTATATTTTTATATGTCTCAAATATGATGTTGATTTACACAACAAAAAAGAACAGTCCTTGCAGCATTGTAGTCCTTGAATCAAATCAAATATTTGTTTCTAAAGCTACAATTTGTAATGTTTTGTAATACTTGATGATTTTCACATGACGACTTTAAATTATGTTTTGGGGGTAATTTCTCAGCCAATTTTGATGTGGGATTAATTTACGATTAATTAACCGTTTGTGGAAATTTCTTATAACCCCCCCCCCCCCCCATATATACATACATATACATATATTGGGCTGGGCCAACCCGATCTAGCGAACCAAGTTGTACGAATTCACGAATGATTAAAAAGTGGCTAATTTGTAACAATTCATACAACCTCACTTGTACGAATTAGTAAGATTTTGCTAATTCATACATATTTTACGAATTGGCCAATTTGTATGAATTCGTTACGAATTACCTACCCCTTACCCCGCCCCTAAACCTAACCATCACGTGGGTTTAGACAAAATCAAGTACAAATTCGATACGAGTGAGGTCATACGAAATAGTACGAATTAGACACTTTTCAATCATTTGGCGAATTCGTACGAAATTAGAATTATATTTTGTGTATAATTATTTTGTATATAAAAATTTAGTACAAGATATAGTACAAAATATAGTACAAGTGCATGTACTATATTTAAGAAAAATATGTTATTAATATATAAAATATTACTATTTATATTTAATATAAATTATGTATAAATCTATATACAGTATATTCATGCAAATATTTCTTTAATTTAAACATTTGTGTATTTATATATGCAAAATAATTAAACACACTACACACACATATATTATGTAAACACAAACTTTTATTTTGGATGCGATTACAAATGTATGCATATATTTACACTAACTCATATATTAAGATATACGCATATCTAATATATATATATATATATATATATGAGAAGTGTGGGAATTGGAAATTGTTTAAACATCTAAAGGAAATAGGCTACAATAATACAGTTAAGCCTAGGTTAATACAATAATATAGTTAAGTTAATGCTAATATTATTAAAATTGTTATTAATACTACTGCTATGCATAATAATAATAAATGGATATTATTATTACTTTAATTGCATTAAAATACTTTTGCACATAGCAGTCTTCTATTAACCGAAAATAAGGACCACATGGAAGCTGGACTGGCCTCTTCTGTCTCAGTTCACCTTGTGAAGTGTGTGTGAGTCAGATTGAGTGTGTGTCGTGACAGCCGATCTGCTCAAAGCCACTGTGGCTCGGTGACTGCCCTCTGATTCAGATCAATTTACTTTCTCAGGTGAACCAATTGAGTTTCCCTCCTGAGCTGTAAGTGGATTAGAGAGAGCGTCTTCATTCTGACCTCCAGTCAAACAAGATACACACACACACTCCTCTGTGCAATTTCTTTGAAGTGCAAAACTACATTTCCCATGATGCTTCTGTCATCCTCCTCAATCCCAGTCCCAGTGATATGACATCAGTAAGTCATTCTAAGTTCATGCCAAAAAGGTCCATCAGGAGAGTAAATAAACTAATGAAGAACAGATCCACAAAGTCCTCCTTATATCGCTCGGTGTATAGGATGCGTCCCATCATGCCCCGGCTTTCGCCCCGTGGAGCCGCAGTCTGGCTCAACGCTGATAAAACCATAATTTACCAGTCAGGCTGACTGATAGCTCTCTCAGACTCAATCGATCAGACACTCATTTCAGCAGGACAGTTTTCTGTAGCCAGCGTGACACTTCCTTCCTGATGTCAGCTTTCATAAACGTCATGCGGACACAAACCACATGGGCTGTGTTAATGCACAGGAGGCACTCTTATAATACAAATGCACAGTTCTTCGTCATCAGGACGGGCTTCAGCGAGAATGCTAATGAATTACTGTCTGAAATTTCTATTTCACACTGCATATTAAAACAGAATACTCATTTTGACACCGAAAGAATAGGTTACAGCACTAACACAATGACTACTTAAAGGAGTAGTTCACTTAAAAAAAAAAAAAAAAAAAACTTTTGCTGATAATTTACTCACCCCATGTCATCCAAGATGTCCATGTCTTTCTTTCTTCAGTTGAAAAGAAATTAAGGTTTTTGATGAAAACATTCTAGGATTTTCTCCATATAATGGACTTCAATGGGGTCCAAACAGATTCAAGGTCCAAAAGACAGTCTCAGTGCAAACTGTTCAAAGGCCTTTAAACGATTCCAGACGAATGAATGAGGTCTTATCAAGTGAAACGATCACTGCATTATGAAAAGAAATAATAACAAATAATAACAAAGTTTAAGTTTTAATAAGCACGAATGCTCGCCTTGCTCTGTTCTGTGATAAGTCGTCGTGACTCTCCTGTTCAAACTCGTCACATCAAAATGACTAAACTTTTTTGTGTCATTTGGTTCATTAGAACAAATGAAATGAGCGAGTTGAGCTCGGGGAAAAGATTTGTTAAATTTGATGAAACGAGTTTGAACAGAAAAATCACAAATGGCATCACAGAACCTGCAGCAAGCGAAAGTTTGAGCTTATAAAACTTAAACTTTGTTATTTATTTATTAAATGACGATTCGTTTCGCTTGATGAGACCCTTATAGTCAATCTGAAATAATTTTGACAGCTATTGCACTTAAACTGTCATTTGGACCTTGAACCACTTGGTTCCACTGAAGTCCATTATATGGAGAAAATCCTGAAATGTTCATCAGAAAACTTAATTTCTTTTCAACTGAAGAAAGAAGACATGGACATCTGGATGACATGGGGTGAGTGAATTATCAGCAAAAGTTTTTTCAAAAGTGTTTTAATGTGTTTTAAAATGGATAATTTTTACTGGAAAGGCAGTAAAAAAACTAAACTTTCACACATTTTTTTTTCTCATTGAAGAGGCAGATTTACTTTGATACTACGTCAAATAATATAGTGCAACTTCTGGTTTATGCCAACTTTTTGCTGTTTTTAGTAATATATATATATATATATATATATATATATATATATATATATATATATATATATACATATTTATATTAGATAGATAGAAGAAATAATGCATTAAACATTAGCCTTCTTCACACCAGCATAATGGCATCTTTAATACAAGTATACTTTATCTGATGTACTGGCAGATTTTTTAAGCGTATATCTGAGTGAAATTGTGGGCAGGACTAGATTTTTCTCTCTGGGGAATTGATTGGATGGTTGTGGTTTGCTATTGGCTAATCTCATGTGAGTGACAGGTTATAGTACTTTTATAAAACATCAAACCACAGTCAAACCACAGTGACATATTTGGCTAGATGCAAATGCATTACTTTCCAAGAACAGAAGCATCTATCTGGCAATAGCTTTTGAGGATGTTCTCTTCCACAAAGAGAAATCAAAGAAACTGTGAATGATAAAGTGAACTAAGAGACTCTTCAACTATAACTGCATGGGGTAGTGATCCGCAAGAATCAATCCTGAAGATATGAATACTTTGGATACTGGCAGTGGTGAAAAAGATGAATCCTCACATAAAAATAAAATCCAAATGTTATTTTTACAGTTGATTTTTATTAATTTAGCCTGATTAGGTGCATAAAATAAGCTTCTAAGTGGAAAAATATAGGCGATGTCGCGGGTAATTGTGTAGGATATAACTTTTCTCCTAGTCATCTGTTTAAAGGGAAACAATTACAATCACAAGAAGTGTGTATGTGCAGTTAAAGTGTTGGCAAGCAGTAAAGTCTTTAGGAAATTAATATTTTTATTCAACAAGGATAATGCATAAATTGATTAAAAGTGACAGTCAAGGGTTTTACACTGTTTAAAATATATATATATATATATATATAAATGATATTCTCTGACTTGTTTCATAAGGAAATAATTCTGCATAAATGTATCATGGTTTCAAACAAAATAAAAATATTCAACATTGATGATAATAAGAAATGTTTCCTGAGCAGCAAATCAGCATATTAAAAATGAAATATGTTGATAGCTAGGAGTAATAATGCAAAAGATTAGCTTTGATCACATGAATAAAATTACAGTTTACTATGGCACTGAAACAACGATAGCCTATATGTAAATTGTTAATCTAATGTCCATTTTCTAAGAGAATGAAAAATCTTGACCCAATTTTGGAACAGTGCAGTTGCTGCTCATCCACTATACATACTAATTGTGGGGTAGTTTTGTAAAAGTCACTGACTAATTGGAGGGGAGTTGAGAGCACAAATCACAAAATATTAGGCCTAGTAGTCATGGGAATATTGTTAGATTTAGCGTGTTAATGAATACTTATCACCTAGCCAGTGACACAGCTACTCTAGCACAGGAAAGTGCATACAAGTTCAAATGAAATGCTATTTAAAATGAAAAAGTATCGGTATCAGTATCGAATATCGGCGAATTCTTGGCCCTGTATTTACTTGGCTGATCTGGGTCGACAGGAAATTCCGCAGTCTCAGCCCAGTCACTAGCACTGGGACTGCTTGGAGCTCCTCAGGGTCGTATACTTCAGAGGAAAATAAATTGTTCTTTACTAAATGTGATGTGAACACACTGTCCTGTTACTGCAAATAAACAGACGGCGGAATAAGTGTGTGTGATTTACTTTTTGTGAAATAACGGTAAATAACACTTTATTCCTGTGTGACTAATGTGCGTTCTTGACACAAATTAAGCAATTATTATATTGTATCAGTTATTAGTGTAAACTCTTGGTGAAGCATCTTGGGTTATAAACCTTTAGGTAAACAACGAAAATACCAACAAACTGTTCGTTTGCGATCTCGCTAGTTTCCAAGTGATTTCTTTATAGTTCGATTTTCTGATAAATGTCAATTTGTTGGTGTTTGTGTGCCATTGTTCCAGAGAGGTGTGTTTTAGGCCCTGTGGTAAAAGCGTAAAAATATTTTCTGGATGTGCCTTCGTTACACACAAAAAAGTGAACCCACCCTCCAGAGTGAAATCTGAAAACGCTCCACCCATCACGGTCCTGTCAAAGGGTAAAAACACAAAAGTCTGCTGGACAGTGAACCCTCTGGTGCATTAGTACAACTTTTTTTCTTATAAGTGCAATGTGTATACTCACAATAAAAAGACCAAAGTCTTGTGCTTTTGTCTAATAAAGAAAAATACAAACAATGCGCCAGTTTGCCTTCTTTCTGTCAGTGAAGTTCAACTCTGTGAAACACCTAAGTTCCAAAAAATTAAGTACACAACTCTCAGTGAATACTTGTCAACAGCGACACGAAAGATGTCTCTCTTATGAAGCTGAAAGTCTCTTCTTTAAAATTAAGTAACAATTTATGTCAAAAAACAACTATCTCAGTTGATGATAATCGGTACGGAAAGATGTGTCAGTTTTTCCCTTTCACCTAATTATTCAGCGTATGACATGCTAATGTGGCCACGGCCACTGCAAGGGCCGTTACGCAGCTATACAAACGCTAATGTTGAGGCAAGCCATGAAATAAAACTGGATAAAACATCCAGTTTAATAAAAGTGATGATACTTACCTCGTCTTGCTGACTGTGAGGAATAATACTATCGTAAAAATCCTGGAAAAGTAACCTCAGAAGTGCTGGTTAGTTTTACGCAGTTGTACGCAGCAGCGCACACATTTGTTGTTGTGTGGCATTGTTCTCTTAGCACTGCCACCTAGCCGCCTGGAGTGCGTACTACATTCGAAAAATTTGCACACACTTTTGCATCACTTATTTGCACGCAGGTTTTCCAATCCATAACACTTGTCCTAAAGTCCGGACAATAAAGAAGAAAGCTATAAGCACCAGATCGCCACTTTTGCGTTTCTCTCTTGGGCCAGTCTCACAAAAACATAGCCTTTACGTGAACATAGCCGGCGGTGGACTGAAAAAGAATATATTTCAAGATTTGTTATTCTGGCAACATTTTTTCTTTTGCTCAAATGACTACTTAAATGAGTTATGTAGTTGAGATAACTTATTATTTTCGAGTTTCTGATGATGAAATCAATCTCCTTCATTGTATTAACTCATTTTTTCCAGTTCAATCAACTTAAAATTTTAAGGCAACCAGGTTACTTACTTTAAGTTAAACCAACAATATATTTTTACAGTGTAATGATATTTGTTACACACACCGTCAACACTTAACCATTCGAGCTGAATGTAGCATCTAAACATACAGAAATCTCAACTTCTGCCTCTAAACGCGTCTTGCTTCAAGCGTTGCTGAACCTCGACGTCCCAGTTTAACAGCACACTGGAGGCGAGGGAACTAATTGGACACACGCAATCCGGGGAAATGTATTAATTTCTCATTTTAATAATCCAGTACTGATAGGCTTGCAATTACACACAATCCTCAGAGGCTGTCTTCCAGCACTCTGTTGAACTTTGATAACTTACACCAAAACATTTTGCAATAAAAACATTAAATTATAATAAACACTGAAAGTGAAATCTTTTTTACTCTGTCCCATAGTTTCACTACAACGGGGAAAAGGGAAAACTCAGTGCCAAGAAACAATGATAAGTATTTTAAGAAATTAATTGAACTCAAATGACTGCAAGAATTGTAATAGCCTGAGAACATGTGACCTTATATTAATAGAAACGGAAAGCCATCGATTGGAATCCTCAATTATTGAACTTGAAGAAGAAAACGAAATGACCAATAATACATTACATCACTATCTGGGTCAAGACGATCCCTTATGAAGTACATCAGTGCGTCAATTACCAAAGGCTGTCTGAGTATGCCAGATTCCCCGCTTGAAACCCACTCAAGTCAGCGGCTGATTATTAAACCCTTCATTTACAGTTTGAGACTCTGAATCTACTGTAATTGTGACTAAATCAGGTCACTCTCCCATGCCAGGCCTTGCCAACGTCCCTCTATGAGAGCGAGAAGAGCAAGTGCCTTCAGTTACAAGAACACACTTTTCATTAGTGTTTGCATATAATATTTAGCTGTATGGTTTTACACACACTGACATAGTAGTATGCACAACTTAGAAACATACCATTACTTTTTATTATTTGTATTTTTACAGTATTTTAATAAATATATTTGAATAATTACATTTTACACTTATATAGATGTTTCTGAGGTCCTACTCTATATCTATACAACAGTGGCATGTTAATATTAATTATGCACTGGATGTTATTTATGCTTGTTTGTTTGTTAGAATTAGGTTTTATTTTTTTATGTTTAAGTTATTCATATGACATTCATATTTGATCTTATTTCAATTAACACATTTTTTTTTTTTTTTATAATGCTGATGTATTGGGGTCCGTTTTAACCCACTAGAGGTACATAAACATTTTATAAAAAAGAGGTAAAAGAAAATACATATCATTTATTCACTTTTTCAGAAAAAAAATGTAAGGAGATATAACAATTTGAACTAATTGTTATACATTTTGCCGACAAACGCTTTGACCTGGAAAATAATAGCGGCTTTACACATTTAATTATGCATTTTTTCATGTTTATTTATTTATTTATGTTTACATATTAGTTATATTTGTATTCTGTAATATATATATATATATATATATATATATGTATATATATATATATATATATATATATATATATATATATTAGGGCTGTCAAATGATTCATTGCGATTAATCTCACCCAAAATAAAAGTTTGTGTTTACATAATATATGCAGGCGCACTGTGTATAATTATTTTGTATATAAATACACACTCATGCATGTATATTTAAGAAAAATATATTATATATATAAAATATTTATATATAATATAAAAAATATATTTAAATCTATATACAGTATATACATGAAAATATTTCTTAAATACATACAAGCATGTGTGTGTATTTATATAATCGTTTGACAGCCCTAATATATATATATATATATATATATATGTAGCCTGTTTCCTACACTCACATATACATTTCCTTCCCATGCACCAGAACCTGCAGGTTTCTGTAAATGCGCAAACACACACACACACACACACACACACAGGCCAGCGACAGTGACTGGATCTTATTCATTTTAATGCTGGCCTCTGTTTTCCTACATTTGCTCTCAGACAATAGCAAACTGCCGTCTGTCACAAGAGCAGGGCCGTCGTTCCCCGACACACACTCCTGCAAACGCTCACTACCCATCATTCTCCTCTTCTTTACACTTACACTACTCTCTCCATCTCTCTTTTTTGTCATTTCAGCTTTCCCTCTCTCTGAAAGCCGTATCAAAGAGCAATTTGTAGTGTATGTTTGACCACAGCGGGGCCCGACAATGCTGAAAAAGTTGATGAGAATGATGAAAGCAACCATCCTCATCCTCATCTTCATCCTCATCTTCATCTAACAGACAGATAAGAGAGAGCATTGAGCCAGGCCGTTTCGGCAGCGAGGGGTAACCTTGGATTGGACGTATGTGTGAGGGGACAGGATCTCAGCGTGATCTCAAAGCTCCAGCAGAAACCCAACACACACGCTAATAAAGACTGATCTGAGCTCAGCAGTGTGTCTGCTGCGTGTTTGGGGAATTTCTATCTGTGTACCGTCCGTGAATGACGACAAAAAACATATTTTTTATGTTTTTGGACAGGGTACAAAATAAAGTATACGGATGAAGCTATCGTTCCTCCACATCCCAAAGATGCTCTATTGGGTTGAGAATCTGGTGACTGTGGGGCCATTTTAGTACAGTGAACTCATTTGTCATGTTCAAGAAACCAATTTGAAATGATTCAAGCTTTGTGACATGGTGCATTATCCTGATGGAAGTAGCCATCAGAGGATGGGGACATGGTGGCCATAAAGGGATGGACATGAGTCAAAAACAATGCTCAGGTAGGCCGTGGCATTTAAACGATTCCCAATTGGCACTAATGGGCCTAAAGTGTGCCAAGAACATGCCCCACACCATTCACCACCACCACCAGCCTGCACAGTGGTAACAAGGCATGATGGATCCATGTTCTCATTCTGTTTACGCCAAATTCTGACTCTACCATCTTCAACTTTAAAAAATACTGTTTGATCGACTCAAGTTCGATCAAGGTGTAATCACTGTGATCTGTGCGAATACAGTGTTGTTAAATTGCAGTTGGCATCAGCCTCTTTCGGGTCTTTTGATATCAAACATCAAGCTTCGCGTTTTTCTTATTCATCCACTCGTTTTATTCGCTTGAGTCAGTAACTTTAAGCAGTCCTGAAAAGCTTCATATTTTTAAATTCCACAAAATAAATGATAAAGAAAAATCTACATCAACTGACACAACAGTCTCATCCTCATTGTATGATTAAGTAACTTCTGTTCGGTCACTTGCCAATCGCAATTTTCGATAAACTAGCTTTAATTTGGAAAACTAGCAATTGTGAGATAAAAAGTCGCAATGACTGTTTTTATTTTTAATCTGTGGCAGAAACACACTTTTGAATGCTAGTGTGTGTGTATTTAAATGTCTGAAAATAAAATACACAGTATGTGGTTGAAACCACGTGTGAACAGTTGTTGAGCACTGGTTGAGTCGCTCTTGGGTCACTGGTTGGAATTTATCAGTAGATTATTGAAACATTGTGACGACAACACTGAGATCAGACGGTTAGAGTCTTACCGTCTTCACACAGTGTGTCAGCGACCAATGAGCAGAGAGATCACTCTTTTTTTTATAGAGGGAATGCATCGACGACACTTTCCCGCCGGAACAACCCCTGAGTGGCAAAAGATCTGCTGCGTGACTGGATTTAATGGGGAAACTATAAAATGCAGACTGAAACGAACAATTTGAATCAGATTTAAACTAAATGTTGAACTCAATATAGTGAAAACAACCCCCACACCATTACACCACCACCACCAGCCTGCACAGTGGTAACAAGGCATGATGGATCCATGTTCTCATTCTGTTACGCCAAATTCTAACTCTACCATCGACTCTACGCTGAGTCAGATGGTTCAAGTATTTACCATCTTCACTCAGTGTGCTAGCGACCAATGAGCAGCGAGAATCTCTTCTTTTTATATAGAGGGAATGCATCGACGTCACTTTCCCACCGGAACAACCCCTGAGTGGCAAAAGGTCTTGCTGTGTGACTGGATTTAATGGGGAAACACGCGAAAATCCGAACTAAAACGAACAATTTGATAAATTTAAACTAAATGTTGGACTCAATATAGTGTTCTTTACAACTCACTTAAAGATCCAATGATCCTTGGATATTGACAAGCAGCCAGGAGTACATGTTGCCTGACATTTATGTTTGCCTGATTTCCACACCACGAAAAAAAATAACATAGACCTAAACATAAAGCAAATTTGCCTGTGAACACTTTCTATAAATACAATCACTTACATCAGTGTTATATATAGCCTATATACTGTATATGTGTGTATATATATATATATATATATATATATATATATATATATATATATATATATATATATATATATATTTTTTTTTTTTTTGGAGTAAGTGTTGATTAAAAAAGCATCCAATAATGCAGAATATGCAATGATAAATACTTTTTGATGAGTTGTTAATATATATATATATATATATATATATATATAAATACAAAATATATGGGTATGGTTTTACAGCTAAATTCAGCATATTGACACAACTGCAAATCCAGCTTTCTCTGACTGGAGTCCAGTTGTTCGAATCCATTTGCTCCTCTTATCTATGGCCAGTCTGTAAAAACATACCACCGATTTTGCGTCAAATCTCAGTTATACAGTAGATCGCAAAGCTCTTTCCCACTTTATATGTGTTGTGTTTGTGTTTCGCGGCATTCACGCTAACAACAAATACAGCCGCTCAGTGTTTTTGCCACTCACTGTGAGGAACTGCAGCACTCCGGCCGACAGTCAGGGTCACACGCACACCCTCTTTAAAAAGAATTAATGAAAAAGATCAGATAGTGAGTCTCCTGCCTGTCCTTTAGAGTTTCGGCATCATGAATTCAAACATTTATCATCAAATATTTCCAAAAGCAAATGATCCAAGTTATAATATCCACTTTCATTTCACAGCTTTACACTAGGCCTGTAGGCCAACCGACTGCCTTTGTTACTGTCTATTTTCATTTCTCCCAAGAAATCTTAAGGAAAATCCGATCCTTAAAAGAAACATAAACGAAACTCTATTAAGTCCCCTGAGCCACGAAAGAGCAAGTTCTGAGCGATAAGGTTTCCCTCCGAGAATCATCCGTGAGTGCGGTCACAGACTATCATCTCATTTCCATAAGCAGTCATCGTTCTGAGTTTCATCTCCTCGAACGCCGCGGCTTCAAAGCGCCTGTCGTATATTCTTTAGAAAGATGAGTGTTAGATTACGCTTTCTGATGTTATGACTAAAAAAGAGAGAGAGAAAAGAAACACAAACACACATCCAAAGGATTGCACTCGGAAAGAGGGGGAGGGGAAAAGATGGCATTCGAAGTTTGATATTTGATATTTCATACTGCCATCTGTTATCAGGATAAATCAGCATGAGCATTTCAGCGGTCAAATTGCTTCGATCGCGATCCTCCGCTCACACCTTAGTGTCACTCTCTCTCTCTCTCTCTCTCTCTCTCTCTCTCTCTCTCTCTCTCTCTCTCTCTGTCTCCTGTGTCTGTCTGATAACAACTTCTCACTTTAATTCACTTTTTCTGCTGTCAAACTTCCCTGTCTTCACACACAACTCAACTCTGACTGTCAGTCACTCTAGCAGTTCATCTTTATGCATGATGAAAGTCATATTCATAATCAGTCTTGAATGACCAGCCCACTGAACTGTTGTAGTTTCATTATTCTGTATGCTCTATTAAAGATTTACGGTAGCCCTAAATACTGTAGAACCTGACTGCAGATTTTAGCAAAAGTCTCTCAAACTCTGTTCTGGTTCCTAAAGTACAACACAGAGTTCAATGTTTTTAATGTATTCTACACTAGAATTTTGTCAAAAACATACTTTTCAGATTTATCTTTCGGCTTTTATCCCCAAATTTGGGTCAGATAATCTCCGGTCACGAAATTATAAAAACTTGTATTTAATACACCACAACAATCACATGCAATGCATCAAAACAAATACATTTGATTAAGAGGAGGCAAAGCTTGAGTCTCTGGAACGATTAAATGTTATCGCTCTCACCATTGTGACAGCGCCACCAACTGGGAAAAATAGACAAACCCTTGGAATAACTGGACCTGAATTATATTTTGGCTTTTACAGTAAAATGCATTTCTCATTGTGTCATTGAAGAAATGTCCTTGAGCAGACAAACACAAATGTTGCTCTGTTTGTAATTAGTTTTTCCTAGTTAAAAAACAAAAAACTAGTACACTAAAAAA
>JAQIUQ010005362.1:57500-67381 GCA_030378365.1 Hybognathus amarus
TTTTTTTGATGCCATACATGACCATGACTAACCATGGATATTACAGTGCTGTCCATCGATTAAAAAAATAAATAACTCGATAAATCACACATTTTTCTGTCATTAATTACATTTGAAAACACTTACATTTTTATAGGTTTAAAATAGTTTATATATTTTATGATGTAATAATTTCACAGATAATCTACAAATGAATGTAGAGACAACGTAAAGACAGTATACTTTATGAATGAATGAAGGCTAGTATCACTATTGCTAATACAGCTATTTATATTAGGAAAAAAAATGAAAGTGTGGGGCAACTTAACTATAATAGTTACCTTTAAACTTAAGGTGCGGTCACATTATGGAGAAATATTGCAAGCGAATCCGATATGACCAGCTTGAACCAGTTGTGAAATATACATGGGCAAAATGACCAAATGGTGCATATTCTTATTCAAATTATTATTACGAGTGTGTTTGTTTGTGCATTAGCCAGCAGCAGTGAATATAAAGTGTCTAATCCTCCTGGAGTGAGTGATCTTGAGCAAAAGCTAAGCTCCTTTAAACAGTAAAACACACCACCTTTGAAAGCTCAGCTTCAATATGCAGTCACTCAGTAGCTTTGAGTCAGTGCTACAGGTTGCCAATCTCTGAACTCAAAGTTTTATAACACGCAACAGTTTGCTTTAAGGTCTGAAATTGTGTTGCAAACCGCTGGTTCATTGTCACAAGCCTTTACAACACTGTACATTTCTTCAGACACTGGCAGAGGGAAATGCCACACGTTATAAGAGGAGCATGCAGCTCGACCTGGCCCATTGTGCTCGTGAGTAATTAATTCATTCATCAGCAGACGGGATGGTGTGCATTCATTACATGCTTTTGTTTCCAGAGTGAGTTTGAATTATACTGTCAGTGCACAGACAATGAAGAGAAGAGCCCGTGTGAGATAACACAGCGTCTGAACACGGTACAAACAGAGAGAGAGAGAGAGAGAGAGAGAAGAGCAGACATCTGCCGTTCATTCTCACTCCATTGGGACTGATGAGAGAGAGAGAGAAAGAGAGAGAGAGAGAGAGACATTCAAATAAACAACTAACTAAAAAGAATGAACAAACAATTAAGTAAAGACAACAAAAAAGAAAACAAACAAAACAAACGAAAGGAAGGATGATTGAAACAAAAAACAAACACAGTAACGAAATAAAAAAAAATTAGAGAAAGAAAGAAATAACATGAGGAAAAACAAACTAAAATCTAAAATAATTATGAAGAACGAATAAAAAGCAAGAAATTTAGAACAAAAAAAATGTAATGAAAAAAATTAACACACTTTAAAAAAGAATGAATAAGCAAACAAACCAATACCCCCCAAAAAAAAAAAAAATAAATAAACAAATAAATAAATAAAAATACTAGTAATTATTTTTTTTAAAATAGTAAAATAGTAAAAAATAGTAAAAAAATTGTAAAATAGTAATTAAAAAAAAATAATACATTTTAATAATAATAAAGTATGGAACAAATGTTTTCTTTTCTTTTTCTTTTTTTTGAGCTTGACAGCAAAAGCATTGACACGCAACGATTTCAAAAGCATTGACACTCATCAAAGGATTATTAGGAACACCTACAATTTGCAAGAGCTCACCAAATTCGGACAGTTGAAGACTGGATAAATGTTGCCTGGTCTGATGAGTCTCAATTTCTGTTGAGACATTCAGATGGTAGAGTCAGAATTTGGCGTAAACAGAAACTGAGACATTGGATCCAGTACATGCCTTGTTACCACTGTGCAGGCTGGTGGTGGTGGTGTAATGGTGTGGGGGGTGTTCTCTTGGTACACTTTAGCCCCCTTAGTGCCAATTGGGCATCGTTTAATGCCAGCGGCCTACCTGAGCATTGTTTCTGACCATGTCCATCTCTTTATGGCCTCGGAATCATTTTCAAATTGGTTTCTTGAACATGACAATGAGTTCACTGTACTAAAATGGTCCCCACAGTCACCAGATCTCAACCCAATAGAGCATCTTTGGGATGTGGTGGAACAGAAGCTTCGTGTCCTGGATGTGCATCCACAAATCTCCATCAACTGCAAGATGCTATCCTATCAATATGGGCAACATTTTAGTACAGTAAAACTCATTGTAAAACCAATTGAATGATTGAGAGGCCATAAAGATGGACATGGTAGAGACAACTAGGTAGCCATGGCGCTTGAGCAAATACCGATCACACTAAGGGGCTGATACTACGAGAACACCCCGGGCGCGTACGCC
Organism: Hybognathus amarus; assembly: GCA_030378365.1. Taxonomy (NCBI): domain Eukaryota; kingdom Metazoa; phylum Chordata; class Actinopteri; order Cypriniformes; family Leuciscidae; genus Hybognathus; species Hybognathus amarus. Next base: position 59,762 of record JAQIUQ010005362.1, read on the forward strand.
ACCACCACCCAGCCTGCACACCTACAGTCATTAAGCAAGGCATAATGGACTAGTGTTACTCATTCTGTTTTCGCCAATTAAGTACCTGTGAATGTCTCAACAGAAGTAAACTCACAAGTCAGACCAGCAATTTATCCAGTCTTCAACTGTCCCGTAGTGAGCTCTTGCAATAGTGTTCTAATAATCCTTTAATGAGTGTCAATGCTTGAAAGAATTCATGTAGATGCTTCCGTTACTAGAAAAAAAAGAAAAGAAAAGAAAACATTTTGTTCCATACTTTATTATTATTTAAATGTATTATTTTTTTAATTTGTATTTTTACAATTTTTTTACTATTTTACTATTTTACTATTTTAAAAAAATAATTATAGTATTTATTTATTTATTTGTTTATTTATTTTTTTTTTGAGAGTATTGGTTTGTTTGCTTATTAGTTCTTTTTAAAGTGTGTTAATTTTTCATTACATTTTTTTTGTTCTAAATTTCTTGCTTTTAATAATTCGCCTACTCTTCATAATTATTTTAGATTTTTTAGTTTGTTTTTCTCCTCATGTTATATTCTTCTCTTTCTTAATTTTTTTTTTTATTTTTCGATTACTGTGTTTGTTTTTTGTTCAATCATCCTTCCTTTCGTTTGTTTGTTTTTGTTTCTCTTTTTGTTGTCTTTACTTAATTGTTTGTTCATTACTCTTTCTAGTTCAGTTGTTCCTTTGAATGTCTCTCTATCTCTCTCTCTCTCTCTCTCATAGGTCCCAATGAGATGAGGAATGAACGGCAGATGTCTACTCTTCTCTCTCTCTCTATTATTTGTACCGTGTTCAGAACGCTATGTTACTCTCACACGGCTCTTCTCATATTCTGTGCACTGACAGTATCATTCAAACTCACTCTGAACAAAAGCAGTGTAATGAATGCACACCATCCAATGATCTGCTGATGAATGAATTAATTACTCACAACACAATGGCATTCAAAGCTTGCGTGTTGCTACTTATGTGATATATCGCATTTGCCAGTGTCTGAAAGAAATGTACAGTGTTGTAAAGGCTTGTGACAATAAACCAGCAAGTTTTGCGACACAATTTCAGACCTAAAGCAAAGTGTTGGTGTTGCTTTAGGTTGCTCTAGCACTGACTCAAAGCTGTGAGTAATATCATGCTGAAGCTGCAACTTTCAAAGGTGGTGTGTTTTACTGTTTTGAGCTAGTACTAGAATCACTCACTCCAGGAGGATTGAGACACTTTGTCATGGCTGAGTGCACAAACAAACACACTCATAATAATAGTTGAATAAGAATATGCACCGTTGGTCAGTTTGCATGTATATTTAACAAGCTGGTTCAAGCTGGTCACGCAAATTTCACTTTTGGTCCCACATGTGACCGCCGCCTTTAAAGGTAGTATCGTTAAGTTGCACACTTTCATTTTTCCTAATATAAATAGCTGTATTAGCAATAGTGATCTTAGCCTTCATTCCATTAATAAAGTATACCTGTCTTTTAATTTGTCTACATTCATTTGTAGAGATTATCTGTGAAATTATTCATAAAATATAAATTATTTTAAACCTATAAAATCTAGTGTTTTCAATGTAAGATTAATGACAGGAAAAAAATATATAATAATCCGAGTTATTTATTTTTTAATTGAATGGACACGGGGTATGCATGGTTAGTAGTGGTCATGTATGGCATCAAAAAAAAATAAAAACATAAAAAAGGCATTGGTCAAAAATATGTCATATCAATTCCAGAATTGAAATCATTTGAATTCCGACCCCTAGCCTGACCTCTGGATAAATACTTAAAAATGTGTCTCATTGCCATGAAAAAACTGGGCAAAAAATATTATAGAAACCAATTAGCAAAAAATCACAAATCTTCTTTTGGTCAATAATGTTGTATCCATAATGCATCTGTAGAGTGACCAATCGAGGCATATATAGTCTAAAAGACTGTTGTCCTCTCCGGGATTACTATCAGATAATCAAAATAAAAGGGCAAATATATGAAAGGAAGGAGAGATCAGGCTCCTGAATGTTGGCTGATCTATAAGCTAGGCTTCTTGCTCTCGGCAGCTGGACTAAAGCCAAGACGCCTGGCATATCTATGTGTGTGTGAACCTTTCTCGGCATTACTTTAGCTTTTAATATTATTGCCTGTTTTACTGAGAGTGATTTCCCAATGAATCACTTCTTTTAATGACTTCCCTGATGGGAAATTCTGGTTTTGGAACATGGCAGCGTGTGTTAGCTGTGATGAGATAATCTACTAAATTAAAGTTTTGGTCCCCTGCTCATAGACTGGTCAGAGGGAAGTTTTCATATTCAATCCACACTATTTGCTACATGAAGCTGGTTTTCTATGGATTTTCTAACAATGTAATTCTCACAATTTCGTAATATGGAAGTGTATATAATAGTTTAAAGTGCACTGCATTTGATTTTTCTGTGAAACAACAAAATAATCCACTTAATGTGCTGCCATCAAAACCACTGTAAACATAAGTGTTGAGTCATGTGATCCAGCTATATTAATCTCCACAAAGTTGTCGAGAAGCACTCTGTAATTAGATGGAAAGCTATATTGTTTGCTTTTTGTTAATATTCATTGTGTTAATCTTAATAGCATGCTACTTCATGCTCCTCATTCTGATGTTATATAGTGTAAAAGCAATTATATAATTTATACGCATTCGTAAATAAACTGTAAAATAGTTGATTTTACTTAAAAATAATAAACACTTTCCATCTGTAATTCGTCTAAACCAATCATAGCCATAACAAAATGCGTAAGCTCAATGGTTTGTTCTAAGTCACATTTTAGTAAAACATTAGGTGAAGGTCCAGATGGCAGAGAGATTTATGTACAGTATAAATAGAAAACACAAAATATCATAGGTCAGCAGTGACTATGACAGCATGATGGATTGTATTCAATTCCAATTTATTCATATACACTCATCTTTTTAACAATTGGCCAATGCTAAGGTGGCGCTAAAGGTGTGCCGACATCCCACACCGTACACCACCGCCACCAGCACGTAACAAATTATGTTACAAATAAAAATTTAGTATGTTACAAGTGTGCAAAGGTGTGGAATATACAGTGTGTTGGTGGAATTAAGCCTATAGGTTGCTTGCTTAAGTGAGTTGCATATTAAACTAAGTGTGATAGCAAGATCTAGCTATAAATAGCAATTTATTATTACATTAAGTTAAAATTTCATATTTTCTTAGACGATAGCTATTTGCGCAAAGCAAATTTTAAGTATGCAACTTTGTTGCAGTTCCTATTTATAGTGTAAAGCTGTTTTTGAAACAAATTATTGTAAAAATACTTTGATATTAATACACTTGAATATAAATAGCAATATATTGTATTTACATATATTAAACATAGAAGTATTTTCTTTGCAATAAGTGTAAATGTTAAGTGTATTTACTGAGGAGAACCATGGCAGAGACTATTTGCATTGTCAATGTTGTTGTACATTAATTACATAGAGTGTAAATTATTATGTTTATTAGAATTATTAAATGGACGACCTAGCTTTACCTGAGTTCTACCCAATAAACACTTAATTATTAAACGGAGGTTGACGCTTTGTCCCACTTTTGGATTTTTCTCTTTATTGATGCCTCTCCAATCTGGCAATAATGAGAAAAGAGAGTAAAGCAAGTTAAGCAAACCATAAAGATATGTTAAGAGTTCAAATTCGTAAAATTCAGAACTGTAAAACTAAATAGCCAAAATAAAAGTTTGTGTTTACATAATATATGTGGGTGCATTGTGTATTAATTTATATATATACATACATATATATATATATATATATATATATATGTATATATATATATATATATATATATATATATATATATATATATATATATAATATATACACACACATGTTTGTATATATTTAAGAAAATATTTCATGGTGTAGTATGTATAGATTTATATATAATTGATATAAATATAAATATATTATATATATAAAAAATATTTTTATTTAAACATGTGTGTGTGTATGTATATATATAAATATATATATATATATATATGTATATATATATATGTATATATATGTATATATATATATATATATATATATATATATATATATATATATATATATATATATATATATATTTTCACAGTGCATTGGCGTGCTGTATGTAAACACGAACTTTTATTTTGGATGCAATTAATACTTGACAGCTGAGTCATTAGCCTTACAGTATTTCTACTGTTGACAATCCACATTTCAGGCTCCAGTGGGTAGACCGTATTGATCCAATAAGGCAGGGCTTACTGTAAATATAAAAACTGATTAAATTGGGGAAAGTTATGTTAAAATTTCTTCCTAACTTATCAATATCTGTTGTGCCCTTTTTTGTCTCTACAGAAAGAAGAACAGTATGATTCAATATAACTCCAATGAAAATGAGAGAGTTTTGACCTTTGAAATCCTCTAAATGGTTTAGAGATTTAGAACGTTAGAGGGCAACAGGTCTAAAGGAGAGCCCCGTTTGCGTCGCAAAAAATAGAGGTGGGATTCCAGATTGCTGTCAAAAATTGAATCATAACCACATCCCTAAAGTTAATCCTACCCATACAATCCATATTACACTGAATATAAGCCTCAACTTGACATAAACTAGACTTCTCCCTCAATCTGATTGGTTGATTGGAATGTTCATCATCCAGAAATGGTAACTTGCTGAAATCAGGTCTAAATTGGCTCCACGCAATTCTTTATTGTTGTTGTGTGCAATAAATGGCAACTGAGGTGAAGTGTGACCAGCTGATAGCAGTTAATGGAGAGTCTCTGCTGGAAAAGACCAATCAGCAATGGATCAGCAAGTATCCAAATTAAAAGGCAACAAGAGCATTGAGCTGATCATTTGACGGGGCTCAGCAGGGGAGGGTTCCCAATTATAGGCCGTCTTAGGTTCTACACTGTGCTTTTCAACTTGAGCTGTATGTCGGGATATCACAAACTGGTCTATCACTTCAAATTAAGCTTGGAGGTTGCCGGATATGTGTGGTTCCGGCAGAGATGTGAGCTGCTCAAATTCAATAGCAAGTGCCTACACATGTGTTTTTTTCTGTTAATTATTTGTTCAGAGTTTTGTAACATATTTTCAATTTATGGAGTTTTTTGGGGTTTTTTAACAACAAATTTAAATTTTTTTATCCAAATTCCGACACCATTTGCTGTGCAGCTGTGGTATAAAGACTGGCAACCCGATGCAACTAGTGATTGGTCAATTGATGAAGGGATGACACATCAGAACAAAACACAACATGACAACATCGACATCAGTCAACTTCACTTTTAAATAAAGATATCTGGCCGGATTTATGTTGTCAGTGAAGTATTGATTCTAATGTCTCGGGAAAAATTTATCGTATAATTGAAATCATTTTCTTGCATACAGCTCCTTTTAACAAATTAAAGTAACTGCAATGCCTGAAACTGAAGTATCTTAAAAGTATATTTATCACAAAAAAATTAAAAATACCAAATATAATATTGCAAATGTTATTTTATTAAAACATAAGACATAGTCAACATAGTCTTTAATACACTTTAAGTACACTTTTCAAAGTCAGCTTTATAATGCGTGTCAATTAAACTTCAAAATACATTTTAAATTATTGTGTTTTAACTGGTTTAGTCTAATATTATTTACTATTACATAAAGTTAATTATTTAGATGCCAAAATACACAACTTCATTAATTGCAAATATATTTAAATATTTAACGCATTCAGTAAAATAATGGTAAATAAAACTTTCATATTGTTTTCACAGTACGATACGGCAGGATAAAAAAAACATTTTTTAATAATGTTTTTTATGAAATTAAATATAAAAAATATACATAAATCCTACTTTACTAAAAAACTCACGCTAAAGTTAAACTCAAATGCATTTTAATATAGACATTTGGATATCATTTTGTACATTTAATTTTACAGTTTAGTCATATTATTTTGTTATCAAGACTCTTAAAAAAGTACCTATGCTAGAAGTTGACTTTTTTAGTGTTACTAGTTTTTTGTTTTTTAACTCAGGAAAAACTAATTACAAACAGAGCAACATTTGTGTTTGTCTGGTCGAGGACATTATCTCAATAGACACGATGAGAAATGCATTTACTGTAAAAGCCAAATATCAGGTTAAGTTGCGAAAGTTCTATTTTTCCATTGGTCGACTATCACAATGGTAAAGGCAATAATTTTTAATCAACCAAGATTCAAGCTTTGCCTCCTCTTTAATCAAATGTATTTGTTTTATGCAGATTCATGTGATTGTTGTCGTGTAAATACGAGTTTTATAATTTTGACCAAATATATTGACCCAAATTTGGGGGATAAAAGCCAAAAGATAATGTGAAAAGTATGTTTTTGACAAAATTCTAAGTGTAAATCATTAGTTTAACTCTTCCAATAAGTTTAAAGAACCAGAAACGGTTGAGACTTTTGCAGTAGGGTTTACGCGGTATTTTAGGGCTCATTTAATCTTTAATAGAGCATACAGAATAATAAACTACAACAGTTCAGTGACTATCATTTGAGACTGATTATGAATATGACTTTCATGGTGCATAAAGATGACGCTCAAGTAACCAACAGTCATCCTGTAAAGACAGGGAAGTTAAAAAGTGAATTAAAGTAAAGTTGTTATAAGACAGACACAGGAGGAGCAAGAAGAGAGAGAGAGAGAGAGAGAGAGAGAGAGAGAGAGAGAGAGAGAGTGACACTAATTGTAGACGGAAAGACAATTTGAGCAGTGCTATGTGATTTATCCTGATAACAGATGGCAAGTGAAAATATCAAATATCAACTCGAATGCCATCTTTCCCCTCCCCCTCTTTCCAAAGTGCAATCCTTTTGGATGTGTGTTTGTGTTTCTTTTCTCTCTCTCTTTTTAGTCATAACATAAGAAAGCGTAATCTGACACTCAGTTATTGATATAGGACAGGGCTTTGGACCGGGCCAGTTCGAGATGAAACTCAGAGCGATGCTTATGGAAATGAGATGATAGTCTGCAGCCGCACTCACAAATTGGAGGAAAACCTTATTGACTGACTTACTCTAAATAGCTAGGAGTTAATAGAGTTCTCATTTATGTTTCTTTAAGGATCGAATTTTGTAATTTCTAGGAGAATGAAAATAAGACAGTAACAAGGCAGTGAGACTGGCCTACAGCCTCATGTAAAAGTCTGAATAAAAGTGGGATATTATAACTTGATCAGTTGCTTTTGAAATTGTTGAGATAATATTGGTCAGCTGTACCAACCAAAGTGTAGTTCACAGTGATGGCAAAAAACACTGGGCAAGGTGTATTTGTTGTTCACGTGAATGCAAAACTACAAACACAACACCTGTGAAGTGGGAAAGAGTTTGCGATTGACTGTATAACTAGATTTAACAAAATTGGACGTATGTTTTTACAGGTATATAGAAAAGAGGAATGGTAGAAAACGATCATAAGAAGAAAGCTGGATTTGCAGTTGTGTCAATATGTAAAAATTAGCTGTAAAACTCCATACCCATATATTTTGTATTGATATATATATATATATATATATATATATATTAACAAG
>JAQIUQ010005363.1:0-77540 GCA_030378365.1 Hybognathus amarus
CATTGTGCTGAATTGTGAAACTGTTGTCATATGACTAAAGAAATTTAAAGTTGGAGCACTCAAATTGAAACAAGAACTGAATGGAAATAAAATAAATAAATGAAACCTATATAGTAATATGTAATAATAATAAAATATCACATAACAATATAAATACAAGCCACTTCAAACACTAAACACTTAAGGTAGTAATAGTAAAAGAAAAAGCAAGATGAACTGGGTTATAATGAAAGCATGATGCAATTGTTTTGATTTATCAATTATTTATGTGGATATGAGATCGTCTTCAGATGCGACTTGCCGCAAAGAAGCAGATCAGTTGTTCTTCAGAAATTTCAGGTATAAATGATACTTTTGAAATTTTGCTCAGATTCTTGGCCTTCATTACCCTATTGGAAATCATCACAAATTTTGAGAATATTAGAAGAATTGCTAGTAGAAAAGTCTGGAATTGTCATGTATAAAAGTTCCAATCTTTTTCATTTGCTATTCAGTGTTGCAATGACTTTCCTTTACAAACTGAGCTTGCACTGAGCCTGAGACGTTTCTGGAGGAAACCAGTGCTGGAACGCACACACCTCCTGCTTGAATGCGTCCGTCTGAGGTAACAGATTGCAACTTCCGATCGTTGCGGTATTGTGATGACTTAGACATGCTACGTGCACAATGCAGGCACGTTTAGCGTGACGTCTGGTGTTTTCTTTAACTTCTACTAGTTTGAAAAATGTGATCAATGACCTCTTGACCCGGACACCTTTCATTGAAGTAGTCATTTATCATTCATTCGTTGAATTAAGCTCTGTCATTTTCGCGAACAGGATGTGATAGGCAAAAATCAAAACGAAAAGCGCGGCGCGTGACCAATCGTGGCTTTTGACATTGGCATGGCCACCGCATCTCGTGCCTTCGGGCTGTCGTTTTCGTGATAGATAAGTGCAATCCTGCAGGAATGTGTATTGTGGCCTGTCTGTGTTGCCCTGTGCAGTCAGGGTCTCCTGGAGGACAGGGAGGGAACTGAGTGAGCCTGTGACCTTTCCAACCGGCCTTTGCTTCGTTTACAATAACCCTTAATCGAAGCTGAAGTAGAAATGGTCCTCGGATTCACCGAAAACCAGAACAAGGTTCACCTGTTACTTCTGCACCGCTACAGTCACACCAGACATATTGCTGTGTGATAGCAGGTTTCATATTTCTGTGCATGACTGGCAAGCATCTTCAACAGGTTCTTTTGTCGTTAGCAAACAAGCTTTGCTGACCCCTAATACCTTTCCCAGTGTCGCCTACTGAGACACTTGGCCCTAGTGCCGTGGACAAGGCCCAGCTTATGCAGTAAAAGCTTCCCGTGCAGTTTTAAAGAGATATTAAAACTAATCACAGCTTTCCCACAAAAATCTAAGAAATGCAGTGCAACGCAAATGCACAGAATGCCAAAAAAGAGGCGTTGTGATTCAAAATATATGTTTTGTGTGTCCATAACTTTGAGATTGGTGAGATTTCTTAATGTTTTCAAAATCTTTTATGCTTATGTAATCAAAAACAAAATTATGAGTTATAACAATTCTATATAGCTATATTTTTATTTATTCTGTGATCAAAACTGAATTTTCAGCATCATTACTGTCTTCAGTGTCATATGATCCTTCAGAAATCATTCTCATATGATGATCTGATGAAGAAGAAGACATTATCATTCTCAATGTTGATGACAGTTGTGCAGTAATATTTTTGTTGAATCTTTGAGTTCGAATAGCAAGTTCAAAAGGACAACATTTAATTGAAATAAAAATCTTAGGTAACGAATATAAAAGTCTTTCACTCTCACTTTTGATAAATGTAATGCATATTTGCTGAATAAAATGATTAATTTCTTTCAAATAAAAAATAAAACTGACCCTAAACTGATGTGCAAATGCTCTCTTTGATACATGTTGGGTTGTGGGGGACAAACTCATTGCAAACACCACTTAGTCTCAAGAAGAAATGTTTCACATAAGTCGTATTTCATAGCATAGATAAAAAGAGAATATTACAGCGAAAGAGGTGATTTTCCTCCACAGTAGCTGCTGAAAGCCTGAACTCGAATGAAAATGTCACAATAATAGAAAATCTTAAAGGTCCTAGAAATAAGCTCTCGTTTTCTTTTTTGTATATAATTAAATACAATTTATCAATTAATGATATTTTCTTTGTGATTTGGATTTGTGTATTTGACAGGTTTTGTGAGATTGTCTCTTATTGCATTGAGGTGTCAATAGAAGAAAAAAAAAACTCTGCTTTCAAAACATGTCCCATTATCATCGTTCTATATTCACATAAAAATAATTTTCTTTTAGGAACCATTTTCTAATTCAGAACCATCAAAAAAGGAGGCTTTTAGCCTCTTCTGAGTATAACCTTTAAGCAAAATGAGCAATAACATACATGATTTTGAATGGACTGAAAAAAAAACAACGGCACTTAGTGCTGATTAGGACATAGACTCTCAGGCCCACTCTAACCAGCCATATAATCCACATTTGAAAAACTGAAAACCAGCTTACAGACTCTTACACAGTTCAGTAAGTCATACATGAGACATACTCCGAATTAGGTATGAAACCCTGATGCAAGCCTTGGCTGGGCCTTTTCTCTGAAGAGCAACCACTGAAAGAAGAATCTACAGTGCAAGTCTTCACAGACACCTGCGGGTCTGTCGTTTCTGCATAGACAGCTCATGTCGCGCTAAGTACATGCGAAATGCATAGCACACTTACTGGCAAATCAGCAAAAGCTTCTCCTGAGAGCCACTGGCTGTTGCTCAAAGGGACGAAAAGATGAATTAAAAGTCAAAAGAAACTCGAGAAATAGTTTCTGGATTATCCCAGGTTTCCATCCTGACATCATTTTTTCCAGCATCCCAGAATCTTTCTAATTGAATTCATGCCATCTACAAAATGTTCACAAATTGCTTTCTAGGAAGCTGACGATGGGCTAAAGTACAAGTAATGTCACACAGTTGGACTGTATTTACAGTAACAGTGTGCTGTATTGTGTTTTTTTTTTTTTAGGGTCCTGAGGGTTTCATCAATCTGAATCCTATGTATATATATATATCCGCATTGCTCTCTAATTGTGATGGTCTCCTTAGCTGCATTGTTGCTCTGTACAGAAACACTGTGCACATGTGCCGCATCACATAATTAAAAACTGCTCACAGGGCGTTTCTCTGTGATTTGGAGAAAGTCCACAGACATACAGCATTACTCCACTGGGAGGTTGCGAATAAAAAGCCTTTTTCCATCCTTCCAGGAAGCATGTGAGATCCGACGCCACTGCTGACCATGTGCAAGAGCAAAACATTAGACAGTCAAACGCCATGATATTACCATGTCTTTAAGACTTCACTCGGTCCATTACTTAGGGCTGAGTCTCCTCTTTTTCTGCATTGGGTTGTTGGTGGGATGTACCCCTTTTCCCCTCCTTTCTGCTGCCCGGTCCTGTATTTCAGCTGAAATGAGAGCGCCTGATCCAGAGGTCAATACTTCACAAGTGTCAAATCAATGAAAATAGCAGTTAAGCTGTTTGGAGAGGAGGTTAAGGATGTAATCATGGGTTTCACTCAGTTTCCATATCGCTGTGTGCCTCTGACTGGCCTGGTCTGGCTCTCCTTTGCTCCAGGTTTTGCTACACATGGAAGAATAAAGACAAGGACATGAATGTATTATTCTGTTCATTTATTTGGTTGCTTGTTGCAGACGGAATTTTAAATTCTGAATTTTTGCCAGCAAAAAAAATCCTAAATAAAACGAGACAAAGATGAATAAACGTGAACAATCATTTGGGTACAGGTGTTTAGTTGCACAGCTAGCACAGTCGGTCTGAAGCCATTGCTGGTGTTATTTGAGCATTATGGTATTTATAATATTTTTATTAGTGCTGCTTTCCTGAATAAAATCTGGACCAAAAATGTGTAAAATTTTTCATTACTGAACGTTTCAGAGTTTTAAAGTATCATTTTCTGCCCAAAATCTCCTCTGTAATTTCAATATAATATTTAAAACAATCTCATAACATTATCTAACAGTTCTCTAATATAACAGTTGTAATTTTTTTTTTGTTGTTGTGTAAATTATTTAATTTGCACAATCAAATTAATAAAAATTACACCATTTATACACGCATTATAAAAATTAAAGTCCCCCTGTGGTGAAAATCAAGCTTTTAAATGTTGTTTATATGTCTATGTGGTGTTTTTAATATGCTGTAAGACAAACCATATTTTCTCCTTTCTCCCTAAAACCATAGGAGTTTTTTTCTCCTTAAAACTGCAGTGAACCAAAGACAGTCTCAAAAACAAGCTTTGAAATCGCTGGTGTTCTCTATGCCACAAACTACGAGTGGATCTTTGAGCTGAGAGAGTCAGTGAAGGCAGGGCTAATTTACATATTCCATAAAACTACGTATAACTGAGGCAAGGGTGTAGAGTTACATTCAAGCTATTTTAAGTCATGAAGATCTTTTTCAAGGAAACATTTTTAAACGTAATTTTGGTGATCAAAGATGAGTTTTAAAGGAGTAGTTCACTTTTAAAAAACTTTTGCTGATAATTTACTCACCATCATGTCATCCAAGATGTCCATGTCTCTTCTCTTCTTCAGTCGAAAAATAAATTAAGGTTTTTGATGAAAACATTCCAGGATTTTTCTCCATATAATGGACTTCAATGGGAATGAAATTGGTTCAAGTGTCTCAAAAGACAGTTTCATTGCTAAACTGTTCAAAGGGCTTTAGATCGACACCAAAAGATGAATAATGGTCTTATCAAGCGAAACGATCGCTCATAAAAAAAAAAAAAAAACGAACAAAGTTTTGAGTTTTAAAAGCCTAAATGTTCACCCTGCTCTGTTAGAGTTAGGGCTAAGGCCAGTACACACCTGGACGAATATCAGCGCGCTGTAATTCGTCAGCGTTTTTCAACACGTCTTTTTTGTGTTCATACCCAAGCGTTTTTTCGCTGACGCATGAGCCGTGTGAACATGCAAATTCATTCCCTGACATTAGATGGTGCTTAATGTAAAACAGAAGTAATAATAGAATACTGAGACTAGGATGTTCATATTTATGTTTTAACATGTTATATTATGACATATAAAAAATGAATGAAATAATGATAGAAAGAATGTCTTCTGTTTTAGAAAAATAAATATATAGATAATAAATAACTAAAAGAAATATGCCCCCACAATGTAACGAACTACAAAATCTATTTATATCTTCTAGTTTTCATCCTCTTTATCCTGTTGTTATTCCTCGTCCACCTTGTTTGCCAGTCTATTTAGTTTTTTTTTTTTTTTTTTTGTTTTTTGAAAACCAGGACATTTTCATCACTTAAAAACAGCCAGGACCAGACGTTAGAAAACAGGATATGTAACGCAAAAGTAGAGATGTTGCCCAGAGATAAAAACATAGCACTAGTTGTCGGATGAACAGTATGCACGGAGACGAGAGTTGTCGTATTTCCCCACTTCAACTTTACACTCGTTCCTCATACATGGGGATCGAGCAAGAAGAAAAAACACAAACAAACTGCGTCTTGACGATCTAAATGAACAAATCTTTTTCTGAGTCAACTCGTTCATTTCATTCGTTGAATGAACCAAATGACACGAAAAGATTTGTTCATTTTGATAAACGGCTTCTAACAGGAGAGTCACGAACACGCATCACAGAACAGAGCAAGGCGACCATTTGAGCTTATAAAACTTTGTTATTGTTATTTTTTTGTTAAATGAGCGATCATTTTGCTTGATAAGACCCTTATTCATTGTCTGGTGTCATTTAAAGCCCTTTGAACAGTTTGCACTGAAACTGTCTTTTGGACCTTGAACCGTTTGAACCCTTGAACCATTAATTTCTTTTCAACTGAAAAAAGAAAGACATGGACATCTTGGATGACATGGGAGAGTAAATTATCAGCAAAACTTTTTTTAAAAGTGAACTACTCCTTTAAGGGATAAAATTACTGACTAGAGAGGGACTTTAAAATAAAACTATTAAACATTATGTTGTTGCTAGTTAACAGTAATAGGATGGGTTATTGCTAATATCCCTACCAAAATCTAAATATATGGGAGTAAAATTGGATCCAATGATCTTGGATCCTATGGCTCATATGTTTGTCAGACTCACTCTGTGAAGCTCTGAGAGCTGCTGGTGTCTGATCAGAGCCTCTTTACTGGGGAACTGTCTCCTGCACATAGACAGGCCAGCTTAGACCAGTCCGTCAGTCTCTCCTCTCGCCTCTCCGGCCTCCTCCTCACTGTCTGTCTCTGCGCTGTAGCCGACACCAGACCCGGGAGGAGGACTCAGCTGAGAGACCAGCACACACAACCACACTTTTAAAACACTGCAGTGCCAATAATAGACAATGTTTTTTTAAACGGCACACACAAAAAGATGCACAGAAATAAAACAAGAAACAAGTCAAAATACTAAAATCCCAAAAAAACTTTTGCTAAAAAACAAATGCTAAATAATCTAAGAACCAAACACTTATGTAAATTGTAAAGGTCTCAATAACCTCAAAGTCGAAATCGCAGAAGGTGTGATGTTATTTTAAAGTCAATCAGGCCAAAATATATTATAATCGGTACATATAGGTGTGTCTCTCCGTCGAAGTCAGACACGAGTGAAAGCATGAACACACTGGAGAGATGATTTATAGTAGAAACTTCTAACTGAAAGCTTCTAATTTTTCACGTTAATACAGTAAATCTGATGATATTTAAACCATATATTGTATAAAGTGCTATAGTAATAAACCTGAACGTGTTGCAGAGCTGGTGCAAACATATCCATCACTATGATCTGATGCTTTCTTTACTGCTGTTTTCTCATTGTTATTGAGAAGAAAGCACACAGCACATTTACATATTTCATCTAACCGTTGCTCTCAACAGTGTGGACGGCGTTGGGTTGTTCGTGAACAGTATAATCGCTGCAAAAGTATTTCAGTATAATCACTGCAAAAGACTTATTACCCCCAAGCGAAGAACGGAAAAGAGCTTTGCCATGAGTTTATCAGGGCCGTGGGGTAACAAAACAAAAAATAAACACACTTCTCTTTCTTCAAGATGTTTGATCGTGTTCCATCAGAATCTGAGGTTCTCCAGCAAGGCACCCTGTGTGAAAAAAGAAAAGAAAAAAGATTTCACACCATCAGTCAGACATGATGTGGCACTTTAAAAGCAGGGCAAACCCCAACCTTCATCTCCAGGACGGCGTATCCAGCATCCGCGCTGGCAGATTCCCGCCTGTCATCGGGTCTACCCTGTGCCATCAATCGAGAGTTAGTGCTCAGCGGAGGAAGACCGGCCATTCTCCTTCTGCCTGTTCAGACTTTTAGCCCACCGCTCCATGTCTTTGGCTATCTGAAGAGACAGACAGATACATCAGGAAATGACATGCCATCTCACCAAACCCTGACCATCTAAAGCCCACAGTATACTTAGTTTTTACAGTCGGAAAAAGAAAACGATGAGATGAAACCGCAATAAACTTGTGGAGATGGCAACAACAACAGACGGAAAAGTTGATGAGCGTTTGTTCTGAGGAGACATTTCAGTACAAAGTCTTTTATCGCTCATAAGCCTGTGTGTTTCAACAGAAACTGAAGTATACTTTGGGCTTAAAGGAACACTCTGACTTTTTTGGACTTAAAGCTTATTCACTGTATCCCCCAGAGTTAGATAAGTCCATACATACCTTTCTCATCTCTGTGCATTCTGTAACTCTATCTCACGCACCCACTGCTAGCCTGAGCTTAGCACAAAGACTGGATGTAAATGGCTACAGCTAGCATACTAATCCTAACAAATGACAAAATAACGCAAACATTTTCCTATTTACATGTTGTGATTTGTATAGTCACAGAGTGTACAAATCACAAGGTTATATGGAGCCATCTTTTAACCATATAAATATTAGGAACTATATTCTCAGAAGGTGAAGCCTTATATGGTTAAAGGATATCTGTGTCTCCTTGTTATTAACAAATAACCTTGTTACAAATAACCTTGTTATTTGTACACTCTATGACTATACAAATCACATCATGTAAATAGGAAAACAATTGTGTTATTGGGATTATGCTAGCTGTAGCCATTTACATACAGTCTTTATGCTAAGCTAGGCTAGCGGTGGGTGCGTCAGATATAGTTACAGCACGCATGGAGATAAAAAAGGTATGTGTGGACTTATCTAATTCTGGGTGATACAGTGAATAAGCTAAAGTCCAAAAAAGTCAGAGTGTTCCTTTAAGATAAGCCAGTAAACCTGAACATGCGAAATGATTCACAGACAGTGAGCATTTCTGATTTCTGAACACCTTTCATTTAAATTTTCCATGAAAAAAAAAAAAAGTAGGACGGGACTTGATTGTCCATGGGGAATTGAGTATGAGTGACAGGTTTGCGCCAGTAAACACACTTGTGATTTCATGGTGACTTAGTTTGAGGGTGTACCTGCTGTGCAGTCTTATTTTTAGGCTTGTCCTTCTTGTCCTTGCTGCTGTTGGGAGCACCTGAAAGGTCAGAGGTCACTCCCGCAGGCTCTGTGGTGTCGTCAGACGATTGTGATGGTGCAGGAACATACGTGTGGCTTTCCCCGTCCCAGTACATGTACTGCTGCGTATGGGGATTATAATAGTACTAGAAGAACATCACAAAACAAACAGAACAAATTTGCAGTATCAGTATTATTGTAAAGAATTAGGATTAAGTTGCGCAGTAAGCTTGGTCAACACTGACGTCATCAAATAAAGACCCAAGAACCTGACACAATTAAACTCATCTGACTCAGAGTTGGAAATCAATGGGGGCTTGGGCCAAAAATGACACCAAACTGAACAAAAAAATGCTCATAATAGGCATAAGACGCCCCTGCACAATTAAACTAAATATATTACGACTGTAGTGATTGAAAAGTGTTGATTGCGGAATTATATTTAGATCTGTATGCACTTATTTTTATGTGTTGTTTTTTTCAGCGATGTGCATTATAACCAATTTCACATGTATCTGAGCTAATGAATGCAGTGGCCAATCAGAGGCATTTAGATAAGACATGCAATCACAGACCGAATTCCTGAATCTGAAAAATGATTTCCGTCATAATATTGGGTAACACTTTACTTAAAGGTCAGTTACATTTAATTATGCTGATCTGTTATTACTACAGTAAGTACAAGTAACTAATCCGAAACCAAACCCTTGACCCTACAGAAAGTAATTTATTGTGGTTTATTGTGTAGTTACAGTCGTTAATTAATATTACTCAGTACTGATCTGTGAAATTACACTGACATCAACCTAAAACATTGCTGCCCTACCTTGTAATAAACTTCAGTTTTTTTTGTTTTATAATTGATATACTTTATTTAGGCTATTTATATTATGAAATAGTTTAAATACTTCTATGGCACAATTTAAACAGCGTCTTACAGCGTAAAAAATGATTTGTTGATGCTGGTACAATTTGATTAATATTTCACATATTTGACAATTAACAATATTTAAAATGTCAATTTTTCACCTTTTCACTATTCCTTTTAAGGTGTTTAACAATATTTTATTATTTAAAAAAAAATACTTAAATAAATATATGACAATGTTAATATGCCCGTCTCTCTCAATCTAAGCGCTTATGCATAAATGGCCAAATACTTCAGGAAACCGGTGTTCGCAGCAGCGGCACGCGCTTCATAAACCGTGCTCTGCAATCCCCAAGCCTGTTATATTACCTGTGAATTTGGGTCATAGTAGAGGCCTGTAAGAGGGTCATAATAATAGCCAGAGCTCTCATCGTAATGGTATGTGGACACATCAGGATCCGCTGAAGGAAAGAGGAAAGAATTCATTAGGTAAAAGTCAGCTAAAGTAACTACAAAAGATTTTTGGTAAAATTAATATTCAAGTGCCTCCTATTACGCTTTTTGATTACTACCTTTCATGTAGTGTGTAATATAGTGGTTTGTGAATGTAAAAGATAAGCAAAGTTTCAGAGATGAAAGTGCATTATAAATGGAGTTATTGGCTCATAAAAAAAGAACCAATTCTGAACTGCCGAAATGAGTTATTCCAGTCTTTCTTACTGCATTAATGAATTAGCATAATACCAGCCTATGGTCTTTATTAGGTGCCCACGAACAACGTCTACTTTGACCCTCAAACACTGGAGTTGTAGCTGAGGCTTGGTAGAGTTTGGTTCGTGTTGTCGGCATGTCAAAAATAAGAGCCATCTGACCAATCAGAGCAGAGTAGACCAATCACAACAGACTTGGTCATCTGACCAATCAGAGCAGAGTAGAACAATCACAGCAGACTGGGTCATCTGACCAATCAGAGCAGAGGAGGCTCTTGTGAAGGAGGGATTTAGTGAGAATATTTTATCAAATCGTTTCAGAGATAGTGAGAAAAGATGTGATGCTGCAATGTATTTTATGAGAAAATTAAACTATTTTTTTTTCTTTTCTCTTGGAAGAATGTCTACAATGAATGTTGTAGGAAAAGAAATTAGGAGCGTTTAAAATAACAGACCCTTTTACAAGCCCACGTGATCAAATAGTTGCGCACGCATTTTGGCTAAGGAAGTGGTATTGTTTCCCACTGGCTCTATCGTGTTAGCAACTCTGAAAGTTTATCAAAGCGGTTTCCCAGCATCAAAATGTCTGTTTGTTGCGTTTACGGTTGCACTAATCGATATTCCACCTAGGTTTTATAGGATTCCGACAGGATCACGGCCGTTTCAGAAGAACTGTTTATTGTTATGTCCCTCTGCAATCAACACGAATTAAACGTGTTGATTGGAGCGATGACATAATAAAAAAATGCTTGCGTCTACATTCACAGTGCTTTTCAACTTCATTTGTAATTGTTATTAGTAGTTTAATAGCAATGTATGCAAGCAACATAGTTACTACTAAAGTACTATAGCATTACAAAATAAAACTTTACACAAAAGTGCGTCAACAAAGCAATCTATAACAACATAAAATGTAAGGACAAGGATAAATGTAGGTCTGGGTGAAGAATAAGAATATATGTACAAAAGAATGATGGAAAAGAATGAATGTAGGGAAAAATGAAGGGAAACAAATGTAGGTCTGGGTAATTGTTGATTATAAGCCTCATAGTCATACATCATTGTCTTGTGTCCTTGTCTTTGACTAGGAAGAATTTCTGATTTCAACACACAAAAGTCTGAGTCTATGTCATGGTATTTGGCGTTCTGTACATGACCACAGAAAACATACTCATAAGCATCCAGTGATCTATATGCTCATAATTTCTCTCGGGTGTACAAGCTCAGTTTCTCAACTAAAAACGCATATATATCTCGCCACTGTATGTTTGGCCATCTGCTAACGTCTTCTATCCACTCCACTAAAGTACACGGATCTGATAGCCGGATAACATTTGATAAAAGTGAACTTTTTTTAAAGCTACACTGTGTGATTTTTACCCCCATCTAGCGGTGAAAAGGTATATGACCATACAGTGAATATTAGGGGTGGGGAAAAAATCGATTCTTAGATGCATCGCGATGCGGACGTGGACGATTCTGAATCGATTCACAAATGTCAAAAATCGATTTTCAAAAAAAAATTTATTTTATATATATTTATAATAACGTAATATTGACGCAACGTGAAAGACTGAACTCTGAAGCGCAGAAGTGCAGTGGCCGGACCGTCTGTGGCATGCACATAACAGAGACACAGACGTGATGACTGAGCGCCGAATCCAAACACCCTCCTCGTTAAAAGCTGACGTGTGGAGGGGTGTGTGATAGCACGATTTTTGATCGTGGACGATTAAAATGTCTCCACTATCTGCTTTTGAAGAAATATCGTAGTATCGTGTTACAGTGCATTCTATCAGTTCAGTTCTGGCGCATCTGTCTCAACTGTACAACGCGACGTAGCCTACACATCACACGTTAATGAATAGGTACGGGACACTGCAATTCACAAAAGTTCATTATTTGCATAAGCCTTGCCGGTTAAACATTTAATTCACGTGCTGATGCTCTGTTCCCGACGCTCACAGGCACTAGAAGCCTGTCAAACAGCGCCTGAACACTGGACTAAGTTATCTTTCGAGTCTTCTGCTAATACTGTTAAATACATACAATGTTTACATAAACAGAATTGGCTATGTCTAAAGTGAAAGCAAACATTTGAGAGACAATCTGGTGTAATAATATGCGTCTATATTAAACGCGTCGCTTGCTGGTCTAAAAGCGACAGGAGTAAATAGTACTGCCGCTCGTCCTTAAAGGGATAGTTAAAAAAAAAAGAAAAAAAAATCTGTCATTATTTACTCTAATGTTGTTCCAAACCTGTATTAATTTCTTTCTTGTGCTGAACACAAGAGAAATGTGCACATTTTTTGAATGTGGGTAACCAAACAGTTGCTGGTCCCCATCAACTTCCAAGAGAGAGAGAGAGAGAGAGAAAAAAAAAAACTATGGATAACAAGTATGCTGCTAGTTCAGGCACACATTTATTTTCCTGTAGGTTCTTTGCAATGTTAATAAAATATATTATTAATTCTTCATGGGTCATTACTTTTTACTTTTAAAGCAAAGTATTTATAGTCACACACACACAAAAAAGATTCAGATAATCGATTTAGCATCGAATCGGAAGCCCTCTGAATCGTAATCGAATCGAATCGTGAGGAGTCTAGAGATTCCCACCCCTAGTGAATATTAGTTTCTGTTCCTCTCAATTCCAATTTCGTTTTAACTCCTATGGTGGCCAATGTAGTCCAAGATTAACATGGCTTCCAGTTCGACCTCGTCCATGAGTGTTAACTCAAACGTAAAAGCGAAAGGCGAACCTTGAATTAACGGGTATGTCCCTCTTTGGCTAATGTACTTTCAAGATGGAGGGGCAACATGGCGACCGACATTAGAACCCCTTACCCGTATGTATTTTCAATGGCATATTATACACTCACGAGAATACTTTATTACTTGACATACATTAATGAGCAAATATATTTTTGAAAGAACTAAGTGTTTTTAGCTAAGAATAAACTAAGAGTTACACAGTGTAGCTTTAAATAACTTTCTCTGTCTGTGTTGCTCAATCCGCTCACGTAGCTTGACACTAGAGGTGGGCGATATGACCAAAATTGTGTTTCACGATATGACTAATTTTATTTCACGGTAACGATATATTTCACGATATAGACCTTATTCAGAGCAGTTTCCGATGGCATCCCGCTGTAAAAGCTGAATAAAGCTCCTAGATTACTTACAATTTTCCACAGCTTATATTGTCGGGAGTTTTTGGTCAACTGACATTTCTTAGAAAGATGTTTTTCCAGTGTTTCATGAGCAGAACAATCCAAAAACACATTAAATAACAGTACAGCCCATTGAAGAGATGCATGTCTATCCCTCACAGCCTCGCTTTCATTCTCATCAAAAATCAAAGATGGCGCTGCCGCTAATAAGGCGTATAGTTATTTGTATAGTTATCCTCAAAAAAAAAAAAAAAATAGACAAAAAGGGCTTTGTATAATAAATAAACTCAAATACGTCACCTTCTTTTATTTTTGTTTTATTTGGTAAATTATTTATTTGGTAAACTATTTTTATAGCAAAATATAGTAAACAAAAAAGACTCATCAACTTTTAGATGAACTTCCCACAACAGATTGATATTAAATACAAATCATAGGTGCTTTTCAACTAATTTTTCAATCTTCTATGCAACTCAAAAATAATTGTTCAATCTCATGCATTGCTTTACTTCATCAATCAGTTTATAATTATAATATATATAATATAATTATGATATATTTTTACCACATGTGCTTATTATACTGCGTTTTAAAGGGCTTGTTTTGCTCTTTTTGTTATATCTGGCAACCCATCACCCTGAGCTTTAATCAAGAGAAGTTCAGAAGTGTCAAGTTCATCAAGACTAGAAGGAGAGCAGCAATATGAAAAACAAACCGCAGCTACTGTTAGTGTTGACTAAGTAGTTTAAATTATACACACCTTATAACAGTGCGTCGTTTTTAGACCACAGCCCGGTAAACACCGCGCGCTCCCTCTCAGTGCATGTGCGCGCGCGTCTTTTGCATTCAACAAAATGCGATCGATTAATTTGAGTCAAGTTGTAATCACGGATCCAATCAAAGGAAGATTTTATCAACTGGTTCGGTAGGCAATTGTTAGGAGTTAAATATATAACTCGCACTGCATATTTAGTAATTTTGCCTCAGAAACAGGATTCGTTTTAACAAGCAGGATGTTCATTCATGCTGAATGCGATTTTCATGTTTAAAAGTAACTATACATAAGAGAAGGAAAGATGCAGATAACTATACATTATTTAAGGTTATTTCTATTCGTAATGATATTGATATAGCCTATGAAATGTTATTATCAAGTAACTTCATGCTTTCCCCGTTGCGAACGTGCACTCCTCTGTACTGCCTGGGTGCTGCTCTGCTCTAGTTGACGGCTGCCTTTCCCCCGAACATATCACGTTAACAACAAACCTTTAGAAAACGGAATTCCTTTGTGGATCCTCTTGATCTGCTTTCTCCATGTTTCTTTGACAAATCTCAGCATCAGTCTCACGCGCGCTGCACGGGAGTTAACCACGCCCACTTATTTACATTTCGCGGTATACACGGAATAAAAAAATCTGTTACGGCTGACGTTTTTTACCGCGGTAACGATATATATATCGTCATATCGCCCAGCCCTACTTGACACACTGTTGATTCTCGCCATACTTCTGTTGCCAATATGCGCGCGCATACGGAGCCACGTCATCATTGTGTACAAACAGTAAAAGGGTCTATAGGAGCACTTTAATGTTTTGGGCTGTGTGCTTACGGTACTGCTGGCACTCCAGAGCAGTTCCAGGTGTTGCAGGCTGGTTCAGTGTAGCAGGCTGAGGTTTCCCAATGATCTCCACCTGGGCCTTTGGACACACACGGTATACAGACAGACAATTAGTGCTTTTTAGTGGTCGATCAGATCAGCTTCACAGGAGACGCGATCAAACATTTTAAATCCTTTATTTCAAAATATGCTATGCTATATCCAGTTGCCCACTGTGTCATATTCATGTCACTTTCACTGTGTGCTGTATGTAAAATTAGCGTTACCTTGTAAAAAGTCAAAAAGGTATTTTTGAAAAATATGATTATCAGTGCGCATGAAATTACCAGATTACCGAGTGCCCTGTTACAGTGTTTACTTCCCTTTTTATTCACATATTCATATGTTTTAAAACAATGACTTTATTTGTGAAAAAAAATTAATGGGATTGCAGATTCAAGAAGTTGCCGTGTAAATTATAGGGCCTAAGCATGTTTATTTTCATGATTTTGTAAATTTATTGAATATTGATTTGAAAATTTTAATTTAGGGCTGTCAAATGATTAATCACATCCAAAATAAAAGTTTGTGTTTACATAATATATATGGGTGCACTGTGTATAATTATTAAATCAAATACAACAAAAAAATCAAATAATGAATAAAAACAGAACTCTACCTGGTTGGCCTGAGTGGAGGTTGTTGTGGCAACAAGCTGGGTATGGGATGCTGTGAGCGCCAATATGGAGGTAGCAGTTTCTCCCTATGGTGAAATACACATACGTTCACACTGACAATAATAGACCCACAGGCTGAAAGCAGATGCAACTGAGAGGTAGTGCTACCTGTGGAGGTAGTTCCTCCGCCAGGAGTGCCTAATAAAGCGTGGCTAGTCAGTCCCGCAGCCGCTGGCCCTTTAAAGTGTTGTGCCTCTGCACCGACACCCAGCACAGCCTCCTGCCCAAACACAGCTGCTGCCCCCTGCTGGGTGCACACTGAAGTCACCACTCGCAGCTGCACCCGAGAGCTGCGCCGTCTGCAACCATCACCAGACATTTGGCAGAGTGTGTTAAAGAAGAAAAACTGTTCTGCAATTGTCAATACATAAGCTGGCATTTGTTAAGAGGTTCATTAGTTATCCAAAGAACAAAATCAATATACGTGTTCTTAAGGAAAAACCTGTGAAACGGGTATTATTGATGCACACAAAAAGGATTTTTTTATACCTTTTTTTTTTAACCAAAACAGAAATCTGAGCATTTCTTTTAGCTGAAAACTGAAAAGTTTAATAATTAATTAATTTTTCAAATGTATTCAATAATCCAACACTGAAATAAAATATGAGCCGTTTATAAACATTTAGGTTGCACATAAGGCAGTTTTTCATTAACCTGACTCCGCCAGATGGATTTGCTCCGCATATCCATCTGGAAACCTTCCGTTGAAGTAGTTTTGGAAAGGGGCGAAAATACTGGTTAGCTGATTGGCCTATGTTGGTGATAGACGGGCCAAATCAACCAATCAGATCAACGGAAGCATATGACGTCCAACAGAGCAACGAAGAAAACAAAACCACAAGCCAGGCTACTCTTGCTGCTGCAGGTAAAGGCTCGTTAGCTCAGCAAATAAACATGTCGGCAAAAGAAAAACTAAAAAAAAAACTTTTAAAAAAATTAAAAAGAAAAACTGTCGCGCTTCTCGTTGCGTCACACCTCAACCCGCCTCAAAGCCAACGCTGATTTGGACGTCCGTTGGTGAACTGCTCCCAAATTTTCTTTAAAGGGACACTGTGTGGGATCTACCCCCATCTAGTGGTTAAAAAGTGTTTTGCATTCAAACGAATTTTGCTCTCCAGCGCCTCGCTTTTCAAGTGCGTACTGCATCTACGGTTGCCGTTATGTACCAAAAATGCTATGACAGGATGTCTTGTAGTAACAATTCATCGAGTTTCTCTCCGTATGAACAGGTTTGTAATTAAAAAATAAAAAAACAGCAACGTGACACAACAAACAAATGAATGTTACAGTATTAGTTGCTGACACTGAAAAACATGAACTGTTGTAATAAGTAGTAATGCCGACTTTATTCGTTATATTTTCTGACTTACGTGATTGTTAGATATCATTATCGGATGATTCAAAGTAGGGGAGAGGGAGAGGAAGAGATAGAGGACAGAGAGGCAGTGGATCAGTGGGATCTAGGCGAGGAGATGGACAGACGAGGAGCGCGAGTGTCAACACAACGACGACAAAGATACCCGGCAGCTACAAGAGACGATCAAAGTAGGATTGACCCTCTCCAATGTTCACAAATGAAACTATAGCCATAGGCTACATACAAAATTACTGTATGCGTCTGCATTATTCGATGCGGTCACAGTATAAATGATAAATAACATAAAATGTCAGAAAACTAAAATCTTGAAATAGCCTTAGGTGTGCAAACAATGCAAAAACAATAATTATCTCTATATTCTTAATGAATTTATAGGTTATAAAGTGTAAACTTACAAACCTTGATTTTAGCACCTTCACAATGGCAGCTATTGAGTAAAGTAACGTTACTCAGCTGCTATTAATCAAAGAGTTTGTTTAACTTTAACTATAAATGTTATACTGTCTATATAATAAAATACACAACCAAGCAATGACAAAAAATTAAGTAAGACTGTAACATTAACTTACATGTCGAGGAGAAAGCAGGCAACTTCAGCGTCTCTTTTGAAATCTTTCTGCTGCATTAGCTCTTTCCACCTTGAAAACGCTAACTTATCCCGACATTTACTCTGGTTTTTTGCAATCTCCGGTCACGTTTCCTTTTTCTTTCAAGTCTGGCCTTTTTTTGCGACGAGGTCTTCTCCTGTGGCTCGGCGTATGTATGGTCCGCCATTAACGTTACAAATAATAGAGAAATAAAAAAACATAGGAGTGCAATGCACTAAACTAAACTTGCCGCGAATGCACCTCAATGCTCTCCTCCTCCGTTTCTGATGCTTTCAGTCACGTGACGCTGAGCTCTGAGTCTGAACGAAAACGCGTTGTGGAAACGCGTTTGGCTGGTGGTACTTTTTGACACTCTCTGCTATTATAGTTTTTCAAGATGGCGGAACAACATGGAAGCCTCCGTGAACCTACCCGTCCATGATAATTAAGATAATAAATTCTTCATTTACGGGGATAAGTCAGATAATTTGCAGAGGTATTGGTACACCATTAAGGACATATTTATGAATAAAAATATTGATTTCAGATAATAAAATACCTACAGAACTACACAGTGTCCCTTTAACGGAAAGTATCCAGACTGATCTGCTAGTGAAACCTTAAAAGCTCGTGAGATCAGGACTCGTCTCATCAGGCTAGTTTTTCACACCAACTTATTAATTTTCTACTCCAATTTGCTGGTGAAGTATAAGTATTTAAATGATGGCTGAAATAGCTTGTTTTCAAGAGATTTATTCAAACAAACGGGTTAAGTAAAAATATATTGAATATGTAATATAATGCATACAGTATATTTATCAAAATGTTCTCCTATAGAGTAAAGTTTTCTAGCTAACTAATGCATTTTTGGGCACTAAATGGTTTTCCTGAAATAAATGTATTACATGACTATTTTATCGACATCTTTCTGTGGTTAAAATACTGATTGAGTTTCTGTACTGATTGACATTTCTGTAAGTTTGTTGTACTGTTTCTTTAAATAAACCTTCTGATGTTCATTCATGCTTGAATGAACATCATTATACATCTGTTTCGGTCAATGATTTCAACCTTAAAAATGTTTTTACCAAAACCAAAATTCATTTTCAGCCAATTGCATCACTAGTTATTATTGTAGTAATATTCAAAGGTTTAATAAAAAAAAAATTGATTGGTTGAGAGACTCATTAATTTGTATGTGTGGCTTTTAAACAGTTTATGACATTAGTTACACATCACAGATTTTCCTCCATTGTCATGCAAGTTTTGAACTAGTAACAGTGACTTTCAACAAATTCAACACAAGAGCATTTTCAGTCCATAAATAATATTCCACTTTGGTATCAATTCAATATCAATTCCACAATTGATATTCCAACATGGTCACGTTTACACCTTGAGCGCACATTCATACTCACTAATTGAAGATTCGTAGAGTTAATTATTTCCTGCATGAATCTTTATGCTGTTTATCAAGCCCTTTCCCTGTGCTGTGTGTACCTGAGTGACGGCCCACTGAGCTGCAGCTATAGCTGTACTGGCTACGGTCGCCACGGCTCACCCGAACTCCCATCTGCCAGAAAAACATCGCTGAGAGAGAGAGAGAGAGGGAGAACACTCACAAAACTGTAACATACATGTAAAGCATTACAGTAATAATGTGACCTGTGAACACTCTCAAATGTGTGGCACTGCTGCATTGTCCTATTACACAACTATGACATCAGTGTAACGCTGCAGGATCAGTATTTGAAAAGCATGAACTCGGGTACCGCTTGGAGCCCTTGGCAAACTCTACAGAGATGAGCTTGCCGTCGATAGAGAGAGGAGGCTGCAGGGACTGGAGGATCTGAAGCAGCTGTGAAGCTTCCTGAAAACGGGATACAATACCCGTTTGTGTTAGTCTTGCACGTTTTGTTGGGAGTTGTGGCCATTTGTAAGTAGAGTCGCTGTCTTACCACGATAGTAGTGAGCTGCAGAAAAGCAAAGCCTCGGTTGAGCTGTGTCTGTTTGTCTTTGATGAGCCGAATATTTGAAGGGGAGAGAGTAGCAAACGGGGCCAAAGCGGACAAAATGGCCTCTAGTGTGGTATGGGGTCCCAGATATCCGCAGGATCAGAGCTGAAGAGATGTGAACACAGATGTGAACACTGTCTCACCTCAAAGTAAATGTGTTACACGTGTGTACGACTTACTGTCATTGGCCACCTCGGCAGCCTGGGATGAGGAACTTAAGTTGAGAATTGGAGATGCTGTCTGGTATATGATTGGAAGGGGGAGTAAACCCTGAGCTGAGTCCTTTAACTGCCCCAAAGGTAAACTCTTTGGCACCTGAAGGAGTTTCAGCTCAGCCTCTGAAAAGAAAGAGTCATATGTGGAAGAACTTGCATTAATATTCAGGTTTTTAACATTTGGAGCGTGAGAGAAGCAACTGCAACAAAATCATTTCCATTCACACCTGATTTTGGAACTCCACATTTGAAACACTTTTCTCTCGTTTGAAGTTCTGCACTCCACACTGCCAATCAAAACACATGTTTAGGAAGACAACTACATCGCTTTAGAAGTATTTGTTCACTTAAAGGGATAGTTCATCAAAAATGACAATGTTGTTCATTGAAAAATGAATGTTCCAAACCCAGATGATTTTAGTTTATCTTCAAGAATTTGTAATTAAGCAGTATTATACGTCTTCAGAAGAGACACAATCACTTCGCTTTCACAAACACCACGCACATACTCAGAGCACATTAAATGTATAATTAGGGTGACCAACTGTCCTGTTTTCCCAGGACATGTCCTGTTTTCATATAACAATATAACCATTTTCTATCCATACAGAGGAGGAATAACCTACTTTAAATGTATGGAAATTAATAAGGTATCTTTGAGTAAACTTCGAATATCATTTGAATAGGCCCATCTGTTTGCTGGGCAGAGTGTCCTGGTTTTTTGGTAATCAAAATATGGTCACCCTATGTATAATTATTTAATGTAGTCTAAGTCTGTCTTGGAGTGCGGGTAGAATGTCTCGATCAGTAAATCCGACGACACCATTGGGGTACAATACTGCCACCGGCATCAGGATGTCAACCAGATACTGTTCGCTGGATTATTTACGTCATATTATGTGTTCTATTCATTTTAAATATCATGGTTATCACCAATACTGATATTTTGCAACACACTTAAAGGTACTCTATGGAGTTTTTAGCGGCCTCTCAGCGGTGATATTTCAGAATGCAACAAGAGCGCTCGTGCCCGTGTGCTTGCTAAATGTTAGAGCGAGCATTCACTACCAGCCACACGGAGACTTTCAATGCAACGGTGAAATCATCACACAACATGCTGGAAACTAATGTAAACTCCCACTGCAGGTACAATAATAGCCTATTTTTATCGGCCTGACGTTGAACTAATGCTCTGTGCTCGTCCATGATAATGTTACAGTAAACTGCATTTAGTCTAGCCGACATACGATGTTATAGCATATAAGCCATTTCACTTACTATTCGTGTATCTTTCACAATCAGCAATGTCAACATGGGTGAATGTAGCCTATAATATGATAGACGAAACAGTTCAGTGAAATAGACTAAACAGTTTCAGTGTATCAGTAAGATCGGCAGGAAGTGACATTACTGTACTGAACGTGTCTGGAAATGTGTAAGTTATAAACAATATGGTAGTAGTGGGATGAGTGGACGTTAGTCAGTAGATCTAGTAAATAAAATAAGCATCCCTTGCATCCTAAAGCACCGACTTTTTGTTATCCTGGAACATTCTTTTGTATTCATGTCATGTTTCATGTAGTTTACCTCGCTATTTCACTAGAGTTTACTAATATGTTGTAGCTTATTAATATGTTGCCGATGTTGATCACGAGTCCAGATCAGATTCACGTTTGCCTGACAGAGCTCCAGCAGATAAAACTTTTTTGTTTATTATATTTTTGTGGAGTTTGTGTTGGAGTCTGTTTGTGTTGGAGTCTGCTGGAGGCAGGACGTTTTGTGGAGTTATCAGACTCCGTGTCGTCAGCTGAAGTGCCGTTGGTCGCAAGTTGAAATCAACGGGGTTACTGTGTCCATTTCTTTTACTGTCTATGGGTCGCATAGACTGTAGGATATAGGCTCGGGAGCGTGCATGCACGTCACATCTGATGGATTTCGCAGGGAATCCGACCCGGAGACCTCACATATAAATATGAATACTGGCCTTCAGAGGTAATAGCAAAACCCTAAAAGTGGATCATTGCAATGTGTGATTACAATCCCTTCAAACACAGGCAATAAAAAAAGGTTTCATTTTATAAAAAAAAGTTACATATAGAACCTTTAATTAAATTCCCTGTAAAGTCAAAATTAAGTATGTGTTCTGAGTTTGTCACACCACAGAAAAAAAGTGTTATTAACCACCCAGCCAAATTTGAATGATAAAAAAAGCCAGCAAGTACATAAAATAAGCTATCAAAATCTTGAAAAAATGAGCAGTTATCTCTGTTCTCAAACGCTGGGGGCGTGTCCGCTGGCTGCGTGGAAACCACACTCACTAGCGGGAATGCTGTCGACGGTGATATTAGCTGATACTGCTTTTGGGACAGGAGAATGAACGCTGAGGCAGGAGATAGTCGGTCCGTCCCCGTTCACCAGTAACAGCGGATTATCGGTGAATCCCAGTTGTCTCTGAGGAAAGTTTATAAAACGATCCTGTGTAAAATGATCACTACAGAGGCGGGTGTTGGCGGTGATCCTCAGCTCTTTATCAAGGTTGACTCTCTTAAAACCTCTTCTTGATGTGATCGTTTTTAGGGAATTTAAATAAAGATACCGATCTGTTTTGTAAATGATCGCATCCAGGTAGTAGCCTATGCATTTCTGTGTTGAAGGCATAGCTAGCTAGAAAACTGTAGGCTCAGCTGTAGTAACTAATTGTACTGACAGTCACTCGCGATTGAGCGGTGAATGCGAATGTGCTCGGGAAGTGTTATTGTGTGTTAGGGAGAGATCAGACTCTGTGTGTCATCAAATAGGGGTGTGTCCAGGAGTTCATGGGCTCCAGTGTCATCAAGCCCTGTTTTAGCCCTGCCCAAACAATCCGTAAAATTGCAATGGTGAAAAACTGTTTAACGGTCTAACTGCACGTTTCAGTACTTCACAGTTCACAGTCTTTGTAATATGTTTTAGCAATACATATGTAACATTTATGTGTTTAGAACTTTTTTGTAGAATTGCATTTACAGGGACTTTAAACTGATAACGATATTTAATTTTTTATATATATATATATATAATGATCATTATCAATCATCCCTACTTGGATTATATGACGTGTTGTACTGGATCATTCTGTGATACATTGCGTCTTTTTAAAAAAGCTTGCTGCTGGTCAGTATTCACTGCCATTATATGGACAAGCACGAGCGGGTTAGCATGGCCCAAAATTTAAAGGACATACTGCATTAGAACAACACCAGGGTGAGTAAACAATGACAATTTTCATTTTAAGGTGAACTGTACCTTTAAGGAACACTAAGAATTAATTTAACATAATTATTTAATTATTGAGTAAAGAACATTAAGAAAGTTACCTTATTGCAGAGCCAGTCTTCATTTGCACGGGGTTTTGGGTCACTGTAGTGCATGGATACTCGCTGTCCCAAAATAGTGAGCACGCTCTGAAAGTGAGACAGAAGAAAAGAGGGGACAACAGAATAAAAGAGGGTAAATATCATTTTCATGGAGGAATTGGCACACTTGAGACCTCATCTCAACACAAGAGGGGAGGAGAAGACTGGATAAAAGAGAGAGAGGAAGTCAGATATCACCATCAGCTTGAGAGGACTCAGAAAGACGCGCCGGCCTGCATGTGAGAGAGCGTTTGCGGACACCCTCTCTGGCCAAAAGCCTCAACCTCCCCCATTCAGGGGAACAAAAAAAAAATATCACGCTCACTCCTGTCCACCCACATTAAGCCACAAATAAAACATCTAGACAGAAGATCACAAAAGGAAATTCATACAGCGATGACAGGACACATAGAATAAAGACTTGAACGTATTACTGTACCTGAGCCAAAAATAAATCCTTCAGGACCTCAAAGCTTAAAAAAAATGCTGACAACTCCCCTCATTTGAGTTACTGGCATTAAGAAAACATCCTTAATGTAACTGAATACTTAAGGAAAAACAACAACTATTCAATTTTGAGCACTTTATAGGCCTGATAAATAAATACAAACAACATGACTCCATGCGTGTGTATGGCATCCCTTCGTACACAAAAATAAAACAGCAATAACATTAACTAACATAAGCCTTTATAAAAATCAAGATCTAGTCTAGTGGGGACCCCACACAGCCCATTCATGAACGATCAGCAACATGCACAAATGGCAAGCACTGGCTGAAATCACCCATTTCTAATCTGACTGCTAGACAAATACCAGAAATCAGGATGCACAACATGAAAGAAAGTGTGGTTTACAAGGTATTGGGCTGCTACTGTACATTTAATGAAAAACAAATCAGTGAATTTGCACAATTCTGCGAGGCTTGTGGCAATAAATTAGCAGCAACTACACAGTTAATGTAACATCTTTAATGTGAAATAATAGGTAGTTATAATCTCTGTGCAGACAGAAATCCCAGTTTAACTCTACATTGCCCTTTCGACGCTGAGACATGGTGTTGACACTACGGGAATGTCTTCAGTGTGCGCAGTTGTCTGAAACGTGTGAAATCACACCAATGTCATTGGCTACGGCAGTCATACGATATCACTGGTGTGCCAGCATGACTACAAAATTAAAATTACCTGCATTAGAAGTCAACAGCTTCTTTGTCTTTGTTTGTGTGATAAAAAGTTTGTGTTCATTTGTTAAAAAGACAATAAAGAAACTAAAGCTAAAAAAAAAAAAGTTAAGAAGTTGCGTCACTGTGTCACCGATTTATTTCAGTGGACGACTGTAATAATTCGGGGACAATCTGATTGGGAGCAAAGCACACTTGGTTCAGCTCTCGAGGAGCTCTGCTGCTCTTGCTCGGCTCTCTTGCTGGGAGCCAGGCATCGGCACTTTATGGTATGGATTGTTTCTCCCTGATCTCCATAGTAAGGTATTGAGATCATTGGGAATTCAGCTTGAATAGTCACCTCCATCACATCAAATAATTTTGAACATAGAGGGGCTATGTAAGCACAGATATGAGAAGATGCCCCAGGTTCAAGAGGTACTTTCAAGCTATCTCTCCCAAGTCTTCTCTGAAGGCACCGGTCTTGCACCAATCTTTTCAGCTCTTCCCAAGTCCTACGCAGCGGCAGGTCAGGCCCTTGGACTGCACACTACAGCAATTTTGCAGGATTTTACCAGGCCGACCTTCTGAAGCACCTGGGCCAAGGGAGGGACTGTCTCCAGAGGCAGTCCTGGAGCACCATGGAGCCAGAGATCTCATACTCCATGCCACCAAGCAGATGGCTTGGGTCATAGGTCATTCAATGGCTGTGATGGCTGCAATGGAAAGGTGTCTGTAATCAAACATTTTGGAGATAAAAGAGGGGAGAAATCCATTCCCCTTAACACCCCAGGTCTCTCCCTCTGGAGTCTTTGGCACTGCCGTTGATACAGTTTTCAAGAGGTTCAGAGAGCCAAGGGTTCAGTATGCAGCCTTAAAATGTTCTTCACCCCTTCCTTGTTCAGTGTCCTTCAGCCCAGGCAGTGTGGACATGAACTATGTTGGCATGCGTCCTGGAGTCATGTCCTAGAGATATGACGGCACAATTCCATGGTGTCCATTGGAAAGTTTTCCCAGCTGGATCTCATGAAAGTCCTTCTGCTACTCCAAGGAGGACGGAGGTTAGAGTGGGCAGTTGATAGAGCAGATGGTTCCAACACTAAACTTCCCTCACTCTCTTCTGTAGTCTTCATCAGCTCTTTGAGACTGGACGCTGAATATATGCTCCACTCGGTTGGGTTCCTTTTAATGAGCTTTACAAACTGGGAAAGGCTAATGTGGTGGAACAGTAGTCTGCCCTTTTCCAGAGTGGGTGCGTTCGGTGGACACAGTGGAAGCTGTCGCCTCCCTAGTCAGCTCTGCCCCTCGGTTCTCTGATAGGAAGATTGCCTACTAAACTTTGGTCCTGAGGACCAGTCTGGTCGCTGAAGCGTCCCTGGCATCAGAGCTGCTGGTGTTAAAGCTCTTGGTCCCTTGGTATGCATCTTGTATGGCAAATCTAGGTTCAGACCCTTGGTTTGGACCATGCTTCGTTCACTGCAGTTCATTCAAAGAACAGCTGGTGAGCAAGCATTTGTTTAGTATGGCCTTGGGGGCTCAGAGCCAATAGTGTAGACGAGATATGACGGCACACTTCCCCGGTGTCCACTGAGAGTTTTTCCCAGCTGGATCTCCTGAAACTCCTTTTGCTACTCTTCTCCAAGCAAGGGTTAAAGCGGGCATGTTGATAGAGCAGATGGTTCAAACTGTATACAGCATCTCTCACACTCTTCTGTAGTCTTCGCCAGCTCTTTGAGACTGGACACTGAATACATGCTCCTCTCAGTTGGGTAGTTTTAAAAAAGCTTTACAAATTGGAGATGACGGAGGATCAGTAGTCTTCCCTTCAGGCACTTCAAGCATGCCTGCATGTTTTCCATCAGATCACTCTAAGTGTATGACGTTTAATGCAGTTGCCCTTTTATATTCATGCTGCCGCACCAGTGACATCATAAGATTGCTTTGACCAATAAATGATCTTGCTTTCGCCAGAGTTTTCTGTATAATTGTATGGGGAGGCAACTGCACCATTATTTGGGTCAGTTTTTGGCGGCATCATCAATACAAAAACAAAATTGTGGTTAATGGCTTTACAAGACCATCAAACCAATTCTTCCTGTTTAAGTGTGGGGTTCTTGATCAGAATAAGCAGCAATGTGGACCATAACTTATTCTGAAGTTCTCTAGTATTCAGCAAGGTTTACAACAGGTCTGCCACAGACTATTACTTTATTATGACTTCTACCTGGCTTTCATGTAAAC
Source organism: Hybognathus amarus (assembly GCA_030378365.1). Lineage (NCBI taxonomy): Eukaryota > Metazoa > Chordata > Actinopteri > Cypriniformes > Leuciscidae > Hybognathus > Hybognathus amarus. The sequence goes on from JAQIUQ010005363.1 coordinate 26,619, forward strand.
CAATATTCAGTATATCAGCTAATCTATGAACACACTGGTACAAATTGAATAATTCAAAGATAAGTTAGAGGTACATTCTGCTCAAATTCTCATGGAACTCTAAACTACCAGAACTCAAACCCTTTGGGAACTTGAGATGGTTCTGACATTTCAAAGCCATGAGGATTTAACTAAAGAGAGACTAAACATAGGGCAGGTCTCACACTAGGATTTTACGGTTGCCAAGAGACACTTCGCAGCTAACTGAAAAAGAGAGACAATACACACAAACTGAGCATTCAGGGGGACAATACTGTTGAATTTATATCAAGCTTGGGCATTTCCAGAAAAAAACAAGTAGTAGCAGAGTTAAATATTTGTACTAGACAGACTGCATATTATTAGAATGGCAACAGGCAGACCTCATTCTTAAGAGATGGCGAAATTTGTGAAATTATAAGGAATCCAGCTATAAAGGGCATATATATCCAGACACGTGTGGTCTTGTAGTGTGTATGTGTGTGTGCAGTGTGAAGTGACCTGGTTGGTCTCCATCCAGCGGCTGGCCTCCTGCAAGTGATTAAACTCGACGAAGCCGAATCCTCTGCTCTGACCTGGAGACACAGCCGTCGCCGGGCCACAATGACAGAACACAACGCAGTGAGGGGTTAGTGTTTTCATATTGACAGAGAGGGAGAAAGAGAGAGAGAGAGAGAGATGGTAGAAAGAGGTATAGATGTATTCTAACCAATAATAACACTGCTGCCTTTAAATTGCTAGAACTGATGGCTCTTTTTGTTTCCCTCTGCTATTTACACCAGTCAATTTAACAATAATCACACATGAGATTCATTTGAAAATGTGGGTACACACAAAACTATATGTCTATTAGATTTCTGAGGTCTCAGCAAAAAAAAAAAAAAACTAACTAACATCTGACAAAACATTATTTTGCACTACCTTTCACAAGTTTGGGGTTCTTGAAAGTCTCCTCTGCACACTCAGACTGCATTTATTTGATCAAAACAGAAATACTGTGAAATGTTAAATGTTTTTTGTAAAGCTGAATTTACAGCATCATTACTCCTGTCTTCAGTGTCACACAATCCTTCAGAAATCTTTTAAATATGCTGATTTTATGCACACACACATAAAAAAACATTTCTGATTATTATAATATGTTGAAAACAGTTATTATAATTTAATATTTAAAATACTTCAAATTTTTGTGGAAACTACAGTACAGGATTCTTTGGTGAATAGCAAAAATTACAAATAAAAGCATCTATTTGAAATTGATTTTTAATTATGAAACAATGTAAAAGTATTTTCTGTCACTTGTGATAAGTCTTTCCTGAATTAAAAAAAAAGAAATCCTAGTGAACCAAACTTTTTAATGGCAGTGTGAGTGTGTATATTTTATTATTATTATTAGTATTATTATTATTAGATGCTTTAGTAATTGCTTCCCTTACGTTATCTAACATGTAACTTTTTGGATACTCGTTATTTTAATGTTTTGACAGTCTGATTCACAAAATATACCAGTCTAATTTATATACAATTCTACTAACTATTTTTTTCCGAGGCTTGTCTGAAATAACACCGGGCGGTACAGTACAGGCCAATTATATCAGTCAGCCTGAAATGCCAAAGTTTTTAACAAAGGTCTCTGGCTAAACTGCCCACATGGGATTAAAGCTGTTTGAAATAGGATTGCATTCCAAGTAGTCCACTATTGCATTGTTTTATACTGCAAACAAAACATAGGCACAATACGTTTTATTGCTATAGTTCAGTAGGCGCGTTTCCATTACAGATTTGTGCAAAACTTTTGCAATATTTTCCAAATGTCGATAAAAAAAACTATTGCGAAATGACGGTGTTTCCATTAACCGATGTTATGCGACTAAAACGTCTTTTTTTCCTCTCGCGATAAGTCATTCCAAAAATTAATGGCAACGGACTTTGGTAGGTTTATAACCTATTTCACAGCCATACACCGCACAAGACATTATTATTATTAATGGAAGGAGACGTGGTGTGTTATCCATTAATGGCAGGGAAAGACACGGAGTTCCTGGTGTTTCTCCCTTATTTCTGCTTCGATGTCTTGATGGCATTTTTTTAAGGTTTAGAGAGGCTATTCCTGTAATTATTGTTTCTTTTTTATAAATGAATTTATTAAAGAATTCTATCTCGTAATATGTCCAAGCGGTTGTTGCAAAACGAAAATGAACGGTTGTTGTATTTTTAAAACGCAAAGTTGAATACCAACATTTTCAGTTTGACACCACCAATCCTGCTATATACATCTCAACGAAATTTCAGATATTTGTTTATGACTTTTTGCCCCCTTTAAAACATTGAAAATATTCACAAATTAATGGGCCTATGGGAAAAAATTTAGATTTTACTGGTTTTCTAAGGCCAAATTAGAACATGGATATTTATGATATTTTCCTGCAGTGCTGTAGGCTAGGTGAGTTGCGTCTGAAAAATAACAAGCTAAAACCATAATCTCCGGCTGCACCTTTAGAGAGAACGGCACCTTTCACACAGATTACATAATCAAAAGGTATTAGTTTACGATTCGAATTTGTTCTTTTTAAAGTGGACATTTAAAGCTTTAGTCTATAAAAAATATTGTTTCAGTTCTCACGCTCCAGTTAACGAAGATAAAGCGCACCTGATATTATGTTATTTTACAAAAGCACAACATTTTCTTGTTATTGTGGCATTACACAAATAAAAGTAGTTGCGAATAATGTATTATTATTTTCTGTATAACCAGAAATGATAGAGTATACGTTGATTCCACTGTTGATGGGAAAATGAAAGTGTTCACGGCGCGCCGCGCCTGTCTGCCATCCAGTGCGTGCTCCAAACTCCGCACACACTCTTGGACATTGTTCAAAATCAAGTGTTTATTTGTGATAATCTTAGGCCTATTATTATTATTGTCCAACCTGTACTATGAATGAGATGTGACGAATTGCTTTGCTCCTTTTTTGGATAAAAGCGTCTTCTACATATGCAGCCTAATAAATGTTATAATAGGCTAATGATGATAATTAGGGGCCAAGCACCGAAGGTGCGAGGCACCTATTGTATCTGTTCCGGTTCTTATTCTTCTTCTTCTTCTTCTTCCGACTGGGCGTCTATGGCAGCCCATAGACCGGTTTGCGGGAAAGTTGTTTTGGTTTGACATTCTGATAGAGGACAGTCCCAACATTAAATACACCAATTTTGGTGTCTCTAACTCATTCCCTCTAGCGCCACCACCTGTCCAAAGTTTCACTTTTATTATGCTAATAACTTTTGAACCGTAAGGCCGATCAACAAAATTCTTTTTTCCTCTTGTTCCTGAGCTCATGCCGATTCGATCGCACCCTATGACGTCATTTTCCGTTATGCAAATTTTACCGCCATTTAGAATTTTCCAAAAAACCTACTTTTGCGAACTCGTCCTAGGCGGTTTGTCCTATTTGCACCAAAATTGCACCAGATCATCTCCAGGCAGTGCTGACAAAAAGTTATGGAATTCAAGTTGATTCGTCAAATCGTTTTCGATAAACGCACAAACAAATTTACGTAGCGCTTGCGAAAACAGACGTAAGGCTGTATCTATCATCTCCAGACTGTGCCGACTAAAAGTTATGGATTGCGTGATGATAGACAAAACCGTTTTCGTATACCACAGCATCAAATTTGAGGCATGCTGCCAAAATGACTATTTGGGCTTTATCTCTGCAATGCCTTCACATTTTGACACCAAACTTTGTACGTGTCATTGTCATCTCACTCTGATCACAACGTATCAATTTCATAACTGCACCACCTATTTGTCGAAAGTGATAAAATATTAAATCATCTGAAAAGCTAATGTTTATGTGATTTTGTTTTAGTCATTTGCCCAAAGTTCTCTTAAAGTGCCATTAATTGCACCTTGCTGCAGTAGGTCTGCCACTCCTAGCCATTTTGGCATATGTTGCCGCTTCTTGCGCTTGGCCCCGGTAATGGCTGCTTGCAGCTATATTTATTATTATTATTTGAGGACACGGACCTAAAACACACTCCGTCTTCTATGTCAGGTGACTGTAAATGCGCAAAATTCGTTTTCATTGCAGTGTTGCGAAAAAAATCCTTTTTCGAATTGCCTGAAAAACCATGCGAGCGTAAAAACTTTTTTGCGATAAGACGGAGATTTTGCGAAATTGACGTGTTTCCATTGTTTTCATTTCGCAATTTCAATTTGCGCAAATTGAAGGGTAATGGAAACACAGCTATTGATAAAAAAAAAAATAATAAAAATGGCTGTTCCACATGTGCTAAAAGTCAATATCTAAGAACTTTAATCTTCTCTCCAAAATACCTTCATGCCACTGACACATAAACAGGGTGGAAAAAATAAAGTTAACACCTAATAATACATTGATATCAGGGATCTATACAGGAAAAGAGCCACAGCTTTAGTCCTTCTTGGAATGCGGTCATACAAGCCCTCAATCATGTGTTGTGGGATACTGCACCATTCAAGAGAGAATCTTCCCCTTCTTCCAGGTGTAAGGGAAACGTTTAGCAGATCAACTTCTACATAAGATGTTTACAATTACATTTACATCTGGTAATCAGCGAGGCATTTGGTATTTGACCTCCTCATGCTGTTCAGGAAAAACATTCTCAGTTGTATCTCTGCAGGTATTATCACATTACAGTGTTTGCCTCTTAGGGGGCCCCTAGTCAATCAGATGCAGCTGCCTATATCTTTATAGATTATGTACAATATTTAACAGTTAACACTGCGATTTATTGGTGTCCCTTGGCTTTCTTCAAATGCAAACCCATCAGAACATAGACTTAACCTAATGTGACTAACCTTTGTAACGGTGTAATTAAGGCTGTTCACACTTGGTAGGTTTGGTTCATTTGAAAGAACCCTGGTGCGATTGCTCTATTAGTGTGGTTCATTTGATTAAGTGTGAACGCTGCCATCTGAACCCTGGTGAACACCAAACAAGCGGACCGAGACGCTGAAAAGATGAGTGCGGCCTGAATGCTGGCGCGTTGGCATTCATCTTACGTAATCTAGGGGTGGAACGGTACATGTATTCGTATTGAACTGAAACGGTATGGGCGTCACGGTTCGGTGCACGAATTTACACAGAGAATACACGGTATAAAAATAAATAAAACACGTGTGCAAATTAATGTGGAACTAGTGTTAGATACGCGGGTTCTTTAGGGACACATAATCTGTACCATCGGCTAGCTCTGAACACGCGTTCACTTTAAACGTTGGCTTTATACGCGCATCCTATTCGCTTTGGACTAGCGTCAAACTGAGACACGACAGATGCCAATTTGACGCTCCATGTGCTTTTGTCACACTATAAACTCTTGATAAACTGTAACCTACAACTGTCACCCAACCAAAATCACACATACACAGTTTTAAAAGCCAAACATATTTATCCAACTCCATTTCAAAACAGTCTGTGGGTCCCGTCTTTTGGACATTCGTCATATTGCATTGGTTTTCATTTCTTGTCCTCGGAGCACTAGTCTCTACACATTCTGCATTGATTAAAAAAGCAAATCGAATGTGCTTTTAATGGTAGTATTATTTTATACAGAAATAATTTAGTTATAATTCAGATGAGAATAATGTTACATTGTTAATTAAAATTAAGGAAAACAAATATATTGATCTGAAATATAGCAAAATAGTTTAAAATTAATTAAGGTACAAATTACCAAACATATCGCAAGGTCTTTTTATTCATTTAATTAAATAAAACTATTATCAGTGCACTACAAATAAACTGGTTCTATGCTTTTATTAATAAAACTTACAATGCCTTCTGTATTTTTGTCTTGCGTTTTACTGAACTATACATTGTAATTGGCTAAAACGCGGCACAGTTTACTTTACTTCCTAGAACAAGTACGCACCCGAATACGAATTGCTTTTACATTAACGCGATCACGAACTCAGACCAGCTCCTTCAGGTAGTCTTGGGTTCAGTTTCTCAGTGTTACCCTGATCCGCATGACAGCGTTCACATTAGCAAAATTTCATGCAAACTGTTCCTTGTTCCGCACTAAACTACCAAAAAAATGCCCTGAAATATGAAAACAACACAGAGCAAAGTTATTTAAACGAACCAAAAGAATAAGATGCAAGATGCAAGACCCGAAAAAAAAATCTTTACACATATTATAAGCTTTTTGTGAGTTCTACACTGGTAAAAAAAAAAAATCATCATAGGTATATGAACATAAACAAGCAGATTTAACCCAGAACACAGCTTTGTTTTGGATTTTCGGGTAAGTTACGTCACGGAATATACGCTCATAAAATCTGTTCTTTAGGTTTGGTGTAAAAAAATGACAGCGTGAACGCCAAGCGAACCAGGACTAAATGTATAATTTTATTTTTTTTGGTCCAGACCAAAAGAATCAAACTACCAGAGTCAACACGCACTAAATGGACTGAAGAAACAAAACGCTTTTAAATGGTGTTTACCTTACTTTGTCCACCCTTTTAGCTGAGGATACAAAATATGTGGATCTTACCAATCAAAAAAAGCCAACAATTGCTCATTAAATGGTCAGCCACACTTATCCTCTCAACACAGCTTTTGCAATATACTTACACAATACAAGGTGCAAGATCTTCCACAGACTTCATGTCAAGAGCAATCAAAGTGATAAGGGATAAGGCTGGAAGGACATGTGAGGCAAGCTTGGCACTAGGAGTAGATGTGTTTGTGCGAAGGCATGTACATTAATGTTCCTTGTGGATGTATCAAGTGTGCATGTGAATGTTGTCTGGTTAAGAATAGTCTGACAAGGGGTATGGTAAGAAAATGGTCATACACAATACAGAACAGGAACCAATCAGAGGTGATGGCTTAAATGAAAAAAATGTGCAGGGGGTTACGGAAACATACACCTGAAGATTTCAAAACACCAGTCTAAGCAGCCTTTTCATTCAACTCAAATACACCAGGAGGAAAGTGAGAAAGACGACAGAGACTGTACTGAAGTAACACACTGAACTAGGCAGACGCAAGAGTGAGCTAAGGCTTGTTATGAAAGGCAGTGGAAGAGAGACTTGGAAGTCAGTATGGGGTACAAAGAAGCCCTCCAGTAGAGCACGCTTACCTGTAGACTTGTTCCTCATGAGGCGGACTTCCCTGGGCTGGACCCCCTGCTCCTGCAGCCGAGCCCGAATCTAAAAAGCAAACACCAGACACTTGATTTGATAACCAAACAAAACATGGTGTTTGCCCATAATTGGTATTCTAATACCTGGATGACTAAATACTCCAGGTTCAATACAAATAGTATAATTTGCAGTATACCGTGTATATAACACCAGAAAATGTTAACCTATCCCACAGTTTCTAAAAACTACGTACTATGCGCGATGGAAGTTTATAGTGCAAGCAAACTGCCACAGAAAAATCTATTATAAAGAAAAGAATATTTTGTTTTCTGATGCAATTATCTTGTGTTGTAAGCATCTATGTATCTTGTGTGCAGAGGCGGACAGCGTACACAGCTTTTTTACTTGAGTAAAAGTACAGATACCTCTTGCTAAATTTTACTCAAGTGCAAGTAAAAGTATTACAGTCAGATGTAGGGCTGTAATCAACCAAAGAAATCCTTAGTCGACCAAGGTCTTGTCCTGCGCGACGATTAGTCGACTAAAAAAAAAAAAAAAACGGATGTTTTGATTGAACATTTTTTAAACAATTGTCATAGAGCATTTATAAAACAACAACGAAAAAACATCGAAAATAAATAAAACTATAATAATAATACAATTCTTTGAAAATTAAGTGATTTTTTTTAACTGCAAGTGAGGAGCTCTGTCCTTGGTCTATAGTGACGGTCACAATCGCGCACCTGACCACACCACATGCTACAAAATAATATAACACTATCTGCCACATAATGAAAAATCCTAACAAAAGCTCTCGTTACAGGCTGTATTCTTCTTTACCTTCAAAGCTATGGGTTAACTTTTGTCCAGCCGATCTGTTAGGCGTTTTAAAACAACAGACAAAATAGCCTAAAAAACAATCTGAAATCTAGGCTCTGTTGTAAGATAGCATATAAGTTTAATTTCGTTTTGTTACATTATTTAGGCTACTTTCAAATGAGTCAAGTGTACAAATAAAAACCTATTAGAAAACAATCTATTGAGTCAGTATGATAAAGCCGTTAAAAGAGCTGCTCACGTCTTTTGCGCGCTCAAGTTCGATTTCAAATAGGCACGCGCTCATAATGGAGCAACGCGGTCGCCACCGTCGCCTACCTCCACAAAAATGTAGCCAGACAAAAGATTTAGATTTCTTGGACATTCTGTCGACTAAAGTAGCGTGAACTGAATTAATACAGCAAAATTACCTACCGGTACATCCCTTACTGAGCGCGAGCAGCAGCGCAGCCAGTAGGTGCGGTTCCCGAGTGTGTTATGTGTGTGCGCTAAACTGTGGCGCAGTTACAAGAAATAGCCTAAATTAAAGCATTTAAAGATGGGGATAAAACATAGGCTAATAATATTTAGAATACAGTAATAAATAACTGCTTTATAAAGGAATAAATATCAAGGAGTAAATCATTGAAAATGTATTTCTATTGGCAAAAAAAAAAAAATGCGACTGGTCGACCAATAAGAATTTCAGTCGACCAAGACGGCATCGACTGATTAGTCGACTAAACGACTAAAGTTGACAGCCCTAGTCAGATGTCTACTTAAAGGAGAACTCCGGCGCAAAATGAACCTTTGGTCTAATAAAACATCGGTACCTAGTCAATCGTTCTCTGAGATTTGTTTTCATGATAATCGAATGTAAAGAGTTGTATCTCTAAAAACTGTTTCACGTATAATTCTAGTACTGGAGGCATTTACTAAGTAAAAAGAAATCGCTAGTTTATACAACTAACAAGGCTCAAAATAGCCCCACAGTAACATAATGAGTGTTCCTGGATGCAAAACGAAGCATTGAGAACTTTGTAAGTGTACAGACCGTTTAGTAAGAAGATACTTTATAAAGACAGTTCACTTTGTGTATACAGACAGAAGCCATCTTGGAAAACAGTCACCACAAGTCAAACTACAAACGTCATGCTGAGTGAGCTGAACTGTATGAAGTATTATGAACAGCATTCAGAGGATCAACTTATCAAGAATATTTTCTAAGATGGCTCCTGTATGTATACATGCAACATGCATAAACTAGCGATTTCTTTTTAATTAGTCAATGCCCCCAGTGCTAGCATTATACGCTAAACAGTTTTTAGAGATAAAACTCTTTACATTCGATAATCATGAAAACACATCTCAGAGAACAATAGACTAGGTACCGATGTTTTATTAGACCAAAGGTTCATTTTGCGCCGGAGTTCTCCTTTAAGTAGAAGTACTAAAGTACTTGATTTTCAAAAGTACTGGCACATCAAGAGTACATTTTCTAAATATTGCATTACTACTGCCACAGTGCTTACATTTATGTACAGAAAGTCCTACATGGAGTTATGAAAAATGTTAATGTCAATACCTTGGAGAATGTAAAATGAATCATATTCATCTTTTTACCATGTTGCTTCATTTAACACTTAAGAAAATATCAGAATTATTAGAAAATTGAAATAGTCAGGTGAGGTGGGGCCACGGGCTGGCCCTTTCACAGATGGACCTGCGCGTCTATCTATGGTTTCGTCCACGGAAAGCTGAAGGTGATTGCTGATAGGCTGTCCCAATCAGTGGCGCTTGCACAATCCAATCACGTTTGAGAGGGAAACAACAAATTGAGGGTACTCAACTCGTACTCACGGTTATGGATACAAATGTAGTGAAGTAAAGACTACAGTATTTCCCTCTCAAATGTACGTGAAAGTCATGAAGTCATGAGTACTCCCCAAAAATTATACTCGAGTTAAGTACAAATCCCTCAAAATTGTACTTAAAGCTACACTGTGTAACTCTTTTAGTTTTTTCTTAGCTAAAAAAACCCTAGTTCTTCAAAAATATATGTGCTCATTAATGTATATTTGCTTCGTTCAAGTAATCAAGTATTCTCATGAGTGTATAATATGCCACTGAAAATACAAACGGGTAAGGGGTTCTAATGTCGGTCGCCATGTTGCCCCTCCATCTTGAAAGTACATTAGCCAAAGAGGGACATACCCGTTAATTCAAGCTTCGCCTTTCGCGTTTACGTTTGCGTTAACACTCATGGACGAGGTTGAACCGGAAGCCATGTTAATCTTGGACTACATTGGCCACCGTACAGAAACTAATATTCACTGGATGGTCTTATATCTTTTCACTGCTAGATGGGGGTAAAAATCACACAGTGTAGCTTTAAGTACTGTACTCAATAGGGCTGGGCGATTTGACGATATTATCGTATATCGACGATGTCTCGCAAGTATCGCAATATCGATATCGAAGTCTGTTTCCAGACGATAATAGTCAATAAAAAAATTAAAAAAGACAAACATATTTCACATAGCCCTATAGTTATACACATATTTATTTACATGCAATAGCATGATTTAAATATTTTCTGTAGGCTAGTAGGGTTAGGAATAGAAAATCGATTCTTCTTGATAGCATTCTTTAAGCGCAAGACACGAGAGAACACGTCTGCATGAGCGCTGTTTACTGAGCAGCACACAGCCGCTTCTCATGCACGGACAAATGTGCATACAATATCACACAAATATACTTCTTGTTAATTTATAGCATGAAGTAATAAACATGATTAAACATCAGAAGAATTGTTTCAAACATGGAAAGACGTCATTACACATCTTTTTTCAAGTTCGAAATATCCCCGATCTGTAAACAGAGTCGGTAAGCAGGCCTGTGTCTATTGAATCCGTGCATTGACAGCCTGTACTCGGTGCCAATATTTGAAGTTGATCAAAGAAAAGGATAAAGAAAATCTCTCGCTGAATTTTTACAGTAGGCCTATGCCTAAACTTAATATTGTGAGCCTGTTGTTCGGCGCTGACTGCTCCAACTGCAACACGAGTCTGTGTTGGACTCAGCATGCGACTTTGAGATGCGTTACCTGTCAAAGATCATTTATCACTTTCGTAATTCTGCTAAACATTTTTTCCTGGATTTCTTGATTTTTATATTTTCGTTCTACAGACGAAAAAAAAATTGTCCTGTTAATTCAGAATAGCAGAGACATCTCCAATATTTTATTTTGGTTTAGTATAAAAGTTCATCGGAAAAGTAACTTTACCCGTTTCTGAATATTAATTTAAATGTTGCACATAATAAACAGGCCTTCTAAAAAAATAAAAACATGACCATTGTGGGCTAATTAAAATTAAAATTTCGTTATATTGCAAACGGATGAAGAAATTGCATTGCTTTGAATATCTCATGCACGCGTTCAGAGTTTGCAATGTTGGGAGGTCGTTTACAGATATCGAGCGTTATACTTTGCTTTAGATTAAAACATGAACAAAAATAAATAAATAAATAAAATACCCAAATATATAGCCTAATTATTAGTAACTTCTGTTTCTAAATAAATAAAGCAGTAATTTTTATTGAGCGGCTTAAGGTTTTGCTCATGCAGAACAAAACAATTGGTTTTATTACCTAATTTTAGACAAATAAAATAAATATATTATAGTTTGAATACAAGTTTAAAAAAAAGCACACGTTATAATTAGGAAATTAACTTAAGCTATATCATTAAATCAGTCAATAACGCTAAAAAAAAGAAAGAGAAAGAGAACGGACCTTATGAAAAACAAATAAGCATCTGTCACCTTGACATCAACGCGCATTCACTGTTCTTACAATCATCAAATTCGGTTCTGTTCTGTTCTCTATTCAATATTGTAGGCTATTCATTTCTCCTCGCAAAACGAAATTCGTTTCAAACACATAGGCGATGTGATAAGAACAGTGTGGAAATTTTTAGCTAACCACACAAAGCTAATGATTTATGCTCGTTCAAGCTCAAACTAAGCGAAGTAAAACCTTTAACGTGCCAATCATTAAATTAAACTAGCTGAATTCCTGGCTATCATTAGATAAAGTGCAGCCAGACTCAATGGGGCTGTTTACACCTGCCACTTCATGCGTTTTCTCAGATCGGATAGCTGATTTATCTGAACTCTGATTTATCAAAACGATTCCATTACACCTGGTCACATAAATGTGTTTTTGCAAAACGGATAGCCTAAATCCGATCTTCAATTCCCGTGCTATATACAGATTTAATGAAGTGCACGTCACCAAAAGCAACAGATGCGCTGCATTTTATTGATCATCATCAGCAAATCACCAAAGACAGCAATAAGAGAGAGCGCAACAGCCTGGTGGTCAGATCATTTCGTTTCTTTACATTTAAAGATTTAAGATTCTGCAACTTACTTTCACTTTCATTTGTGATTGCAGCGCGTTGGCTTAGATGCTCAGCTGCTTATCTGAGGTGATTTGGGTGCAAGTCTCTGACGTCATATCTGACTAAAATAACATGACATATGGCCTATAACACACGGCGGGGCGTGTTGGGGGGCGGGGCTTGGGTAGACGATCATAATCGGATATCGCAATAATGTTTAGGCGATTATCTATAAAATATTTTTGACATATCGCCCAGCCCTAGTACTCAAGTAAATGTACTCCGATACTGTCCGGATCTGCTTGTGTGTCCATGTTCTAACCAGACGTGCTGCAATAAGATTCCAGAGACAAGCAATTGTCTATTGGATGCAACAAAATCGAAAATTTAAAAACAGCCAATCAGAAGAGCGCGTGGGCAGAGTTCTCCGCAAATGCACTGCACTCGCAACGAAGTACATAATTAAATAAATAATGCACCATTTTAACACCATTAAAAATACATTAGTGACTGAAACAATCTTTGTCATAGAAAACACTTGTTTGTTCACATTGAGTTCACAGGATGAATACTCATTTCCATTTGAAGATCTGAGGTGAATTATCTATTGTCGCTTTAAGTATGGGTATAAAGGTCACACACAAAATGATATTCAGTACGAACAATAAATTAACTTAACATTTAATAAAGCACATAATCAATACATGAGATTATCATTGTCACATGTGTGTGTTGTTCTAACTGTGGCTGGTTGGAACAAAAAGTCTGATTAACATGGACAAGATACCTTTTTATAGCGCATCACAGTCAAAACATACAAATATTGACAAACCTCATTAGCGGTTGCATTCGGTGGAAGCATTCTCAGCATGACAGACGTTACTGGGTTTCTGGACCGGCTCTGTATCAGACCTGTAGTCCTGGTCACGGGGTTCTGGCTCCTCCTGGCTCATTTCCAGAGCATGCTGGTAGTTTCCATCTCTCATTTTGCCTCTAGCTGATTGGTCAGGAACACCCTAAATCAGGAAGATAGTCCTCCCCTTATACATCACTCTTCTCCATTTTTTGAATCACCAAGAGACATCTTTAGACTTGTTAAAAAGTTTAGAGCATAAACAATATAAGGCAAGTAAAGCAAATTAAGATTTAAGAATCATACAAAACTAAAACCGTTTCGGAGAGACAACTGTACTCACTTGTTTGTGGCCAAGATGTGTGGTATACTTGTCTTCCTCACCGCCGCATTCGCCTTGAGAGTTGTGCTGTCCTCTAACTCTGCCCCAAGTGTTGTCCTCATTTTCTTCACCTCCATCAGGCGTTTGGTCCTCCTGGTACACTTTCTGTCCTGATCTGAAATGTCTGCATATCTCTCCTATGTGCATCAATCTCTGGTTCAAATTCATAAATCTTTTCATCTTGCTGAAATCTTGAGAGGATGTTCTGATTTGGGGGACTTTTTCCAAGTTTGATGTCTTTGGATCCATGGATCCCCTTTTGGCTAAATCCGGTTCGATTGTTGAGAAATTGCCCAAGGCAAAGTCTCTCACACCTTCGAAACTATTGTCACGCTCGTGCTGTCTTGCATTTGTTAATCTGCTATTCAGTCCTGAAGCCATTTTCTTGTCCATAGCCACGATAGTCCATGTCCCTATAGTCGTGTTCATCAGACTCTTTCCCATAGCGGCCCATGCGGTCCCCACGAGCCACACCTAGGTTGAAAAAGAGCAAGATTTAGGCACTCTGTAGATTAAAGGTTTCTGAAAAATGCTTTTAAAAATGCAATCAACAACTAAAATATGCATCCTCTTTGCTAGATGGTTTAAATGAATCATTCAATGACTCACTCATAAATACATCACTCGTTTTATTACTGGATGAATTACTGGAGTGTTTTTGAACCAATCTCTTGAATGAATGATTCAATGATGAATACATTTTAACAGTCAATTGTTCGCTACATAGTTGAGTAACGACGTAATTAAAGGAGTCATAACCTAGTATTACCTTGGATACCCACGCTCTATTATAGTCTTTCAGGCCCTTCTAAAAAAGAAAAGTGGAAAAAAAATAAACACAGAGCTCCTCTGGCCCTTATTTCTGAATGCTAAAACGTTTGTTGCTATTTTCTCCCACATAAGTTTACGTTTTATTTAATGTAAATTACATTAACGGAGATGTAGTCTAACAGTTACTTTTTTATCAGCTTACAGTGGTTATAGAGATCAACGTTTGCTATCATGTGTTGTTTTTGCCTTGTTTCACGTTCACGCACTTCTTATAACTTTGTTTACTCAGTTCTTGATTTTCTGATTTTCTGAAGTAAAACTGACGCTTCATCTTTTGTGTGATGTACAATAAACTTTATTAAACTCATCAGTATATGTTTGATCATCATTCAGACCTGGTCCGAAACAGCAGACTTGTAGGCTATTAATAAATAATGGATAATGTTACATACAAGAAGATGACAAATTACGCTATAATAACCGTAATTAAACTACTAAACTATACCTGTTCCATCTCTATACCTGTACAGCACTCTGACTCTGTAGGCATTATTGTCCGACTCGAAATGAACGTTGTAAAGGATTCCTGTGTTAAATGTTTAGCGCAGACACCTAACGTTGAGCCAGTTGTTGGAACAGCGTCATTAAAAATGATTTTCATCCACTGGTCCCTGGTAGTTTTGTCCGTTTTTGGTAGAGAAAACACATTTGAATGTTGATTCTGGCAGTCAACCACAGAGCAACTCACGTGTGCACTACATTTCTGCATCTTTCTTGACTGAATATGAGGGGGAGAGGGACAGCGCGAGCTTCCTGCAGCATATGTCTGCGGTGTCCATATATGGTATATCCTGCCCCGTCTTGACGTCAAGTCCGGGGAGAAATTAAAATCTCGTATTGAGTGCGCGTGCACGTGGGCTGGTTTACGAACCCTGGGATAAACAAACGCTTCACTTTTGAATATCGGCTTCCCGCCAATGTTTAATCTTTAGGCAATCATAACATACATTGATTCTCGTGGAAAAGTAAAAATGACAGGTTATGACTCGTTCCTATGAATTGTTCCTTGAAACCGTTCTCTCTGGGTCGGCGATTTGAATGTTCCGTTGTGTTTTTGTCAAAGGTTAATAGACACTGGCGAATCGTTGTCATTTAGGAATAAGGTCGCATGGGTGTTTGAATCGAGGTAGTGAGCTGTTAACGATTAATCGTGAAGCTCTAGATCAGATCGAGCAATAGGGCTGTGCAATTAATCGAATTTCGATTTCAATTTCGATTTTGGTTTCCCAACGATCTCCAAAATAGCACAATCGAGAAAAACGATTATTTTGCCACGTTCTGTTTTGAAAGAACAGTGACTGTAATTTGTCTTGTGTTCTGAATGACGCGCACATCCGCCCCTCCCGAAGCCATAAACTCGCTCAGCCTACTAACAGTAGTCAATTGCAAGCACAATAAACTTCACAATAACAATTGTCTAATTTAATATCTAATGGAGTGAGACCATCTCGAGGTGTCGCGATCTTTGTCTGCACGACCACTGCAGCGCAAGCGCACGTGACCTGATCATCTGTGCCGCTTTGCTGCACGGAACGAAACACATCGGGAATGAACACCGCGTAACACTTGTCTGCTTGTCCGGGAAAAGTAGATTTTTTTCAAAAGTGAATGGTTTTGATCTTATACAGTCAGTATAAAGAGCGATTGATAATGGATAGTGTATTTCTGAAGCTGCGCTGCCTGTCTGAGACGAGTGAAACAATTAAAATAACAGCACACACAAAACTCACAGAAGAAACATACTGAGGTAAAGTTTGAGGTTTTCTATTTATACTAGGCTATATGATAGTTAAGTAACATGACCAAGTAGCTGTTATATCACGATTGCAATTACATTGGATTTATAGTTTAATAAACAAGTTACCTGGTTTATATAATATAGTAACTTAAATTTTCAGACGCAATATTGACTGGCTTGTTCTATTTCACCGACGAAAATAGTTACAAAAGAAAAGCAACATTAAGCACTGCGTTTTGTTATTGAATGATTCATTATTTTGAACGAATCGTTTTAATGAATGACTCAATGATTAATTTATTAACATGGTCACTTGCCACCACCTATTGATTTATTGTTTAGGTATCATTGATTTTATTTTATGATTGGTTTAAACATTAACCTCGTAAATTTATTTATTACAGTTGTAATTTTGCAGTATAAATTAATTAATTTGATTGATAGCAGCTATTTTTATTTAAAACTGAATTTGATCAAAAGTAAGAATTTGACATGAAGATAGCACATAATTAGTTATATTAAGGTTTAAAAAAGTGTCCTTTATAAAAGTAAATAACATCCCCTCCCCTCACATACAAAAATTACTTAACATGTCACCTTTGTGAGTTTGCAGGTCTGTTTAATAGCTACAACAAAATGCTCAAATTAAAAAAAAAATACTTGTTGAGGAGGTGTCTTTTAATAAATGTAACACTTTCCCAAAGTCATGTGAAATAATCGTGTTACATAATCGTGATTTCAATACAGACCAAAATAATCGTGATTATGATTTTTTCCATAATCGAGCAGCCCTATCGAGCACCACAACATTCTTCCAGTCAATCAGCAACTAGGGTGCGTATCCGCTCGTGATGGAGAGGATTGAGCAAGCGGGACATTTGTAGAGACTAGAGAAAGAGAGATGGCTGAGATATTGCCAAAGAGGAAAAGGTCAGAGGAATATAGGCTATGATCAGATCTAAGAGCTAATACTCTGAATATTGGGAAACTTTCCAATGCTGGAAAGGCCTGAAAATGGATGGCAAGATTGAGTTGTTTCTGTTTGATATGCTAGTAACATTATTTTAAGATATGCTGGTGTTGTAATACTAGCTTAGTAATGAGACAGTCAGATGCGGCAGCTGTTAAAGTTGTTGCCTGTGTTGCAGTATTGCATAGTGCAGGGGTGTTCAATCCTGCTCCTGGAGGGCCACAGTCTTGCAGAGTTCATCTCCAACCCCAATTAAACACACCTGAACCAGTTAATCAATGTCTTACTTAGGCTATGTTCACACGGAAACGATTCTGAAGAGAAACGCAAAAGTAGCGTTGTGTTATCACTTTTATTCTGCGTTTAGACGAGCGCTTTGGGTGGGGAATCCGCGTGCATATAGTGACGTAAAAGTGTGTGAAATGCAATGTAGTATGCACTCCAGGCGGCTAGGTGGCAATGTGGAGCACTGCCACACAACAACACCAAGTCTGCGCACCTGCATACAACCTTCACTGTCAAGCAGACTTTCGCGTTTTACCCTTTACAAGGTAACGCGGCGGTGGAGCGTTTATAAGATTTCCACTCTGAGGGGTGGTTTCACTCTTTTGCGTTTTTAAGCCCAAAAACGCCGTCGCCGTGTAAACGAAGGCACATCCGATTAAATATTTTTACGTTTTCACCCACAAGCGTTCTCGTGTAAACAGGGCCTAAGCATACTAGAAACTTCCAGGCTGTCGTGTTGGTGCAAGTTAGAGCTAAACTCTGCAGGACAGTGGCCCTCCAGGACCAAGTTTGGACACCCCTAGTGTGTTCGTTATTTTGGTAATGAAGGCCAAGATGGATTTATTTTTGGGTAGGGATGTCTTTGTTTGGGTGCTGATTTCAAATATCCACAGTGTCCACAGCATGAAATGTGGGAGCTTTCTGTTCATCCATAGACAGCTACACAACTACCACTTTGATGCTTCTAAAAGTTCAACTAATCCATATTTGATTTAAGCGGTTTAGTACAAATTTTCTGAAGACACTCAATCGCTTAATATGATGACCAGATTGAATATAGGCTTTTATTCATATATAAACATTAATCAGTGGACCAACAGAAACAAAACCGAAACCTGCTTGACACATGATGAGAACAAACCTCTTGCGTAACATGCTCAAACGTGCTGTGTAAAATAAGAATGAACCACATTGGTTCTTACTGAAGCTCAAACATGATGCGTAACACGAGAATGAACCTCATTTGTTCTTGCACATGCTTGAGCTTCCATTAAATGATGCGAGTTGATGAATGTCTATGTTTATAAAAGCATAAACTCAATCTGTGCATCATATAAAGTGATTGTGTCTCTTCTGAAAATTCTGGACTAAACCAGTTTTACTATGTCTTTATGAACTTTTTGAAGTGAAACAATGTGTCAGTTGTGTAGCTGTCTATTCAAGGATAGAAAGCTCTCAGCTCTCAGGTTTGGAATAACAAGAGGGTTCTAATTTATAAAATAATTTAAATTTTAGGGGGAACTATCCCTTTAAATCTGCATGCTCTTCTACTCCAACTCAAGAACCACCAATCATGTGGTAGTTCACATATATTTTAAAAGCAGTGACAGCGTCAAGTGTTGCATTTTATCTGAAAACTACTTCCATCCATCTAATTATTGTATAGTTATTATTCGATGAAGCTTTATTACCTCTTAATTGAAAGACAGCATGATCCTTCTATTACACAACAGTACTATTTGAATAAGCTGCAAAAAGGTGATGTTAAAAGGGTGAGAAAAATGGTGACCAGCTGCAGTACCTTAAATATACTTCCCTGCATGCATTTACATACCTTAATTCTTTTGTAAACAAAACAAAAGCAGTTCATATAGGCCATTTGTCAATAAACTGAACATGTCTGACAGCATGGTCTTATGTAATAAGATCAGAACATTAATTTATGAATCCATCCAGACCAGAGGTTAAATGCAAATTCATGTTAAAGACATAAGAGAACACTTGACCTACCTCCTCTCATACTCCATGCTTCAATGCAAGTCGACAGAAACGCCCAACTCTTCCTCTGCCTGCTTCATTTACAACTGTTGGCGAAATATGTAATAAATCAACCCAAAAATGTATTAAAATCATGCATAAAAATGTGTATATCATGTTGACTTTTCATTGTTTTTAGCTGCCATGCACACGAGTAGGACGGATACAGTAGTGTGTGTATGTACGTGTGTGTGGATTTTCCGAAGCCAAAAACTCGTTCGCATGTCGTTGCACCCTTTACGCCATTTGGAAAAACTACAAAAGGGCAGAAATGCCGTTGTCAGAAATGACATAAGTTACTAGTTTTCTGCAGGGCTGTTCAGTCATGCAAATGCTAAATTGAGCCTTACACTAATCTATAGAAAAAAACATATACATCTAAAAAATACATAAACAAGAACCGTCAATGAAATCTCTACCTCTGCGTAACCAAATAAATAACATGTGCAAGTACACTTAAAAGACCTGCGTGTGACAGATTCAGTCCAGAGGACACAGACACCAGCCAAAACCAGTTTACCGAGACAGGAGTCCAAATACGGCGAACTTTTTAACAACAGTATTTTTATTGCATAATAATAACAACATGAAGTCATTACCTCTGTTACAGCAGCAGCGTCACGAGCACAGAAACTGATACAGTGTAAATGCGTGACGCCTCACTCACGGTACAGCTCGGTCACCTCGGTGTAAGATGGCCTCAGCCCGGTAGGCGGGGACAGACCTCTCACGCTGATTGGCTTAAAGCGCACTGGCATACAAACACACAATATGTGTTAGATAAGGTGACCATTTCTAATACTAAACATGGAAACATGTAGTTCGTTGCACATTAAGGGGCCGCCCTCACCTGATGCTGAAAAGCTGCATGTTGGGATCACATGGGCAGCGTACTCAGGTTCAGGCCGTGTCTACTCTGAACTGGCACTTGAGGTCTTGAACTGAGCTTTGCACTGCAGTGTGCGTTAGGTGGCGTGTCCCATTTGTTGGTTTAGGTTCCAGAAAACTGCTGCTCACTAACGCCCCCATGCGCCCTTTTGCAATGTCGCATACTACTATCTCACTATAGTAAAAAGTGTGTACACTGTGTCGTATTGACCCTCAAACCGTATTCCTAATTTTTATTTATTATAAATGTTATATCAACTGTCTTCGATAAAGTTTTGTCTGTCCATTCACAGTGTTTTTATTTATTTTGGGGGTATGTTTTTTATTTATTTACTTCAAAAAGTACCATATTTTCTATGTAAATTATGCTTATTTTTATGTTTTATTCTTTTTCTTTTTTTAACTACATTAAAATATAATTCCAATAAGTTCTTAGAGCTAAAACCTAAAGATGAAGTGACTTTGCTGTCCCCTGGTGTCTTAGTTTGGCTTATTTTAGAATGCTCTAAATTACAGTTTTTTTCCATTCATTTCTATGGGTGCCCATTTTTGACCCAAATACAAGATTAAGGAGGGGTTTTTTCACCCACTTAACATTGTAGAATTGAGTAAAAAAATGTGTGTTCAGGAGGCAAACTTAGGAAAAGTAGCTAAGTCTTGTACCGCTCAGATCAAGGGGAAGTATTTTTTTTAAATAAATCAAAACTATTTTGCCCACATTTGTCCAGAATACGGTTTTAGGGTTGAGTAAGTAGAACTTATGGTGTAAAGTATTTGAGTAAAACCAGTTACTGTACTTAAGTATTATTTTTGGCAACTTAAAATAAAATTGCGGCTTTTTTTCTCTCAAGTGCGAGTTTACTATATCTCGCAAATTCTAACTTTTTAACACGCTATTGCGAATTAATATCACACAATTCTAAGGAAAAAAATCGTGCAAGATGTAAATGCAACTTACAAGGAAAAAATGTCAGAATTGTGAGAAAAAAGTTGCAATTACTTTTTTTATGTTCTATGTTGTGGGGGCGGCTACACATGCAATTACATTTCGCAAGGCCTTTTCTGTAGCAGTTTATTTCTGCTACACTTTTATTTAAAAGATGAGGAAATGACTGCAGACCATCATGTTAGTGCAGAGTAGGCTTACCATTATTCTACATGTTATATCTGGAAGAGACCTTTTTGAAGGATATTGGTTCACGTCATTTTGAGCACTTGAAGCTTAAAGGGATAGTTCACTTTGAAATTAATTTTGATATGTTATAGCTTACCTCCAGGGCATCCAAGATGTAGGTGTTTTTGTTTCCGCAGAATTTTCAATTTTGATATTTTTAGGTCAAACCGTTCATCTCTATCAGTCATATAATGGAGGTCTATGGGGTCCACCTCAAAGAGAATAGACAGAGAAGTCCAAATTGAAACATGATACAATGACTCGTAAATGTTAGTACACATTGATGGCCTAACACACGAAAACTAGTGGTTTGTGTGAATAAACAAACAGTATTTATATCGTTTTTACCTATTGTAAACAATTACAGGAGGTAAAAACAATATAAATACTGTTCATTTTCTCACACAAACCGCTCGTTTCATGTCTTAGGCCATCAATGTGTACTAACATTTACGAGTCCTTAAATCATGTTTAATTTGGACTTCTCTGTGCATGCTGTTTGAGGTGGACCCCATAGACCTGCATTATATGACGGACACAAACGGTTTGACCTAAAAATATCAAAATTGCAACTTCAGAAACAAAGACACCTACATCTCAGATGCCCTTGAGGTAAGCTAAAACATAAAAAAAACTTGAGGGCCTGTAGATGTTTAAGAGGCTGCAGTGTCAATTGCAATATTGAGGTGTTCGGTTTTATTTCAAATATTTAAAAAAATATGTGATCGCTCTCCCCACAAATCAAACGTTTATTATTATCACTGGCATGTCTCTGTGTCAAGGACAAGTGCATCTCTGAGCCAACAATCAATAGTAGAATACTTAAGTACTGTTCAAATCAGGCACTCAAAGACTTTTAATCAAGTCATATTGAAATTGGTGACTTGTACTGAAGTCATTTTCAGTGTGAGGTATTTTCAGGTACGCTTTACACCTCATAACACATCTTTGCAACTACTTCATATAAAACCATTCTTATGCAAGTTGTCGCACTCAAATCAATGGGAAGATATGAATTTCTTCAACATAAACATTTCAAAACTGATTTTCTTAAAATTTTATTTCTAAATGCAAATGATTAAAAAAAACTGTAAGCTTTAAATAAATCAGCATCACTAAATGGTTTAGATCCCTAATGTACAGCCCAGAATCCTTTGAGACATTAGCTATAAAAAGGAAAAAGCCTAAAGTGGGAGTTTAAACACAATTCAGCCCACTTCAATGTTCAGTGTGTGCTTTAGTTGAGCACAGAATAAAGCCGGGCAGATGCACGCATATACAATGAAGACATGGCACCCTGGAGATGGACGTGCACTCATTTGACACAAACATTCATATTCTTACATATACAAACATACATACAATCTGTCCAATGTACAAAACAGTCGCTGAAGACAGGAGGCTTATTAGACAACCATTTTGTTTGGGGCTAAGAAGTGTGGAGGGGGAAAGAATAACATCAAATATCATTGTTATAGAGTCCTTTTAGAAATCCAATCTCAATTTTTTTTTGCTCGATGTGACTAGAAAACTCTTAACCCCAAACAGGAAATGACATCATCTTGTTCCTGAGGTCTTTCCATTGGTCTCTCGTGGTTAGTCTGACATGATGTCCCAGTATCAGTCTGATACGGCTGCTGACTGTACTAGGACATTAATGCTAGGCGCCCTGCTCTGAAGTCTCCTGGGCTGTTGACTGACATCCACTCTTCTACAGGTTTCTATAACAGTAGACATCCACTCTTCTTGCCCCGTTTCCTGGCTTGCAGTGCGGCCCTGGTGGCCATTTCAAAGACCTCTCTCACGCCATCTTTCGTCTTCGCTGAGCACTCTAAATAACCAAAGGCGTTGATTCGGTTGGACATGCTCGCGCCCTTCCTCTGCCTTCACGGGCTCCTAAATGAAAATATAATTCAAAAGATATTGCACGCATGTCCAGGCGACTAGCCAATATCAACATTTATTTTAAAGGAATGCATTATATAAAATAATATACATCATATGCCTGTTCACAATCATGTCGATTCATTCCAGAAATCTTCCATTAAAGACAAATCAGATGTTAGGCAGAATATTCAAGCTTTCAATGAAAACGGATGTGATTTAAAGTCCCTGTAAAGGCAATTCTACAAAAAAGTTCTAAACACATTATAAATATTACATATGTATTGCTAAAACATATTACAAAGCCTGTGAACTGTGAAGTACTGAAATGTGCAGTTAGACCGTTAAACAGTTTTTCACCATCGCAATTTTACGGATTATTTGGGCGGGATTAAAACAGGGCTCGATGACGCACTGGAGCCCATGAGCTCCTGGACACACCCCTATTTGATGACAGCACAGAGTCTGATCTCTCCACTAACACACAACGCTCCCTGAGCACATTTGCATTCACAGCTCAATCGCGAGTGACTGTCAATTAGTGCAATTAGTTACTACAGCTGAACCTACAGTTTTCTAGCTAGCTATGCCTTCAACACAGAAATGCATAGGCTACTACCTGGATGCGATCATGTACAAAACAAATCGGTATCTTTATTTAAATTCCCTAAAAGCGATCACATCAAGAAGAGGTTTTTAGAGAGCCAACCTTGTTGATGAAGAGCTGAGGATCACCGCCAACACCCGCCTCTGTAGTGATCATTTTACACAGGATCGTTTTATAACTGACAGATTACAGATTTCACGCGAGTGGGCGTGGCTTCCACGCAGCCAGCGGACACACCCCCAGCGTTTGAGAACAGAGGTAACTGCTCATTTTTTCAAGATTTTGATAGCTTATTTTATGTACTTGTCAGCTTTTTTTATCATTCAAATTTGGCTGGGTGGCTAATAACACATTTTTCTGTGGTGTGAAAAACTCAGAACACATACTTAATTTTGACTTTACCGGGACTTTAAACTGTTTTATAATCTAGAAACTAGCTGTACTTTAAACTGACAAACACACTGGAGTTTAGCAGTATGACTTAGCATTAGCATTACATTTTGTTGTATGGAAATAAAAATGAAAAAGAGTAGCTTGGACATTCTTCTGAGATCATCTTATGTTTTTAAGCAGAAGAAAGTAAGTCGTCCAAAGGTTTGTAAAGACATGAAGGTGAATATCTGACAAAACTATTGAACTATTGCTTTTCAGAAGAAGTAAAAAAGGCCTTGCCTGTTTCATTTTGGCAAGTTCCCTTCGTGTGTGATCATCGTTTCGGAGATCCTTTTGTTGCCAACAAGGATGATAGGAACATTTGGACAGAAATGCTTCACCTCTGGTGTCCACTTTTTCTGGAATATTCTCTGTGATGCATTTAAGGAGAGATTGATCATTTCAAGTGAACTTTAACCTTATTTTAAAATCATGACAAGCATTTAATGGCTCAACAGAGTAAAACATTTCACCTGGTTTCACAGACCAGGTTTAGATTAATCCAAGATTAGGCCTTAGGTCAATTAGGACATTTAAGTAGCTTTTATAAATGTGCTTTTAGAAGAAAAACATTAACCGTGTGCATCTGAGACAAAACAATGGCACTGACATATTTTAAGATATCTTTGTTCAAGTAGCTTTCAGTTAAAACAGCTCAAACATGCATTTCAGTCAGGGACTAGACTTATACCCCTGGTTTCACAGACGAGGCATATCTTGTTTAAACAGAATTATTACACTTAAGTTTACATCTTTAACTTAGTTCGCATTTTCCAAAAAGTGAACAAAAACAAAACTGCAAATGAAACATCTCTTTCTTTGCTTGTTACCTCAGCAAAATTCATGTGCCTTGTAACCTCCCTCTTTGAACAACTCTCCTGTTTACTGGCATGTGGGTGGGGCAATAACCTGTCACTCACATGAGATCTACCAATAGCAAACCACAATCCATCCAATCAAAAATTCAAGCCCCGCCCTACATGTTTTCTTGTAGAAGACACTTCACTCGACACAATAGGGAAGAGAATACTATCACAAATTCTGTTTCATGCCAACTTTTTAAGAGAAACTGCTATCTCAAATTCATGCAATATTTATTTTTAATCTATCAATTCTGTTTAAATCTTTTTAAATGTCCATTGCCTTAGGCAGATTGTTTTTATTTTTCTTCTTTACATGTTTAGATATTTAAATCGAATAAAACAGCAACATTAAAAAGAATTAGCTAGGGTAGCTGATTACATTAAAAGTGCATAGATATCGCCGTTAACACGGTCTCAGACAAGCTGATGCGATGAAACCTGTTTTCCTGTTTGTTCATGTGACGTTCAACATTAAGCCTATTGCTGCATCTTTAACTTTTTCACATTGAAGTAAAAAAAATGTTTAAACAACAAGTGAAGATTTCATGAACCAATTCATTAGAACGTTTTACTTACTATTATCTGACTGGTTTTACCACTATGATTGACATATTTAAGGTTACGTTGAAAACAGAAGTAGCGACAGATCTTTCTTCTGTATTGTGACGTATATCTGTGTAAAATGGATTAGATAATGTAGGACAGGACTTGATTTTGTCTGTGGGTGTGGGGTCCATTCTACAATGCTCTGCTCTGTTGTGATTGGTCTACTCTGCTCTGATTGGTCAGATGACCCAGTCTGTTGTGATTGGTCTGCTCTGCTTTGATTGGTCAGATGGCTCAGTCTGTTGTGATTGGTCAGATGGCTCAGTCTGTTGTGATTGGTCTACTCTGCTCTGATTGGTCAGATGACCCATTTCTGTTTATGATTAGTCTACTCTGCTCTGCTTGGTCAGATGACCCAGTCTGTTGTGATTGGTCTACTCTGCTCTGATTGGTCAGATGACCCAGTCTGTTGGGATTGATCTGCTCTGATTGGTCAGATGGCTCAGTCTGTTGTGATTGGTCTACTCTGCTCTGATTGGTCAGAGGGCTCAGTCTGTTGTGCTTGGTCTACTCTGCTCTGATTGGTCAGATGACCCAGTCTGTTGTGATTGGTCTACTCTGCTCTGATTGGTCAGATGACCCAGTCTGTTGGGATTGAGGCTTGTTCGACTTCATGCAGCTCTGCGCAGACCGATCGGCGGCTGACTTGAAACAGTGCATGCCGGTTGGAAATTTTGTCCGACTTGATGCAGCGCTGACTCCACGTGACTGTGATGTATGCTATCAAAGTACCGCGGGAGCGATACGAGAGTAGCCGGAGGACTCAGTCAGCGCAGCTTCTCAAGAGCGACTGCACCGGGCTGCACAAGCTCTGATGATGTCACAGCTGTTTCACGATTCGCTGGATTCACCGCATGACAACGATCACGTGCGTTTCGTGTTTTATTCTCACACATTTTGCTCCACTAAAGCTCACAAATCAGTTTTTTTATAACAGTAAACAGTTGCGATGTTATATTGTGTCATGTTTATCATATTTATCAAAATAAAACTGATTAAAAAACGTTGACTCCATGTCATTGATTATAGGCTTATTTTGAACTTTATTCAAAATGAAATAAAGAATGAATGAAAATGTGAATGGAAATAAATGAATTGAATGAAATGTGTCTTAAATATCTGAAATATCTGTTTATTTGGCAAATGTTGCATTTATTTCACTTAAGCTGTGGTAAAGCATGATGCAAACACCACGTGAGCGGTCACAACGGGAACCAGAAATTGTCTGACTTCACGTCTCCGTTTGCAGCTCCTCCCCGCCTGCACGCGGCTACTCTCGCCGATCGGTTGCATCCAGCCGCAGCCGATGTCGAACACACCTTTGGTCTACTCTGCTCTGATTGGTCAGATGACCCAGTCTGTAGTGATTGGTCTACTCCACTCTGATTGGTCTGATGGCTCAGTCTGTTGTGATTGGTATACTCTGCTCTGATTGGTCAGATGGCTTAGTCTGTTGTGATTGGTATACTCTGCTCTGATTGGTCAGATGACCCAGTCTGCTGTGATTGGTATACTCTGCTCTGATTGGTCAGATGGCTCAGTCTGTTGTGATTGGTCTACTCTGCTCTGATTGGTCAGATGACCCAGTCTGTTGTAATTGGTCTATTCTGCACTGATTGGTCAGATGACCCAGTCTGTTGTGATTGGTCTAATGAAAACAGACAGGGTGAATTTCTATTTCATGCTGAAATAACTTTTTTCATCATTTGGAATTGAAGTGCAATGAATGGGCTGGTAAAATCTAGGCTAGTTGTTTGTGAGGAAGTCTCACCCAAGCTATCAGGACTGTCGATGGAAAAGCACATAAGAAATGACATCGGTGTCAGGGTAGGAGAGGGTCTTAACCGATCATAGTCCTCCTGTCCAGCAGTATCCCATAAGGCAAGCTCTACCTATAAGACAGAGATATAGGTACATGAACAAAACAATGCCACCAATAACTGTGAACCTTATTCTGTATACATCTATACAACTTTGCTACAAGTATAACTTACACCAATATAACCACATCTATGCAATGGGACAGGACCATATATTGAATATTCTTGCTGGTAATGCATTTTAAATATCATCCAATATCAAAATTTTAGTATCAAAAATGCCATTAGAACTGGGAAGGCAGTAGAGTTAGAATTCATGTGAATCATTACAAAATGTCTGTGAAAGTTTTCTTTGAAACGCTGATTCAGAAGATGGGTTTGTCATCACTCAGTCTAATTGCATTTTTCACATATTAAAATATACTAAAAATATAAAGTAAATATTGGCGTTTATTACCATGACTTGCTGTCTTAGTGCATATAAATGAAAATAATGAACACAACAATAATTTATTGTTTAAAAACTGTGGAAAACATGCCTTTATTATTTATTAAAGTCAAAGAAACATACTTTATTTTACTTCTTACAATAAAAAATATATTTTGCTACAATGGCTGTTTGGTGTAAAGATCATTTTGGACTGCATATACCAATGTCACTTTCATACCTGTTTTCCATCAACCTCAATGTCTGGCAACGTAGTTCTCAAACACAGTGGGCACGTAAACTTCAGGGAAACTGATCTTTACTGAAAACAATAAGCAAACAGGTCTTTCCACAGGCTCCATCGCCCACTATGACAAGTTTCTTACCGAATGGCAGCCATCTGCTGAGGAGACACAGAGACAAGGACAGACTAAATGTAAACTTCACTCAAAGCATTTTGAGAGCAAAGTGAAAAACAAAATAAAAAAGTTTCCATAGATAGATAGATAGATAGATAGATAGATAGATAGATAGATAGATAGATAGATAGATAGATAGATAGATAGATAGATAGATAGATAGATAGATAGATAGATAGATAGATAGATAGATAGATAGATAGATAGATAGATATCTGTGAATCATTTCTATAACAGAAACCGGAAACACAGCTGCGGAAGTAACACTTGACCGGAAGTTGCACTATAATATTGTGTCGCTATGTGATAAAGAAAGAAAGAAAAAACAAAACTCTACACAAATACTGACCAAACGACAACGGACATGATCATAAAACTTCATATTAACAAAGATTTACGTATATTACTGCGTTTGAAGATCGATATAGTTGCGAAGGGAACGCGTCCTGTCGCGAGGCCTGTTTCCGCCACACCCGCGCCATCAAAACAGTCACAGCATTCATTCACTTACATATAACGTTACATTCATAAAATCACACATCATAAAACATCAACAAACACCTACATGTATATAGTGACATGGAAAATACGTTTTTATTTAAAATATATAGTTTCGCACTATAGGTGATATATCTGAAGTGGAATTGGTTGGTTAGCCACTAAGTTAGCCGACATGCATCAGGAAGAAACTCCCGTTTTAAATAAACCTGAAATAATAATCAAATCGGCACATCGTTACATAATGGCACTAAACTTTCATAGTCTATTATGAATATCTCACAATAATAGTTTAGAATATTCAATATACTGTAAGCGAAATGGCAAGGACTTTGCTGTAAGCAGACTGTGGTAAAATATAAATATTTGCTCTAATGTAAACACTGATTTCAACAATGGCAGAAGAGTTTAAGCTCGGGATTAAACTTAACGTTACGTGGATAACTAATTAATCGATTCATATTTTATCGCTAATTCATCTTTTGTAAAACAGGCTGAGTTTAATACGCGTAGAAAGCAGAACGGCTTCATATTAAATTGAATCATAATCATCTGAACTATTTTAACTAGTTTGTTCATACTAGCTTACATGACTCATCAGCATTTATGCAACTAGGGTGAAAAAAAATAAAGGCTAACGTTATGTCGTTTTATATATTTACGTTACAGTCACGGCGAGTTTCAGGCCGTTGAAATCCTACAGTGAAAAATCCACGATCTCACCATTTCCTCACCAAACGCCTTTTATGTTCGTCAACTTCATGTATTTAACAGTAACACAAAACATTTAAAATAGTTACCGTTTTCTTTTTGTTGTGGTGCGGGGAAGTGTCGGCTTTCCTGTCTTTTCCTGGCTGATTTTAAAGTCCGCCCATCTTCAGTCCTGCCACGAAACAACACCCGCCCATACAAACACAGCTTCAGCAAGAACTGAGAACAACTCAACTCTCTTCCACTACACACACTTTCATGTACGTCCCATGGGCCCTGGTTTTTATTTAATTCAATTCAATTCAATTCAAGTTTATTTGCATAGCTCTTTTCACAATACATTTTGTTTCAAAGCAGCTTTACAGAAAGTGCAGAAAAGAACATGGAAAAATACACTCACCGGCCACTTTATTAGGTACCCCATGCTAGTAACGGGTTGGACCCCCTTTTGCCTTCAGAACTGCCTCAATTCTTCGTGGCATAGATTCAACAAGGTGCTGGAAGCATTCCTCAGGGAGTTTGGTCCATATTGACATGATGGCATCACACAGTTGCCGCAGATTTGTCGGCTGCACATCCATGATGCGAATCTCCCGTTCCACCACATCCCAAAGATGCTCTATTGGATTGAGATCTGGTGACTGTGGAGGCCATTTGAGTACAGCGAACTCATTGTCATGTTCAAGAAACCAGTCTGAGATGATTCCAGCTTTATGACATGGCGCATTATCCTGCTGAAAGTAGCCATCAGAAGTTGGGTACATTGTGGTCATAAAGGGATGGACATGGTCAGCAACAATACTCAGGTAGGCTGTGGTGTTGCAACGATGCTCAATTGGTACCAAGGGGCCCAAAGAGTGCCAAGAAAATATTCCCCACACCATGACACCACCACCACCAGCCTGAACCGTAGATACAAGGCAGGATGGATCCATGCTTTCATGTTGTAGACGCCAAATTCTGACCCTACCATCCGAATGTCGCAGCAGAAATCGAGACTCATCAGACCAGGCTATGTTTTTCCAATCTTCTATTGTCCAATTTCGATGAGCTTGTGCAAATTGTAGCCTCAGTTTCCTGTTCTTAGCTGAAAGGAGTGGCACCCGGTGTGGTCTTCTGCTGCTGTAGCCCATCTGCCTCAAAGTTCGACCGTACTGTGCGTTCAGAGATGCTCTTCTGCCCACCTTGGTTGTAACGGGTGGTTATTTGAGTCACTGTTGCCCTTCTATCAGCTCGAACCAGTCTGGCCATTCTCCTCTGACCTCTGGCATCAACAAGGCATTTCCGCCCACAGAACTGCCGCTCACTGGATGTTTTTTTCTTTTCGGACCATTCTCTGTAAACCCTAGAGATGGTTGTGCGTGAAAATCCCAGTAGATTAGCAGTTTCTGAAATACTCAGAACCAGCCCTTCTGGGACCAACAATCATGCCACGTTCAAAGTCACTCAAATCACCTTCTTCCCCATACTGATGCTCGGTTTGAACTGCAGGAGATTGTCTTGACCATGTCTACATGCCTAAATGCACTGAGTTGCCGCCATGTGATTGGCTGCTTAGAAATTAAGTGTTAACGAGCAGTTGGACAGGTGTACCTAATAAAGTGGCCGGTGAGTGTACATTTAGTGTTTAGGCCTAACCTTTTCTTTTTGTTGTTGTTGAAAAGAAGGTTATTTCAAATGTGCCCCTTAGGTTTTCACTTAGCAAGAGAAAACAGCCATTCACTTCACAAATGTTTATTTCCACCTCAGAATAAAAAGATTGGAGGTGTTCAAATGTCCATGACAGTTCTGGGGTAAAAATACAGGATATGTAAATTTAAATTAGTTTTCTGAAAAATTAGCCCTAAGATTTGTTGAGAAACTTATTTTCTCCCCAAAAAACGAATGGTTAAATGACCAAAATCTTGAGTTGTCTAAAACGTTTTCTAAAAAGTCCACAGGGCCAACATGCATAGAAGAAGCAAATAATTATAACAATATTATTAATTATATTATTGATTATTAATTATTATTTATATTATTAAATAATATTACTATATTATTTAAAAATATCTCACTACATTCTAGGCTTCCAAAGATTTGATACTAATTTTTACGTCATGTCTGTCAGAGAGAATTGCCCTACTGGATTATGGTCTTCTGGTGATTTGATTCTTCTGAATGTGTGCACGTTCTGTCAGTTTTTTAGAAGACTGACTAATAAGACATACATTTTTCCTTTCTTTTGGTGTGTAGGACCATCATGTGGAAAAGTCCAGCAGCGAAAAATTAGGCCAACAGTACCGATTATAAAATATGAATCTTTCTGTACAATATGTGCACCACATCGCAGGTGTTGTAAGTATGAAATTTGAATGGTAACACATTCTTTTTATTTTAGTACAATAAATAAAGACAATTAACAATAAAAAAAAACAATAGCCACAAAACATGAACAATCTCTCACTTGTATAAAATGTCTTCATATGAACATACTGTAAAAAAACATCCGTGTACGAATACCCGATACCGAAAGTGTTAAGGGCTGTTTATGCATTTCTCAACTTTTATCTGCATGTATATAATAATTTGACACATAATACATATTCATTCACTTAGTGCATATTCCTTCACAGAATTCAGCCAG
Organism: Hybognathus amarus; assembly: GCA_030378365.1. Lineage (NCBI taxonomy): Eukaryota > Metazoa > Chordata > Actinopteri > Cypriniformes > Leuciscidae > Hybognathus > Hybognathus amarus. The sequence goes on from JAQIUQ010005363.1 coordinate 58,765, forward strand.
CATTCATTTAATGCAGAATAAGTCTCTTTCAATCTATTCCTGAAGTCATTCACTTCACTTTATGCATTTAGAACAAATACAATCAAAAGCAACCCTGCTTCTTCATTCACAGTGCAAAATCAAGCAGTCCAACATGCACTGCATTGATGAAAAAAGAAGAAATCCTTCAAAAAGATATATTTTTTTATCCTTCACTTGTCACAGTAAATTAGGTGACATACTGAAGTCTAGTAGCCTTTTAATTCCAGCTCTGGCTTGTGGAGTTCACGTGAGTAAAGACGCTGATCCTGGTTAACCACAAGCCTCTGGGTTCATAACACTGCGTAATTTGGACCAGAAATTGAGATTAGCCCCGTTCAAGATCTAGTTCTCCAATATGCTCTTTCAGAAAATTAAAGTCAAACATCATATCATAAATTAAAAAGATATTCAAATAACAAATACTGCCAAAATAGATGGGAATGTTGCTAGTAACTAAAGTAGTAAGTTAATGTGTACTTACCTTCAGGACTTTTGGGGATGTCAAGCATGTTCATGAATTGATGTGAGCAAAAATAATTATTTGCACGCATCATGATCTGGAACGCCATTAACACCGTCCCTTTGCATTTGAAATCACAAAACACACATACAAAATTAATTATTAGATGCACATACACTACCGTTCAAGTGTTTGCGGTCGGTAAGATTTTAGGATTCTTTGATGAATAGAAAGTTCAAAAGAACAGAATAAGTTTGAAAAAGAAATCTTTTGTAACATTATGAATGTCTTGACTGTCACTTTGATAAATTCTTGCTAAATAAAAGTATTAATTTCTTCAACAACAACAAAAATTTGAATGGTAGTGTATTGATATACAATTTATATCATCACCATTTGAAGGCGTCTGTGACATCAAAATACTTCCTCCGGTATCAGTTTAATATGAATGCATAGACAGTTTGCATAATGCATAATTAAAATGTTTGGATGATCTAAAAAAACTTAAACCAGTATTTGGGCCTACTCCTCGGGGTAAGTGTTAACCAAGCGGCAACCTCCCCATCTCTCTGAAGCCAACACGGATGTGAACGAAACTGCAATTCATCGAGTGGCCGCTTGAGGCTGGCTGCAAAAGTGAGTCAAATCTGTATCTCCCCCATGATAAAATGTCTAACTTCACAGCAGAAAAAAACAAGTTTACAGCCTACTGGCAAATAGTTGTTTTAGTCTATGTCGCATAATTTTGCCCTCTGATGACGAATGTGAGGGAGGTGATTTTTTTTACAACTCATCCGTTTAAATTATATTAAGCCTTAAAGTTTCTGCATAATTAAGGGCGTGGACACTTGAGTGACAGGTGGATTGCTACTGCTTTCACTGCTAGTCGTTTGTCTGCTGTCTGTTAGCATCACCCTCAGCCGTGTTTGTGCCTTTCCCGGGATTATTTCATACAATTTAATATATGTATTATACCTTCGCCTGTGCACGCCGTTGGATTCTGTCGTTCTCGAGTATGGAGAGAACAACCAGCAGCTGTATTTCCAGTTGTTTCCCTCATATGCACTAATGGATGTCTGACAATTTCAGTGCTTTCTCTCCGTCTATAGATGCACACCTTGAATGAACGCAGATTTCTAGTGCATTTACTTAATATAATATCTTTAGTTTAACGCATATGAGAAATTGAGAGGGGGCCAAAATCAGATTGTAAAATGGACTGAATAAAGCTCTTTACGAACTTGACGTGCGATGCCACGCTGACTGACATGTATGTGCATGAATCACTGTCACACACACAAGCTTTGAACAATATTGTAAGTTACTGTCTGCATGATAATACATTTTTAACTAGCAGAATAATGCATCACGATACACATTGTTGACTGCTTGTATGTTGTGAGAAATGTGTGTGATCTGTGTTATGTGCCATTGTATACAACTAATTGCCCCTTGTGGGGTTAATAAAGTTGATAAAAAAAGTAAAGTAAATAGTCTCACTTTTAGTTACGTTTTAACTATTATAATATTTCAAAGGGCAAAAACATGAACTTTAACTAAATTGGCTTTACTCTCTTCAATTAGTTGTCACTTTAGCCTGAGGACAGTAGCATATAGCAGTATTTAGCACCTCAGCTCCACCCACAACCCGCCTCTTGCCCATTTCATTTGATCCGGTAGTGACGAGAGGGTGATGCGCTGCCAAGATGGCGATGGCCGGCCCCGCCCACCTTAGGCTTCAAAAACTCTCTTCAGAAACCTACAGGTGACGTCATGGATACTACGTCCATATGTTTTTTACAGTCTATGGTGTGAACCTGAGCTCTCTCACCCAGCAGCAGCAGGAGGCCGAGGATCATGGCAGCGACGGCAGAGGCGCTCAGCTGTGACCCTGCCAGTCCTCTGAGCACATGGCAGTCTGCAGAATCACAGTCACACACACGGACCGAGAGGTCCTGGGAGTGAAACCCGGCCCAGGCTGTCGGAGATCTTCATGGTGAGTTCATGATCGCCCGCACGTACAGCGCTCTCTTTGATCAGTCTCACAGTTGTGCCTGGGAGGAAATCAGAACATGCTTTACACTGGAAAATGAACATGGTATACAATTTGTGAGAAAACAGGTATGGGTCGCTATAGAGAGCATTAGTGATTGCACACTTTTTCAGCTGCATTATTTTTTCCTGTTCATTTTTTACATAGGAATTTTTTTAAAGGCTTCGTTAAAGAGTGAAACCCATGAAACAAGCCAACCAGCAACGAGGTGAAATACAATACTACAATAATAATTCATTAATTTATATAGCGCTTTTACATGGAAGGGGAAAATCCTCAACCACCACCAATGTGCAGCACCACCCAGATGATGATGCGACGGCAGCCATATTGTGCCAGATTGCCCACCACACACCAGCTGCTGGCAGAGGAGACAGAGTGATGAAGCCAATCAGTATATGAGGACAATTAGGAGGCCATGATGGACAGAGGCCAAGGGGCAATTTTGGCCAGGATGCCACGGTTACACCCCTGCTTGTTTGAAGGACAAAAAATTGGATTTTTTATGACCACAGAGAGTCAGGACTTGGCAATAATGTCTCATCCGAAGATAGTGGTCTTTGACGGTAAAGTGTCCCCGTCACTACATTGGGGCGTTAGAACCCACACAGACCGAGCGCCCCTGCTGGCCTCACTAACACCTTTTCCAGCTGCAACCTGGTTTACATTTACATTTATTTGTTTAGCTGACGCTTTTATCCAAAGCGACTTACAATTGCTATATATGTCAGAGGTCACACGCCTCTGGAGCAACTAGGGGTTAAGTGTCTTGCTCAGGGACACAGTGTCTCACAGTGGATTCGAACCCGGGTATCTCACACCAAAGGCATGTGTCTTATCCACTGCACCATCACCACCCCTCGGCTCCTGGGCTAGTGGTTTCCCCAGGAGTCTCCCATCCAGGTACTGACTATAGGCTCAACCCTGCTTAGCTTCAGTTGGTGACCAGTCTTGGGCTACAGGGTGATATGGCTGCTGGTCAAACTTTGATTTTAAGCAAAAAAGTATTTGAAGTATATAAAGTATAAAAATGTATTTATATCTACAAAACTGTGTACTTAACAACTTTCTTTTGGGAAAGAACTACAATCCCATGTAAATAATGCATGCATGTATATTTAAGAAAAAAATATTATTTATATGTAAAATCTATATATTTATATATAATATAAATTACATATAAATCTATAAACAGTATATAAATGAAAGTATGTCTTAAATATATACAAGCATGTGTGTGTATTTATATATATAAAATAATTATACACAATGCACCCACATATATTATGTAAACAAAAACTTTTATTTTGAATGCGATTAATCGCGATTAATTTTTTGACAGCTCTAATATATATATATTAGGGGTGGGAATCACAGGATACCTCACGATATAATACGATAATATCACCACGATACAGCAATTCTGCGATTATTTATATATTGCTAGACAATCCTATAATAATAGATCACAATATCTGTCTAACTGTGATTATGAGCGAAAACCTGCACTTAACCTTTTCACAGGCATTTTGTCAAAGTCCAAACTGTTAGAAAACAGCACAAAAAGTTTTCCAGTCTATAAATTAAACTGAACACTTTATGTAAATGAAACTTTTTCAGTGAGATCAGGGCGATGACTTTTTGTGCACTTTAATTTACCAGGCAGTTCTTGTATATCGTGTACTCTTTGTAGCTAGGAGCGGGAAATCTATTTAGAGCGCCTTATTTTATTAATTAAAATATCGAAATTTGGCAACAGCGAATTCGATTATCTTATTTTGCATTGAGAGGAGAACGATAAATCACCCTATTGCTATTTTGTCCCATCCTTAATATATATAGTTAAAGAGCTCCTTTGCCACAGTTTGCTTGTTGTGACTGATTTCTGGTGATTTCCTGCACAGAAGCATGGGTAATGCAGTATTTTACCATGAATTCAGCTGTTAAATATGATTATTTAAATAAACAAGACAGAATTAACAGAAGTAAAACAGAATTGATTAATTTCCTAGTAGCTCACAGTGGGACCGTCTTTAAAGGTGTATAAATTTCCCTATGGAGAAAATAAATGCTGTTTTTACTCACAGAATTCGACTATTGCGCTTTATTACAATTTTAAACAAGATGAGTATTTTTCTGATACCATAGTCAGAATGAAGCCTCCATTGCCCCTCAACATCTCCCATCAGCTCAAAGTGGACCTGGCGGGGCGTACAGGTCCGGCTCCACAGCTGTGATCTCAGCATTTCTTCTGAGACAGACACATTGCCAATTTCTTGGCCTCCAGGATCAGTCCAGCCTCCTGTCTCTCCACATGTTTCACCATCTCCAAAAACACTGAGGGCTCACTGATGTCATCTTTCTTAATATTGGTGATGAGAAGGGATGCTGATGTGGACCTGGATTTTCCTACTGGAGTATGTACATTCCACAGTCCGTGTTTTGGACGTCCTGTGACTCTACAGTAGAAGAAGGGCTCCTCGTTCTCCACAATGACAGTCAGGCTCAAGTTGGACCTTTCTTCATATTTCCAAGGCTGTTTTTTTTTTTTTTTTTTTGAGGGGGGGGGGGGGGAGTCACATCATGAGTCACATAATTTAAATAAAATATTTGAAGCATTCAGAAACATGTTTTGTGCAAGCCAGTTATATTCAACATATTTTAGGGTTTATTGGGACACATAAAAATACCAAAACACATCTATTTACAGGTAGAACTCCTGTACTTTGGAGAAGAAAATGAAACTGCACAAAAATGACCACAGTGAATAGTCTGAAACCCCTTGTGAAAAAGACAAACACTTATTACAGAAATAATATACTGTAAATGAATATACTTACAATGTAAGTGTATTATAAATATACTATTTAAATTTACATTAGATGCAACTAGCTGATGTTATGCTTTTTGACCCACTTTAGTTGGAATAAAGTACATTGATATATATGTAATCTAATTATTTCTGTGTAATTGTTTCTTGAAATATTACTGCTGAATGAAAATGACAAGAATTTAAAATATAAAATATACAAATATAAACAACTAAAATATACTTTACTGTCTGAATGATATGACATACATACTGCTGAATGAAATGACAAGAATTTAAAATATAAAATATAAAAATATAAACAACTAAAATATACTTTACTGTCATTTATATTGACCTGGATATGTGTATTGTTCAAAATATATTTGTAATTACACATCTGTAGTAATAAAGTTGCTGTTATTACATTAAAATATATGAACTTTAAATGTAATATCAAATAACACACTACAGTTTAAATTATAATCAGATACTTTACATGTGCTTTAACCGTTAGTCAACATCACAATAAGTGCACTAATTTCCTAAAACACTGATTTAAAATGTACTTTAAAGTAAATTAAAATGTTAAACATTTTAATTAGACTTTATTACAAAGTGCACTTAGAAAAAACATTCATCAAAGTGCTCTTAACAGTGCACTTATAGCAGCCTTTTATTTCATTGATATTATACTATCTAAAGAGTTTTAAAATATATACTGTTTGTTTTAAGATTTAAAGTGACCACAAGTGCACATTCAAAACAATTAAGCACACTTTTTTCACATGGGCAGGATGATAAAAAATAGTTTTAAGACATGTACTTTTTTTCTGGAGAAATAAGACATCATTCCAAGAAAAGTTAAATTATGTTATTTGTACTATCATTTTAAAGGGGAAAATGCCATGGCATAACATGGTTGAAATAAAAGTGCAGGGATGAGGACAAATTCTGACAAAGAATTTTGCCAAAAACTACACGAGAGAACAAACGCATGGTATTAATTTTGATAAAAGCAAAATCTAGAAAGAAGCTGATTTTTCAAAGTAATTGAATTCATTAATATAATGGTGATAGATTGCAAATTTTTTAAGGCTGATTTTCCACCTTAAAAAAAAAAAACATAAAAAAAAGGATTCTGTTGGTAAGTGATAATGACAAGTATTGAATAAAACACACTCCACATACGTTAGACTAACGTTTCATTAGAGATTTTAACAGATAACGTTCAAATACATTGTTGACTTTACTTAGAACAGATGTAGACATCCTTGTTTAATTTATCCGCATTTAGTTGGTGTTGTGGTCTACCGCATAACTTAATCGCATAACTTAATCCAGAGCAGACACTTATCTTGGTTGAGATGTGGCTTGGGACAAGGTAAAAAGAAATACACACCGTCGCCCAGCCTCTTGGGAACCTAGTGTCAGAGTTGCATGTACCCCATGCATACCTTGGCGTTTGACCATTTTTAACTTAAAATAACAAGAAAAAACGAATGAAAACTGACTAACTCCAATGCATTTCAATGGAAGTGGAAGCAGAGAATGTCCGAGTGTATTGGGTTAGCTGCGCGCTGTGATTGGCTCATCGCGTTTGAGGGCGTGGCTTAGCCATAGGTCAATTGGATCCAGACTAGAAAAGGTCTAGGAACAATATTCTACTTTATATAAAAAAGTGCACTGGGACACAAATGTTTTTCCTGACAATGAGCCAAATCCAGTCTTACCTCCGAGACGGTTACGCAACTCCATCATTGGTGTCCAGCTCAGTCTGAATCTCTGAAGTGCTGTGTTCTCTCACCCGAGAGAGTATCTTGCTCTCCACGCTGCAGATCCTCTGCTGTCTCTATTGTGTCACTTGCAGTTCGGCAGAACAGGTTCTCCTCCTCCTGCGCTCTCACCCGTGAAGGAGCCTGTGAGACAGTCATCAAAAATATTTATACTCTTAGTGGCTATATTGGTACTTGACTCAGTGAGAGTCTAAACAACCCTATTAAAAAACAAGTCAAACTGCATAACTTGACTGCAAATAACATTTGAAAGCTTTAAACGTGGTTGACTTACTGTTGCCCCAGTGAATTCTGGTAGATGGTTGTTTTTGTCGAATAATATTTGAGTATCACAGTGCTTGTGCTGGAAAGTTGCACCTTCTCCCCATGGTCCTTTGCTTCAACCAGAATAGTGTATTTGTTGGTCTCTGACAATGAAACAAGCATAGTAAAGTTGAAAACTAAAAGTTTGGACATGCCTGATTGCATAGACATAATAAATAGTAGACGCCCTATTGGCCGCTTTGGAACATTGCTGCGATAACGTCAACGGGTCCGCCATTTTGCGGAGGTCAAGACTGCACTGTATCAAATGTAAGTAAATGGGTGAGCTGCGTTTTTTCTGGATAAAAACAAACTGTTTTTACATTTATCAACCGATTTCAGTGGTTTGTATGTGGTGTACAAAAAGTTCCATCTCTAGTTATTTAAAACATCGATAGTTAGACTTGTAAAATATATATATTTTTTAAATAAAGAATGGTCAAGCTTGTCATGTATCTGGCTTTTTATTCTTGGATAAGAATGGTCAAGACCCCCATACTGAGATATTTAAGTTTGCTTATTGTGGAAAAAGCATTTTCTGTGATTGACCAGATTTTAGCAATAACATAGATAACTGATGGATCCTTTATGATAATACATATGTTATGGTACAACTGGGCATACAGTGCAATGCAAATAGTAATTATAACATAAAGTGAGAAGTAATAGTAAATAGTTTAGTCAATAAAATAAACAAAAATAGATATAACAGCAAATAAAATGGTAAAGAATAATAGTATAATTATATAAAAATATTGATAATAGTATAGTTTATTAATAATACTATAATAATAGCAATAGAATAAGACATTTCAATTACAGAATATACACAATATAAAATAGTGAATAGTGACATATATTTAATATTTAGCTCTTTTTGTTAAATTTCAGTTTTATTGATCAGTAATAGGCTAGCCATTATAACAGAAGTAGCCTCAGTCAAACATACAGCAGGATACAATGTTAAAATAGCCTAAATATAAAGTTATGAAACTTCACTTTGCCTTCAGCCAAAACGATTTACCAGGAACCATTTATAGATTAATGAGACCAAAGATCATCCGTTAGATAAACACAAGACCAATTATATCTCGTGTTTAACCTCTAGACTAGAGACATCCGATCCAGCGGCAACCGTCAGAAGCACTGGCCGAGGTACGGCTGTTCCAGGCGGGAGACGAGCGCTGAGCGCAGCTTACAGCTCCGAAAACTTCAGATCAATTTTTTAAATAGGCGTTATCTTTATAAACAAACCACATATTTGAGCTTTAAACAACTACATTGTCGACTGAAAAACTATTAAAACTACATTTCGTGACACAATAACAGTAGTATTTTAAAATTTAACCTCTAAACGTTACAATTACTAATTAAATCATGACCAAATACAACCAAAAACAAACGTTCATTCTTGCTTGTGAAAGGTACTTCCTCGAAAGCTGTTTTCAGTTGTGTGGCGATTTGTCCAGCCCCAAGCAGAGCACAAAACAGGCATTTTTCTCAATTCCTTGTATGAGAGGGTATGGGAAAGCTGCTCTCCCCAATACAGGGTTGCCAACTTTTGAGTTTTGCTTGGAGTGAGATTTGGGTTGGAGGGGCGGGTGAGATAGTACTAGGTGGTCGTCACAATGTCCCCTGGGCACAATCTTGTATGTACTGTTGTATGGTCCTAAAATGTATAGTTTTCCCCATTTTAATTTTGCATTAGTATAACAGTTTTACTGATTCCCCTCCCCTCCCCTCCCCCAAAAAAATTGTTTTGGAGTAAATTCATAGATTATTGTTCTTTCCCATATGATTTTGTAAAACTATGTTAGAGACCTCTGTCCCTCTAGGGGGGTTCGGGGGCATGCTCCCCCGCAAGAAAATTTTGTACATTTTAAGGTTAAATGCATCAATCTGGTGCACTTTGAGAGCTCAAAATTAAGAGCTTTAACTGGCCTCAACCCATGAACTGTGACATTGAACAAAGGAAAAGCTTCGACGTGAACCTGGACATTAAAGAGGGATCAAACATCTTTTTAGTTAGTATATAAAGTCTCAGTCTGTTTTAGGATGCCAAACGATTATACGCGGTTAAGATATTGGGAAAAGGAGAAGAGAGTTAGGCAAAAGGCGGGATTGAACTGAGGTTCGAACGCTGCTTCAAGCACCTCACGCCCTCCGCCCTGACGCCACAGTAGATATTTAGTGAAAAGTATCTTTTTGCTTAGACAGGCACATAGTGCAAAATGTACACTCTCAACTCACGTTCAAAGTCATAGGCAGCGCAGCGTCTCTCTGTGCATCGCAAAAGCCCGTGTTGACAGTTTGTTTAATATAAAGCGGGAGATTACCAGATACAGTATTTTGCTCGTGCCCTTGCGCCCTGGGTGGGTGTTGTAGGCAACTGTATCACGTGCCGTTTGACTGACGCGCTACTGCGATCTGTCACATTTAAAAGCGCCAAAGCGTTCCATATCAAGAGTAAACTTCTCTGTCTAGTCTGTCCGTGTCAGTGTCATCTTTTTCCGCGATTTTTCTCTGCGTCCAATCAGTAGTTAAGAGCCTGAACTTGCTTAAAAAAATACAGCCCAGAAGAATGTCTAATTTCAGCGTGAGATTTCGTTGTTGAGCATGAGACCGTGAGATTGAGGCTGAATGCGTGAGTTGGCAACCCTGCCAATATGGCAGGTGCCGTTGACGTGCGCTCCAGCGGCCAATAGGGCGTCTATGTATTTATTATGTCTATGCCTGATTGGACTTATGAATCACATGATCTTTGACCTTTTGATAGCATAAAACTATTATTAACTCTTTAATTCTGTTTAAATGCATCCCAGAGCATGAATCTACGGTAAATAATCAATTATATGTGCAACAGGAGAGAAAGATTATACCTCATAATCCAGGCATCCCTTGAAAGATATCTTCCCTATCATGTCTGCCTCAGGTTGATGAATGAAGAACTCAGTATTGGAGGTTTGGGGAGAGACTGAAACGATTCTCAGAGTAAATAACGAGTTCGCTGAGCCTAACGGGTCATTGTCGGTTGCCAGCACTGTGACCAAATGCTCACCTTCGGGTAAGACAATACAGAGATGATCAAGGGAAATGTGCAGCTAGGAAACAAGTTGGTTTAAACATGTTTTGTGTATCAGTACCTTGTGGTGTGGATTCATCTATTGTGGTTTCATACACTTCATTATTGAAAACAGGAGCGTGGTCATTGACATCCTGAATCTCAATATCTACGGCAATGTTTGTGTTTTCATTAGTTAGTCTGATCTGCAGAGTCAGACAAAATAACAGTAAGTATTAATAAAATATTAAATGAATTAATTTAACATGGCACATCACTGCCTTTTCACACCTAGAACGATATCTATGAAGATAACTATAACAAATGACTATATTAGCATACACAGCAGCAAACGATATCAGTCTGTTTATTTTAAGCACCCTGCAGTTTTGTCATCTGTCATTTTAGATGCTTGAGCTTGTTACAGCAGGATGGATTCTGATTGGCTGTCAATGTTTTTTATGTTCTGGAAAGCCATTGCAACAGTGCCATTATCATTACTAGTTGTGACACTCTGCTATTCTTAGCAACTAGATCTATTTTTATAGTTATTGTCCTGGGTGTGAACAGGCCTAGACTTACTGTTAGCCTCTCTGTACTCCTCATGGTCAACTTTTCCAAGAGCATAAACCGATCCGTTGGATTTGACAGAGATAATTCCCTTGGGCTCTTTGTCAATGCCCTGTCCATGGATGAAGTATTCCTCCATAACTCTCTTCTCAATATTTAACTAGAGAGAGAAAAGGTGTAAACATTCAAAGGACAAACTAAAAAGTCTGAAATCTGGGCGTCATTAGTTGCTTATTACTACTACTACAGAAAGTGTTCAATATCACTTACATCTCCCAGTTTATATGGGAAAGGCCCACTGTGCTCCTCTTCCATGGAGAGTGAATGCAGAAACCCAGGCTCGCTTTTTGCGTATGTTTTGTTTGGGATGTGGTTGCACACTGAATACACCCACTCTGGAAAATAAAATATTACACCGAAAGTTACAATTGACATTTCAAAATAATCATCTTTTTTAGTCCCAGCTTTTATATTAAGTGGCTTAAAGTACTATGTACTTACATTTGAAACTAATTATTGCAATGGACTTAACATGTTTTTACATTGTACTTATATTTTTTTATTTATTAAAAATACAGCGTGTAATTACAGCTGTAACTAATTTATGTAATTACATCTGTAATTACACAGCTGACCAATCCCTTACACTTTAACCTAACCTTAAACCTACACATACCACCACACCTGTCCTTAACCTTACCCTCAATATTAGCAGCAAAAGTGTTTTACAATACAACAGGAGCACAATCAGTACATTATACTTATTTTTTCAATTACAGTACTTAAAGCCACTTAATATAAAGTTGGGAACCATTAAGATTGTTTGTACAGAGAGTTTGAACAAGGAATTATTTGGAAAGCTTTTCTCAAATGATTTTTCATCATTCTTTCCATACATGTTAATCGTTTCCAGTTTATACTTTAAGCATGTCTGAAATTAGATTTTATATTTAGTAACTAAAACCAAAACTATAGGCTTATGTTTTTTTTGTAACTTTAAATAAAATGAATGTTAGCTTAAATCACAACAAAATAAAATATACGAAAACCAAAAGTGCTATTTGCCAAGGCAAACATCTTTATTTTCGGTTAGTAGGAAAATACGTAAATCTGAAATGAAAAATAAATAAAAATATGAGGGATTTTTTTAAATACTAAAAAGATAACTAAAATATTATCTAAAATTCGAAGAATCAATACAACTATTTAAAAAAAATATTACTGAAACTATTTAATAGCCTATTGTTATTTCAATGAATTCTCTGAAAAATAACACAGGTTTGAACTGTATTGTTTTATATGACAAAATATGTAAATATCCAATAATTCAAGTAGAATAAAGCAGAAAAATACTTCAACTTGAACATTATAAAACTAGTCAGAGTTATCTCTTTAAATATATAGGTTTTCAAGAAGTGAATTTAATATTAAGTAGGCCTAGTTTTTAGAAAATGTGTAAGATTTAATTTGAGCGAAAACTGTGTTACTGAACTGAGAATATATTTAAAAATCACTTCGTCACTGACCACAACAAGGAAAACGATCACAACAGCCTTCATGTTAAGCAGCGGGGAATGGCCTGTCACTCAGATCCAAGGATGTTTTTGCTTTAGTTGTACTAAGTGCATGTGCGGCAAGTTGACTTTTACTGCCTTCTTTTAATAGAGGGACGATTTAAAGACATTTCTCTGGAAATCCATTTGAGATAGCACCCTGTTGTTGAAGTCCATTTCCAAAGGAATGGTTTCACAGCCCAGACATTCCTGAAACAAAGAAAGCATGAAATACGATGCTAACCATTCCTGTTTCAGATTAAATGGAAAAATAAAAAAATGTTATGCTTGAGATAGGCCTCCTATTCCAGTGTTCAATCAGCAGACAGCATGATTTATGGGGGAATGAGATCAGCTTGTGCTTCAGTTTTGAAAACATTTATTGGTCATATTTTATGAACCTCTTTATATTATTCCAAGCAAATAAACCTGTCTTCTGACATTTCTTTAAAGACTTAGAAGTTTTTTACAAGAGTACACCCAGATAGCAATTACACGTCAATTCAATGTCAGTTTGCCCTCTCTCTACAGACGAGTGATTTTCTTTTTCAATCGAATTACTACAGACATTTGCATAGGTCACACCATAAAATATTTTGGGTACGAGACCTCTGCATGTCAGTGTCAGCGGATCCATCTGCGTCAGCACCAGATACCATCACCCCGCCCACTCGTTCCAGCTCCCCGGATTTCTAATTGCTCTCACCTGTCATCAGCACCTGCGTGCACTTCCCGCTCTCATCACCAGCCCTACAAAAGAGTCACTCACCCAGTCCTTCACTGTCTGGTCTTGACTACACTCGCGACTACAGACTCCCTTCACCTTTGTGAAGTTCACCTATTAAACCTACCTGTTCCAACGTCGACACTCTGCCAGTCTCCAGTCTGCTCCCGCTCCGGTTCGGTTCCCGATTCTCCAGTGCTCCAGCCTGTCATCCGTCTGCTCCCGCTCCTGCAAAGATAAGAGACTCAGTATCAAGACTGTTACATTTCATCTGATTCATCTGCCTTACCATTCTCACCTGCCTGTCCCCTTTGTGTTCAATAAAACTCTGTGAATCACCTGTCTGTGTCCTTCTGGTGTGTGACAGAAGACCAGACCAACCCCGACAACAACATGCTGCAACCCACACCCAGCACCACCGCTACAGCGATGCCCGCCACCTCCCGCCCTTCCCCGGACCAGCTCACCGGCGCTCGCTACTTCCTCCGCGACCATCTTCTTCTGCGTCTGCCTCTGTATGTCCCATGGCCCAACCAGCGCCCTTCTCTGGCGAGGAGGGGGAGTGCAGCGGCTTCCTATTGCAGTGCGAGCTGTTATCATGGAAATGAATCCCTCATCGTTTCCCACTGAGCGATCGAAGGTGGCCTTTTTCATCTCGCTGCTTCGAGGATCGAGCACTCAACTGGGCTGCACGCCTTATGGAAAGCTCGTGAGGTCCGAGTGACACAGACATTCGCTGCATTCTCCGCCGCACTTCATCGAAGTCTTCACCCAGTCAGCGCACTCCATCTCGATGCCAGGATCAGCTGTTCCGATTCCGGCAAGGAAGATCTTCTGTTGCAACTTATGCGTCCGCAATTCCGAACCCTCGCAGCCGTCTCTGGGCTGGAACGAGTCGGCTCTCATCACCGCTTATCGCCATGGTCTGAACCCGGACATCCGTCTGCAGCTGGCCGATCCACGATGACAGGCATCGGAATTGAGAGCCTCATCCAGCGGTCCATCCGGATCGATCAGCGCCGCACTGCTTGCCAGCTCGGACAGCCCTGCACCTCCGCCTCCTCGTCCATCACCCATCTACTAGCCCTTCAGCACCAGAACCGATGGAAACTCGGAACCGCTCGCCTTCCCACACACGAGAGAAAATCGCCGAATCTCCAACGGTTTGTGTTTGTATTGCGGAGACCGCCGGTCACCTGACTCGCATCCTGTCCCACTTCCCCTCCGCAGACCTGCGGTGAGTACCGTTACCGCTTACCATTATCCATCTCCAAGTTGAAATACACTCCAGCCACTATCAGGTATATGAACCGTTCCATTCCAGTCCAAGCCCTGATCGACTCCGGCTCTGCCGGCAAATTTCATCTCTCTCTCCACCCTCACCGCCTTCAGACCAAACAGCGCACCATTCCTCATCAGCTTCAAGTCCAGTCTATCCTGGGACAACCGCTGGGGACGCGATTAGGTTGGTCACCGAAGCCCGACCTGGGATTAGAGATAGGCTGGCTCCATAAGGAGAGGTTTCCTTCCTGGTGCTGGAGGGCTCAACGAGCGAAGTCAGTCCTGGGGCGCCGTGGTTAGAAGCCCATCTCCCGCATATCCATTGGCCCACCGGCGAGATCTTACAATGGGGTCGACGGACTGTTTCCATCGTTGTTTGCCATCCGTACCACCCCACCAGTCACATCACTCCCCTCAGGTCGAGACCTCTGTCCACCACTTCCGTAGAGAGTCCCCCGTTGAACTTCTCCAGAAATCCCCTCTATACCGGGCGTTCCAGGATGTCTTTGACAAACAGCGGGCGCCACCTTACCTCCACATCGGCCATGGGACTGCGCGATCGACCTGCTGCCTGGGGCAGTCTTGCCCGAGGTGAGGTGTTACTCCTGTCCATCCCGGAGCAGAAGGCCATGGAGGAGTACATTAAGGAGGCGCTAAACCACGGACACATCAGACCATCCACTTCCCCTGCCGCTTCCGAGTTTCTTCTTCGTGGGTAAGAAGGATGGAGGCTTGCGCCCCTGCATTGATTATCGTACTCTCAATCAAGCTACCATCAAGTTCTGATATCCCCTTCCTCTGGTCCCGCCGCTCTGGAACAACTCCGAGGGCCACCATCTACACCAAGCTCGATCTTGCGTAGTGCCTACAACCTCATCCGTGTGCGAGATGGGGATGAATGGAAGACCGCCTTCATCACCCCAAGGGCACTCAAAGTATGCTTGTTATGCCTTCAGGATTGTGCAACTCACCTTCCATCTTCCAAGGGTTCATGGACGAAATATTCCGTGATCTTCTGAACCAGTTTGTCATCATCTACATAGACGATATCCTAATCTACTCCCCTGATCTGCCGACCCACATCCGCCATGTTCAAACAGTGCTCCAGTGACTCAGAGATTACCAGACTACTATCTCAAATTGGAAAAGTGTGAGTTCCATCAGACACCATCCAGTTCTTGCGGTTACATCACTTCCCCCAAGGAAATCACCATGGACAGAGAGGAAGGTGGAAGCAGTTCTCAACTGGCCTCAACCCACCACTCGTAAAGAACTTCAACGTTTCCTGGGGTTTGACAATTTCTACCGCCATTTCATCCCAAACTTCAGTGCTATCAGTTCCTCACTCACCAATCTGCTAAAAAATGGGGCCAAGTCTCCGTCCTGGAACACCTCTGCTACCCAAGCCTTCCACAACCTGAAGACAGCCTTTAGCTCCGCCCCTACCCTCTCTCTTCCGAACCCAGCTCTACCCTTCGTTGTTGAAGTGGACGCCTCTACCACGGGGTCAGGAGCGATTCTATGTCAGCGCAGGGAAATGCCACCTCAACTCCATCCATGCGCCTTTCTACTCCGAGAAACTGTCCCTGGCGGAGCCGGACTTACAAGCATGGGCAAGCGTGAGTCATGAGCCATCAAACTCGGCGCTTGGAGGAATGGAGACACTGGCTGGAGGTGAGCTCAACACCCAGTCTCACGTGATCACCGATACACCGAAACCTTGAGCTGCCTCCCAGTGAGGCTAAGAGACTGAACTCCGGGTCAAGCCCGACTGGGCCCTGTTCTTTTACCGGTTGAGCTTACTCCGTAACCTCTGGTCCCAGTGGCCAGAATCGTGAAAGCAGATGCGCTGTGCGCCAGTTCAACCCGATGTCCCACCTTCCGACACGAGACCATGCATCCCTCCAGCCATAATTGTAAGCCCAATGCAGTGGAACTTCAACGACTGCATCCGCAGACGCCATCCGTGCGTGAACCTACTCCGCCAGGGAGGCCCTAAGGGGACGGGCTTATGTCCCAAGCCCCACGCCTGCGCCTGTCCCTCATGGACTCAGTGCACACCTCTCCGGGCTCTGGACACCCAGGCAGCCAAGCTACTCTCTCGCTCGTACAACAGTGTTATTGGTGGCCGGGTATGGTCCAAATAACTCCCAAATTCGTCAAGGATGCTCAGTCTGCACCATGTCCAAAGTCCCTCGTCACCTTCCTGAAGGCAAGCTGGTGTCCCCCACCCAGTCCAACTCGACCCTGGTCCCACCTCCTCGGGGTCGCGACTCCCGCTCACTGACCTCCCCTCTGTCCGATAGCCACACTCTGCGGATCAGTGGCGGCTCCGACCGGTGCTCCAGGAAGCGCGTGCAAACTCATCCCACTTCCTGGCCTGCGCTACAGCCTTTGAGAACCGCTGAAACCCTGTTCCAACTTGTGTTCCGGAATTTCGGGTATCCCCGAGGATATTGTCTCCGACCGTGGTCCGCAGTTCATATCTCGAGTGTGGAGGGCATCTCTTTCAATCTTCTGGGTGTAGACCGTCAGCCTTACTTCAGGATCATTCCGCAGTCCAACGGCCAGACTGAGCGGAAGGATCCAGGAAATAGGGAGATATCTGAGGCTCATACTGCCCATGACCACCAGGACTGCTGGAGCCGGGTCCCTGCCCTGGGCCGAGTATGCAAAAACTTCCTCCGACAGCCAACCACCGGACTCACCCCATTTCAGTGCATACTCGGCTACCAGCCACCATTATTCCCTGGTCAGGCGAACCCATCTGATGTCCCAGCAGTCCACCACTGGTTTCAGACGAGCGAGAGAGTCTGGGATTCAGCTCATATCCACCTACGGCGGGCTGTTCAGAGACATCAACGCCAGCTGACATTCGACGCATCGACACACCCCACTACCTTCCTGGTCAATTGGTCTGGCTATCCACCCGGGACATCCGTCTCCGACAGCCCTGTCGTAAGCTGAGTCCCAGATACATAGGTCCTTTCGCGATACAGAGGCAGATCAACCCTGTCACCTACCGGCTCTCACTCCCCGCTCATTACCGCATTGCACCAACCTTCCATGTCTCCTTGCTTAAGCCAGTACACTAACCCTCTCACTCCTTCTTCCCCAGGGTCTGGTGTTTCGGAGGTGCCCCCTCCTCCAGCTGATCCGGAGGACGACAACATCTATCGAGTCCATGAAATCCTTGACTCCTGACGACGGGGCGGCCACCTGGACTGCCTCGTCGACTGGGAGGGATGCGGTGCGAGAGGAAAGAAGCTGGGATCCCACCGGGAAGACATCCTAGATCCCTCTTTCTCCAAGACTTCCATGCTTCTCATCCTGAGCGCCCAGCACCTAGAGGCCGTGGTCGGAGGGGGTACTGTCACGGATCCACCAGCGTCAGCACCAGACACCTACACTCCACCCACTCGTTCCGGTTCCCCTGACTACTAATCACCATCACCTGTTATCATCAATCCCCGTACCAATCACCCGCACTATAAGAACTCACCTCTCCCAGTCTCTCATTGTCTGGTCACGATCTACTACTACGTTTACAGACTCTTGCACCATTGCTAACTGGATTACTTACCCGTGTGTCTCTCCCGGATTCTCCCTGCTCCTCCTCAGCTCCTGTCCCGGACTCCTCCAGACTCCCTCGTCTCCGTGGCATCCCCTTCTCCAGTGATCCTGTTCAGGATGAGAGACTCTGTAAGACTGTTATCCTGCTATCCATTGCTGAATCAAGACTCATCACTTACCATCTACTCACTCGTCTGTGTCCTTCTGATCTATGACAGCTGTGACGTTCCTGCCCACAGATTACGCACAATTTGCTTTAAAACGTCATTTTTTCCTCTTTGAATCAGTCATTCCAAAATCATCAGAGACGGGCGTTGGTTAGATTCAAGTGTATCACAGAGCCACCACACTAGATATTATTATATTATTACTGATAAAGAGACGTAGGCCTAGTTATTTATCCAAGCTTTAATAGCATGGAAAGCTCCTTATGTGTGAGCGGCACATGCAAGGTGTTTTCTTACTTATTTCTGCTCCAAGGTCTTGATTATGGCATTTCTTTGAGGTTTAGAAGCCAGTATTCCAGTATTTGGTCTTTTATGAATTTAATAAATAATTCAGCAATACATAAC
>JAQIUQ010005364.1:0-13002 GCA_030378365.1 Hybognathus amarus
GTTACTATTGTTAAACCTCTGCCATTGGACCATAGAGTCGGAAATACCACAAATTTCACGATGGCTTGGTTGCAGAAGTCGTCCTGGAAGAGCCTACAGTCACCCACAGTGACCTCACAGTGTGACCTGACTCTAACCCCACATACAACCTCTGGTGAGATTTGAAGGCGGTGGTTGCAAAGATTGTAACCAAACAAGATACCAACCTAGGTGATTGAGGTTCAGGTTATTCCTCTAGTAAAACTCTGCCACAGAACTGGTGTCTGGTTATACACCTCGTTTACAACAAAAGGCTGTTCAACTGACTAATAGAGATTCTTGTGGTGTAATGGGTTAGAATAATTTGGAAACTGCAGAAGTCATTAAAGGTTGGACTAAGTTGAATTTTTGGGAAACTGCTTGAAACATTTGTTGTTGACATAATGCCAGTTACTGTTGTTTTGATTATTGCAGTTTCAGAGTCAAAAGTCTTTACATTTTGCGCAATAAAACCGATTGAATCATTTTCTTATAATAATAGTATTTCTTTGTAGGGCTATTGAATTTATTAGGGCCCAAGCCCTGGAAAGGGCGGAGAGCCCTATTGTTTTCCTTCCGATTATTTTATTTTTTATTTATTTTTTTTTTTTTTTTTTTTTCTAGCGACTATTCGGGCACTTTTGGGGCCCTTAACATGCTCGAAAACTCTTGAAACTTTGCACACGGGTCAGAACCCGTGGCCATCAGAGCCGGGCTGAAGCTGGTACCCGGGCGTGGCAGGGCGGCTCGTCAGCGCCCCCTGGAATGGGTCCGAACACCTGGTCCATAACTCAAACACACTTGCATGTAATAATATGAAACTCGGTACACATGTCGATAGCAGAATTTCATCTATACCTCGCGTTCTTGCTTTTTACCCCAGCCCAACAGGAAGTCGGCTATTGAGGTTTTTTTGTAAAACACACGCAATGAACTTTTAAATACTCCTCCTGAGAGCTCTGATCCAAATTCGACGAAACTCGGTCAGCGTAGAAGTCAAGACATTGAGGATGAAAGTTTGTGTGGGGATTTTTGATATCTCGAACGGTTTGGCCGTGGCGAGGAAACGAAACTATGGCGAGAAACGTGAAACAGGAAGTGTGTCATAACTTCAGCATACATTAACTGATCTGGATGAAACTTCAGCAGTGCGTTCGCTGTAAGAGGACGATCACATGGATGTGACTATTGTGAGTCAAAGTTATAGCGCCACCAACTGGCAGCAGGAAGTGTGTCACTTTCAAAATGCTTTGAAATCACCCTCTTATTTTTACCCGATTTGCTTCAAACTTCATCTGTATAATGTACATACACGGCAGATGAAGACCTATGAATGGATTCTTGATATCTTTGAAACTGTTGCCGTGGCGACGCATCAAACTTTACCATTCTTTTAGGATGCATTCTTTTAGGGATTTGAACATTTGTCCATAAATCAAACACACGTGCATGGATTAATATGAAACTCGGTACACTCATAGATCACATCAGGCCAAACAACTTTCGTGCTCTAAGTTTTACGACAGTTCAAACGGAAGTCGGGAATTATGTTTTTTTTTTTAAATAATTGTCCTGAGAAAAACATCAAATTACAACCCATGCTGTTACCAATCACCACCAAACTCGGTGTGCATGAAGTCAAGACATTGAGGATGCTATATTCCGGACGGATTTTTGATATCTCGAACGGTTTGGCCGTGGCGGATTTTTTTGACTAAAAAAGGACACATAAAGTGTGTTATAACTTGGTTAGTTTTACTGACAGTTACAAAACTTGCCGTGTATATTGTTCTATTCAAGCCAAACAACTTTCTAATTAACAATAATAAGCTCAAACCCACAGAAAGTCAGATATTGTAGTTTGAATATGATCATGCTCTTTCTAAGCCTAGGCCTGTCACACAGTCTGTGTGTGTGTGTGTGTGTGAGGGGGAGGGGGCTTAATCATTTCACTGTGTGTCTGGCCTGCTAAAGTAAATACATTTCTTAAGCCTGGTATTTTTTACATAAGTTTTTATTTTTATTTTTTTATAAGTAAAGGCATATAACCTGTTTAATTGTAGTGCATTGACAATAGTTTTATATAATTAGTGTATTAATTAAATTAACTTGGTCCATAAATCAAAAAAGTAAGTAAATAAATCAAAAGGAAGTGTGTTAAAACTTCTGCATACATTAACTGATCTTGATGAAACTTCAGCAGTGTGTTCGTTGTAAGAGGTCGATCACATGAGAATGTGAGTCAAATATATAGCGCCACCAACTGGCAGCAGAAAGTGTTTCACTTTCAAAATGCTTTGAAATCGCACTCTTACTTTTACCCGATTTGCTTCAAATGTAAACACACGCCAGATGAAGAGCTGTGAAAGCATTATTCAATATCTAAGATAATGTTGCCATAGCAACGCATCAAACTTTAACATTCCTTTTTTTTTGATGATTTTGAGTCTCTTAGCGGCTTTTGGGGCCCTTAATGGGTTTGAAAACTCTTGAAACTTTGCACACAGGTCAGATCCCACAGCCATCAGAGCCGGGTAAGATGGTACCCGGGTGTGGCAAGGGGGCTAGACAGCGCCCCCTGGAACGGGGTCCAAAAACTTGGTCCATAAATCAAACACGCTTGCATGTAATAATATGAAACTCAGTACACATGTTGATCTCATCGTTTCATATATTCATATATTCTCCTCAAGCCGGACAACTTTCTAATTTACACTCATGAGCTAGGACCCACAGAAAGTCAGATATTTTGGTTTGAAAATGTTGAGTGTCTCTCTGAGCCTACACTTCTGTATGGCAAGCCCTTTTAACATTTAAAAGCTAAGTTTGACTATTCGTAATTAACATTGTAGATATCAACAACGTCTTTCTAGTCGTAATTACATTTTGGATAGTTTGTATTATCATTTAAGATATCTGTAAACGTAATTGTGACTAGTCGAAACGACAGATAGAGTATGGCAAGCCGTTTTAACATTTAATCATTTTAACCTACTAGTCTCTATTTTCATGCTACTAGTACTTATTTTTTAGATACTAGTATCTATTCCATTAAGTACTAGTACTTATTCATTAGCTACTAGTGCTTATTCTTTAGATACTAGTGCCTTTTCTTTAGATACTAGTGTCTTATCTCTTTAGGTACTAGTACCTTTTTAAAGATACTAGTACTTATTCATTAGACACTAGTCCTTATTTATTAGATACTAGTACTCTATTCATTAGATGCTAGTCCTTATTCATTACATACCAATGCTTATTAATTAGTTACTAGTACTTATTCATTAGATGCTAGTACCTATTAAATAGATACTAGTACTTATTCATTAGACACGTAGTACTCACTTTTCAATGGTGACTAGTAACTATTCTTTTGTTACTAGTCACATTTTTTCCAGTGACTTCTATGGTGATCTGTCATTCAGATATCAACTATTCAGTTCTGACTAGTATGTTAGTATGTATTCCAATTGTGGAATACATACTAGTATGTATTCCAAAAGCAGGGGTTACGTTTTTGCACGTCGTGCAGAATAACCCTAAAGGCACCAAGGTGGCGGTGCCACCGGCTTTATATATATTATTTCCCAGTGGCCCAAGCTGAAAAGGCTGCAGAGCCCTATTGTTTTCCTTCCGATTATTTTCTCATTTCTTTATTTTTTTTTTATTTACGTTTTTTTTTTTATTTTCTTACTATTTCGGGTATTTTTGGGGCCCTTAACATGCTCGAAAACTCTTGAAACTTTGCACACGGGTCAGAACCCGCGGCCATCAGAGCCGGGCTGAAGCTGGTACCCGGGCGTGGCAGGGCGGCTCGTCAGCGCCCCCTGGAATGGGGTCCGAACACCTGGTCCATAACTCAAACACACTTGCATGTAATAATATGAAACTCGGTACACATGTCGATAGCAGAATTTCATCTATACCTCGCGTTCTTGCTTTTTACCCCAGCCCAACAGGAAGTCGGCTATTGAGGTTTTTTTGTAAAACACACGCAATGAACTTTTAAATACTCCTCCTAGAGCTCTGATCCAAATTCGACGAAACTCGGTCAGCGTGAAGTCAAGACATTGAGGATGAAAGTTTGTGTGGGGATTTTCGATATCTCGAACGGTTTGGCCGTGGCGAGGAAACGAAATTATGGCGAGAAACGTGAAACAGGAAGTGTGTCATAACTTCAGCATACATTAACTGATCTGGATGAAACTTCAGCAGTGCGTTCGCTGTAAGAGGACGATCACATGGATGTGACTATTGTGAGTCAAAGTTATAGCGCCACCAACTGGCAGCAGGAAGTGTGTCACTTTCAAAATGCTTTGAAATCACCCTCTTATTTTTACCCGATTTGCTTCAAACTTCATCTGTATAATGTACATACACGGCAGATGAAGACCTATGAATGGATTCTTGATATCTTTGAAACTGTTGCCGTGGCGACGCATCAAACTTTACCATTCTTTTAGGATGCATTCTTTTAGGGATTTGAACATTTGTCCATAAATCAAACACACGTGCATGGATTAATATGAAACTCGGTACACTCATAGATCACATCAGGCCAAACAACTTTCGTGCTCTAAGTTTTACGACAGTTCAAACGGAAGTCGGGAATTATGTTTTTTTTTTTTAAATAATTGTCCTAGAAAAACATCAAATTACAACCCATGCTGTTACCAATCACCACCAAACTCGGTGTGCATGAAGTCAAGACATTGAGGATGCTATATTCCGTACGGATTTTTGATATCTCGAACGGTTTGGCCGTGGCGGATTTTTTTGACTAAAAAAGGACACATAAAGTGTGTTATAACTTGGTTAGTTTTACTGACAGTTACAAAACTTGCCGTGTATATTGTTCTATTCAAGCCAAACAACTTTCTAATTAACAATAATAAGCTCAAACCCACAGAAAGTCAGATATTGTAGTTTGAATATGATCATGCTCTTTCTAAACCTAGGCCTGTCACACAGTCTGTGTGTGTGTGTGTGTGTGTGTAGGGGGAGGGGGCTTAATCATTTCACTGTGTGTCTGGCCTGCTAAAGTAAATACATTTCTTAAGCCTGGTATTTTTTACATAAGTTTTTATTTTTATTTTTTTTATAAGTAAAGGCATATAACCTGTTTAATTGTAGTGCATTGACAATAGTTTTATATAATTAGTGTATTAATTAAATTAACTTGGTCCATAAATCAAAAAAGTAAGTAAATAAATCAAAAAGGAAGTGTGTTAAAACTTCTGCATACATTAACTGATCTTGATGAAACTTCAGCAGTGTGTTCGTTGTAAGAGGTCAGATCACATAGATGTGAGTCAAATATATAGCGCCACCAACTGGCAGCAGAAAGTGTTTCACTTTCAAAATGCTTTGAAATCGCACTCTTACTTTTACCCGATTTGCTTCAAATGTAAACACACGCCAGATGAAGAGCTGTGAAAGCATTATTCAATATCTAAGATAATGTTGCCATAGCAACGCATCAAACTTTAACATTCCTTTTTTTTTGATGATTTTGAGTCTCTTAGCGGCTTTTGGGGCCCTTAATGGGTTTGAAAACTCTTGAAACTTTGCACACAGGTCAGATCCCACAGCCATCAGAGCCGGGCTGAAGATGGTACCCGGGTGTGGCAAGGGGGCTAGACAGCGCCCCTGGAACGGGGTCCAAAACTTGGTCCATAAATCAAACACGCTTGCATGTAATAATATGAAACTCAGTACACATGTTGATCTCATCGTTTCATATATTCATATATTCTCCTCAAGCCGGACAACTTTCTAATTTACACTCATGAGCTAGGACCCACAGAAAGTCAGATATTTTGGTTTGAAAATGTTGAGTGTCTCTCTGAGCCTACACTTCTGTATGGCAAGCCCTTTTAACATTTAAAAGCTAAGTTTGACTATTCGTAATTAACATTGTAGATATCAACAACGTCTTTCTAGTCGTAATTACATTTTGGATAGTTTGTATTATCATTTAAGATATCTGTAACGTAATTGTGACTAGTCGAAACGACAGATAGAGTATGGCAAACCGTTTTAACATTTAATCATTTTAACCTACTAGTCTCTATTTTCATGCTACTAGTACTTATTTTTTAGATACTAGTATCTATTCCATTAAGTACTAGTACTTATTCATTAGCTACTAGTGCTTATTCTTTAGATACTAGTGCCTTTTCTTTAGATACTAGTGTTTATTCTTTAGGTAGTAGTACCTTTTTAAAGATACTAGTACTTATTCATTAGACACTAGTCCTTATTTATTAGATACTAGTACTTATTCATTAGATGCTAGTCCTTATTCATTACATACCAATGCTTATTAATTAGTTATTAGTACTTATTCATTAGATACTAGTATCTATTAAATAGATACTAGTACTTATTCATTAGACACTAGTACTTATTTCAATGGTGACTAGTAACTATTCTTTTGTTACTACTAGTCACATTTTTTCCATTGACTTCTATGGTGATCTGTCATTCAGATATCAACTATTCAGTTCTGACTAGTATGTTAGTATGTATTCCAATTGTGGAATACATACTAGTATGTATTCCAAAGCAGGGGTTACGTTTTTGCACGTCGTGCAGAATAACCCAAAAGGCACCAAGGTGGCGGTGCCACCGGCTCTCACACACACACACACACACACACACATATATATATATATATATATATATATATATATATATATACATACACACATAAATAAATATAGCTGCGAGCAGCGATGGAGGGCCAAAGCCGGCGGTACCGCCATTCCCGGTGCCTTTAGGCACCGGGGTTGCGGTGCCACCGGCTTGGGCCCGCAATCGCTGCTCGCAGCTATATTTATATATATTTATTTTTTGTCATCGGAGTGTAGAATAAATGTTAAAAGTTAAGGAATCTTACACTGGTTCACTATTGGTTACTTACTATATGTTCCATAGGGGAGAGAGGGCACAACCTAACGCTTTTTGGTTTTGGCTCAATTAATTAAAAAATAATTAGGTTAGATTAATACTTTTTTTACACAAGCAACATACACATCTCTGCTACAAATGACCACTTAAAGTTTTTTTCTAGGACCTTCCATTTTCGTACTGTTGCACTGAAAGTGACAGAAGTGCAAATGTTACAACTTACCCCATATACGGGGTTAATTGTAACAGAAAGAGGGGTTAGTTGTAACATTGTGTGTAACACGCATAATTCAGTACTATTTTATTTGTATAGTTTGATATTGTTTGTGCATCTAGACAGATATCCATACATCCATCCCTCATCCAATCATCCTTCTATTATGGATCAATATCATGGATAGAGACATAGAAAAGGGCAGCATAGTTTTGCAATAAATAATAATAAATAAAATTATAAATATTGTAATTGCAATTAAATTAGATTTGTGTGTGGCAGCTGCATGTACAAATATTATTATTAATAATAATAACAACAGTAATGGTAATACAAATGAGCTTAAAATAAAAATTTAAAGGGTTTATTGCATTAATAACAGGCCATATTATTAATAAATAAACAAGTAATCATTCATAGTACACTAAATTTTACACATTTTAAATTCCAACATTGTTTGTGAAAGTCTTAACAAAGTTAAATGTATAAATAAATACTCTAAATAAATAATCCGTTTTCATTTGATTATCATTGTACACTTGGCAGCTTAGTTGTAACACTATGTTACAAATAACCCCGCTGTATAATTCATATTTTAAGCCTAGCTAACAGTCGCTGAGGAATTACTAACATGTTTCAAAACTGTGCTTTGTTTGAGCCAACAAGACAGTGATTAAGGCAATATAAAGTTAGATTTGGAAACGTATACACCCAACTCAGAAACCGAAAAAAAAACCTATGATGAAAATAATTACTTTCATGGTGTCAAAACACTCTTTGTCCAGTATCTTCACGAAATATAATCAAAACTTTCCGCAAATTCGCGGGAGACCGCCTTCTGGCAACAAGAGAAAAATAGCGGAAAGACAACCTGCTTGATCCTGACGAACGCGTCTGGTTGTGCCCCGCGCTCCCCTACGCAGTCTCATCCTGAGACACTTTTGAAATTTAGTCTAAATCCAATGCACATGGCACCCTTTAGCGTCAATATAACACTGCACAGAGCTTTGTTCGGTTATGGTAGGTTTAGGTCTGAGGTAGGGGTAGGGTTAGACCACTAGGAGGCGCCTTCTGGCCCTTATATATCTGTGTCTTATTTTGACACGAAAGGGTGCCATGTGCGTTGGATGTATACGAAATGTCAAAAGCGTCAGTATATGAACGCCTTGGGGATGAGAACAGGCTGCTTTGATTTATGTTGAAGAGTTTGGGTCATGTAATAATTCAGGCTTTCAAAAAATTAAATTTTGTTTTCGGTTATCAGGTTTCAAATATAAAGAGTTATCTTATTGGCCAAAATGTTCATATCCGGACCATACCTGTCAAGTATCCCGTTTTGGCCGGGAAAGTCCCGTATTTTACCCTTCTTTCCCGCGTCCTCCTGTATTAGCATTTTCCCGTAAATCCCCCGCATTTTAACCTGAGTTATTAAAATATAATAATACCTAGAGCGGAGTAAAAAAAAAAAAAAACATTCCCAATCTGAGCTCTGTCACAAGCCTCGCGAATAACTACAGGTACTGTAGGTGTAGGTGACAGTTGTCGCTGAGGTCAGATGATGAGTGGGGAGATGATCAACACAGGGGAAACAAGGAGCAGGGTCAGGGACAGTCACGCGTTTTGTAACTGCGAGTTTTGCATCTCAGCACGGGGAAGGAAGGAATTATGTATGTGAGCACGAGAAAGGGTGTTTAGCATGGTATGAAAGATTGTTACCGAGAATAGGATGACGTTAGACAGCAGAGCTGTTTGCTTACTCTCATGTAAAATGATGAACCACTGTTGCCCAGCCCACAAATACACTCCTTACAAAACAGTCTTAAAGAATGCAAAGTCTGCAACAAATTTGTACAATAACTCACTAAAAGAGTAAAGAAAGTTATGTGAAATGAAAAAGAAAAACTGTAAAAGAAAAGCAATATGAAATGAAAATAATCTGTGTGGAATGAAAATAAAATGTAAAGAAAATAAAAAATAAATGTTCTTCATAGGCCACCTTCATGTGTATGTATGATGTGTGTGTATGTATATACACTCACCGGCCACTTTATTAGGTACACCTGTCCAACTGCTCATTAACACTTAATTTCTAGGCAGCCAATCACATGGCGGCAACTCAGTGCATATAGGCATGTAGACATGGTCAAGACAATCTCCTGCAGTTCAAACCGAGCATCAGTATGGGGAAGAAAGGTGATTTGAGTGACTTTGAACGTGGCATGATTGTTGGTGCCAGAAGGGCTGGTCTGAGTATTTCAGAAACTGCTAATCTACTGGGATTTTCACGCACAACCATCTCTGAGGGTTTACAGAAAATGGTCCGAAAAAGAAAAAACATCCAGTGAGCGGCAGTTCTGTGGGCGGAAATGCCTTGTTGATGCCAGAGGTCAGAGGAGAATGGCCAGACTGGTTCGAGCTGATAGAAGGGCAACAGTGACTCAAACAACTACCCGTTACAACCAAGGTGGGCAGAAGAGCATCTCTGAACGCACAGTACGTCGAACTTTGAGGCAGATGGGCTACAGCAGCAGAAGACCACACCGGGTGCCACTCCTTTCAGCTAAGAACAGGAAACTGAGGCTACAATTTGCACAAGCTCATCGAAATTGGACAATAGAAGATTGGAAAAACGTTGCCTGGTCTGATGAGTCTCGATTTCTGCTGCGACATTCGGATGGTAGGGTCAGAATTTGGCGTCTACAACATGAAAGCATGGATCCATCCTGCCTTGTATCAACGGTTCAGGCTGGTGGTGGTGGTGTCATGGTGTGGGGAATATTTTCTTGGCACTCTTTGGGCCCCTTGGTACCAGTTGAGCATCGTTGCAATGCCACAGCCTACCTGAGTATTGTTGCTGACCATGTCCATCCCTTTATGACCACAATGTACCCAACTTCTGATGGCTACTTTCAGCAGGATAATGCGTCAGGTCATAAAGCTGGAATCATCTCAGACTGGTTTCTTGAACATGACAATGAGTTCGCTGTACTCAAATGGCCTCCACAGTCACCAGATCTCAATCCAATAGAGCATCTTTGGGATGTGGTGGAACGGGAGATCGCATCATGGATGTGCAGCCGACAAATCTGCGGCAACTGTGTGATGCCATCATGTCAATATGGACCAAACTCCCTGAGGAATGCTTCCAGCACCTTGTTGAATCTATGCCACGAAGAATTGAGGCAGTTCTGAAGGCAAAAGGGGTCCAACCCGTTACTAGCATGGGGTACCTAATGAAGTGGCCGGTGAGTGTATATATATATATATATATATATATATATATATATATATATATATTGGGCTGCTCGTGGTGGGCGCCGGAAAATTTCCCTTATTTTCAAATCCAAAACTTATGTATCCAAAACTGTGACAGGTATGTATCTGACCGGTGCATCCCTACTAATAAAGTTTTATTGGAGTAACAATGATATTGCACAGTAGAGACTATATGGCCACAGACATTTTTGAATTAAGGAGATTTTTTTAATTATACTTTTTATTTACATTTTATAAACGTAAATGTATGATGTTTGACGTGAAAAGGGTTATATAATTTGTGAGGAAATGAAAGACAGACATTTGATCCACATCAGCAAAACGTGACGCTCAAATTCGTGCTCTATCTTCATCATCAGAACGGTCTTAGTTCAGTACAGGGATTAATATCAGTGATAAATATACAACAGTTTAATATTCATTCGCTTCACGAACTGATTCAGACATGCAGAGTGTGTGTGAGACTCAAGCACGGATTACATCACGGGCCTACTGGGCACTTGCCCAGGGCACTGGGCCAGCAGGGGGCCCTGTAAAATTTACTGTATATTCTTTTCAAATAATTATTTTTATTTTATTTTTATTTTTAGGAAAATTGTGTTAAATATTGAGTTATAATGTATGTTTTTTTGCAGTTGCAAAAAAAAATTAATAAATCAAATAAATAATTTTAATGTAGGCTATTGATGCTGCGCTGTTGAGAGGAACATCTGAAGGCGCATAAAAAAGCATTGCGCTGCGCCATGTAAAAGCTCACGCGCAGAAGACGGTCGGTAAACCAAAAAAAAAAAAAAAAAAATGAGTTTAAAACCACAACCAAGTGGATCAACAGCCTATTCTGCTGAAGCGCATGCATAAATAGCAATAGCAAACAGCCCAACAATAGAAAACAGTTTATTTAAAAACAATAAAAATCCATCGTTATTTTTTTCAGACACATTTATTATGATGAGCCTATAAATCAACTATAAATTATCTCTCTGTATGGTTCCAGAGACATGCTCTTCTCTAGCACTGGGCAAAATATAATTTCCATGTTCTAATTTGATTTTAGAAAGTAGAATCTATTTTTTCCATATTAATTTGCGAACATTTTAAATGATTAATAAAGGCAAAAAGTCTTAAACAAAAATCTAACCGTCAATGTTATTTTCTATTTTTTTTGTGTGCACAAACACTTCACTGTAAAAAGAAATGCTTTATTTAATCAATAAAATTGAGGCAACAGATTACAAACAATATTATTAATTAAATTGAAGAAATTAGAATTGAGTAAAAGTTAATCAAAATCACATTCTAATTAATTCTTATTTGTACAATTTAATTAACAATATTGCTGTAATCTGTTGCCTCAATTTTATTGATTACAATAAAGCATATTCGCTTTTACAGTATAGAGGCTATGCGTCAAAATCTTGTGTTTATCTGTGATAATCTTAGCCCTGTATTATTATTGTCTTAACCTGTATTATGACTGACATTTGACGAATTTCTTTGTTTCTTTTTTGGATAAATGCGTCTTATATCTAAATACTGAGGCTAGCCTAAATGTAATAATAATAGCCTAATTATTATTATTGGGCCTATTATTTGCGTTTATAACTATAAATTAGTTCAATTAAGACAGGAATATGTTAATCATAAAATAATTTATGAATGTTTTATTTTTATAGGCCTATAACCTTGTGTTTGTGTTATATTTATTTTTTGTATGTGAAGTCCTTTTAAAAACAATGCAATGCATCCTGCATCTAAGCGGAGGACTGGCTGAATCATGCGGCACACTCTGGGGGACGCGCAACAAACCCTGTGAGTACGGATTGCGAAAGCGAAGCGTGGGCAAATTTATGAATTTGTGGGTGCAGCAGATTGCAAAAAAACTGAAGGCATGGTTTACAAATCTGAGAGCACGGATTAGGAACTCGTGAATACGGTTTATTAATCCGTGGGCACTGTGGCACGAATTGTTAACCCGAGGGAACAGGTTAAGAATTTGTGCGTACAGTTTATAAACTGAGGGGACGGATTGTGAAACCGTCGCCACGGATTGTTGTTTTTTTGTTTTCTCCACAGGTGACTTCCCGGGCTGGGCTCCGTAGTAGGCTACTTTCCAAGTTGTTTCCACTGTTGAGGAAAGTGCAAGTGTTCGCACCGATCTGCCATGCAGTGCGCGCTCACACTCCGCAGTACACACATAGGCTACACTTTGGATATGCAGTTATCGAGGTTGAAATTAGAGCGAGGTGCCATGCCAGATGGATATGTCCTTTTCATGTTTAACAAATCAAATCATGCATCTCCTACCTATACCGCCAGAAGCGCTGTACCAGTTTGAAAAAGGTAAAAGCATAACGAGCGTGAATCGAGAGATCGAGGATAAGGGGGATGCAGAGATGTTGCTGTCTGTATATTAACATTTCTGATTGTTTAAATGATCAGCCCTCAGGGGTCCCCTTAAAATGCCTGGCTTGCCTGTCCAATTGCGGCGCGCAACACTGTTGTCCAAAAAAAAAAAAAAATGGTGAAGGGGGCCTTTGAGACATCCGTGCCCAGGGCACATCATCGCCATAATCCGTCCCTGG
>JAQIUQ010005365.1:0-15333 GCA_030378365.1 Hybognathus amarus
TTAACTAAAATGGAATTATTCTTTGAAAGTAAGTCTTAGCTTCAGTTACATATTGCTCACGTGTCTCACCGTCCCGTGCCTGTAGAGTCTGTGTCGGGTTGGAGCCACTGGTAAGTTTGTTTTTCCTCTGCTTTCGGTGATTTGTGAACTTCATTCGCTGCTTTGTGAGCTGCATTTGACATAAAACAAGAAGAAAAGTACCCCAACATTTTGTTTTTTTTTTTGCAGACACATCATTTCAATATTTACTGAAATGTACAGAATTTGCCAGACAATTCCTTAGAAGCACCAAGTGAATCAAAAATAATAGTTTTGGACTGTAGCTAAGAAGCAGAAGAAACAAGTCTGTGAGGTTAGAGAGCACATGCAAATGACGTTTGTTTCACCAACTTCTGTGGTGTATATTTAAGTCATCTGAGCAATAAAAAACAAAAGAGAGATGTAAGAAGTAGGGAAATTTATGTGCAGTGTCAATAGGCATCTTAATTCAGAATAAACGTGTTCTCAGTGGAGACTAGCATGAATTGATAACAACTTCTGACGGCCAAGTGCTGGAACTAATGAGCCATTTACTTAAGTCATTTCCATGGTTTTGCCAAAACATAAAGAGCAGACAAGGTTTATGGGTTACAGTTGTCATAGGGTTAATTGAAAATCCACTAAAAATGTCAAGTGATTCAACTCCTCCCTAAGGGCTGAACTAGAAAACAGGGAAAAAAAGGCAATCCACATTTATTGGTGCTGAAAAGTCTTACGGACAGATTTACTAAGCAGGGCAAATTAGTGTGATTTTGCATAAGCATTTCTAGGAGTTTCCCTTTAAGACGCAACATTTAAGGGAGGAGTGTATTTAAATGAATCATGCAACGCGATTTACTAAGGTTTGCGCTTGTCAATTTACTGGTATTTATTTAACTGCCCAAAAAAAGCATGTCTTAAACCTGGCGGTTAATTTGCGCTGCTCTTGGTAGATTGCGTAGATTACGCCGCTGCTGTGTTCTTTAATGTGTGAATTGTACGTAAATCACCCAGAGAACTTGGACACTTACAGTTGACAAACTGTACAAAATGAATGAATTTCATTGCATTCAATAACAAAATATTTAGCCAAATGGCCTTTGCAAACAAATCATGCTTTTCCCAAAACTGACTTGCAATGACCTTAAATCAATTGGCCCTTTTGGTAATTTTTACTTGAAAATGGTGTTGTTATTTTTCTTTCATCTAGTTTATCTACACTGTAAAAATAAATATATGCTTTATCTAATCAATAGAACTGTGGCAAACGATTACAAGCAATATTATTAATTTAGTTTACAAATTAGAATTGAGTAATAATTAATCAAATTATTCCTTAAAAGTTAACCATTTAAATTGAGTAAAGTTTACACCAAAAAAAATTAACAAAAATATCTCACTTAACAGACAGACGTCAAAGATTAATTAAGAAATATTTATTTAATATTGCCAACATTGAAAACACCTGATGTTAACAAGCAGAATCACTGACGGAGAAAACTGTTAATTTTAAAACAAACACTGATCACCATAATGGTGACTTAAATTTATTGTGTTTTTTGTTGGTTTGTTGTAGAGTTGTACTAATTTTAAATGGTTAACTTTTAAGGAATTAATTTGATTAATTATTACTCAATTCTAATTTGTTACATTTAATTAATAATATTGCTTGTAATCTATTGCCACATTTTTTTATTATAATTTTTTTATTAGATAAAGCATATTTATTTTTGCAGTGTAATGCAATGGTAATCATACAATTTTCTTAAGTGTCCAAATAATTTTAGGACCACTGAATTTTAAAATAAGTATTAGAATAGAATAGAATATTTGGTACATAAGTTTAATGATCATTTAACATTATTTATAATGTATATTATTTATATTTATAGCATTTAGCTGGTTATAGATTCAATTTCATTTTATTTTAACAATGATAAAAATGTTACTTAAGTTCATAAAAAGGTGTGCATTAAAACAGGTTCATAATAAGTATTATTATTGCTGAAAAGTTACAAAACTACAAGATTAGAAGGGGTAGAAGTTGCATGTGTCATTGAACACACAGATTTTAGGGAAGGACCTCCAGAGTTAACCACAGATATTATATGATAGAAACGCATGCACATGTAGCATCCAGTAGCTCTCGAACTCGCATCACCCACCCCACCCCCCTTCTATCCCACCCTCAGGACATTAGAAGGCCCAGGGAGTCACGGCTGTTAGAAGGGCTCTTAAGTACATTAGGCAGTGTGGTGCTGCTATGGTGGTGGCAGGACTCAGAGAATCAGCTCTTTCATGGAGGGTCAGGATTACAGAACCGAACTGCTGGGGGTGGGTTCAGAGAAACGGGTCAACATGATTCCCTTAAGGTCACTGTGCAGGTATTTTCAGAAATCCTACTCTTCCTTCATACCAATACTGAAGGCATTGACACATGTTTAGCTCCGAACAAAACCAGGATAACAACTGAGAGAACAATAATGACAAGAAAAGTGAAGAGAGAAAATACAAAAACACATTAAGAGTATATATGCATCCTCAGAGGGAACTTTAAAATTAAAAAAAGTTTTTCAAAAGAAGTATTTTATCCACAATAGATTGATTGCCTTTATATACACTCCATCTCACAAAATAATTATTTTGTGTCTATCAAAAATGCTTCCATGGATTTTCTAGTTATTTTTGGGTCCAGAGTCTGACTTAATAAACTGGAATTTGGTGTCCAAAATGCCTAAATTGTTTGACTGCAGTGAAGTCACCCCATGCACACACGCATAGGCTCCACAAGACACACTTTGCATGTGGGGGATTCTTGAGCGTATGCGTATGTGTGTGTGTACGAGACATACCCAAGGGACTTTGATTGTTTGGGAGTTCTCCGAGTAGACTGGAAGAGGGAGGTCAGGTCTTTTATCGTGAGGTTCTGTCTCCCACTTCCCTTACCCTGGGTCAAACCTTCACCTCCAGAGAGCAGACCACAGGCGGTCAACAGCGGTCAACACACACATTGTCAACCACATCAATTTAAAGCAATCAAAAAAGGACACCAAAATAGAGGGAATCTGACCAATCTTAATGTGACATTTTAAATGCTTGAGATTTATCTGAGACTTTTTTTTTAATTTGTGAACTGATGTTTTAAAAATCCTCTGATTATTTTAATTTATTTTACAAGAAGTCATTTGTTAAGCTACACATAAACCAATTAAGACATCATATGTCAGTTAAACTCCTTCAACTGATTCAAAAAGTGGACTCTGTGGACTCTTTTGCAAGATTTCCTTGCAAAGGAACCCAACCAAACCAAAAGTATCATCTACTTGAGAAGTGATACAGTGCCAAGCCCAGCAGATACAGGAGACTGGAAATACAGGACACATGGTGTAAATTAAACACAGGAGAGCAGCAAAAACGTGCAGGTTAATGCAAAGCAACTACGCTGCATTTATCAAAAAAGTGATTGCATTACTTAAGATTAAAGATGTTGAAACCAACATGAGGGCATCATGGGACTGTGTCCTGGCTTAGGAGTTGGGTAAGGCTACCTGCTCTTCCCCTCTGCTGACCTGCGGAAGGCACCAGGAAACACAACCCCAACCCCACCAGGGACGGTCCCAAGCCTCAGGCTACAGGCTGGCCGCCGCTCCCCTGCTCTCCCCCAGCAGGGGCTTACATCGTTCAGCCGAGCGCTCCAAGCCCCCTTCTGGAGGTGATTAGCCCCCCGAAGCCGTGACAGATTCTTTCCGAGATATCCGCCTCACTCGTGTTTATTTTATCCAAGCTCTCTTTTGTGGATGTGCTGGACATGAAGTAACCCACTCTGAAAATGGGTCTTGGCTTACATACGCCATGGGACTGGCGGAGAGTCGGAACAACAACAAAAAAGTAAGGAAAAAAAGCAACCGTTGGCTTGTAAAGAGGATATCTTTTCATTTATTTGCCCTGCTCTTTAACGCGACTCTTCATCAATCCCTTATCTCTAACGCTTCGAACCCTCTCTCGGTAGCATCGCACTGAAAGCCCCACCCCTAAGGTGGCACAAGGGCTGCAGACAGCACTCTCTCTCAGTCTGGAACCTCTAATTGCCCTACCTCCTGTACTTAACTCAATTTCACACTTCAGGTCCGCTACAAAGTCTTCTGAAATACAATCATCTTGTTTATTCTCCACCATCCCAAACAACCTAATAGCAAGCTATTTACGATCCCATCATGTGCATTCAATTTGACGAGCGATGTGTATGTTTTTGTGTATTACACACAAGATAGATCCAAGCGTGTCCCAAATGGCTGTATGGATCCAGCCCATGGGGAATAATCTCTCAGAATTCAGGAAATTGTGCAAACTCCATCAATTGCTGTATATTATATGACAACAACCGATTCATATGATAAACCAATTGATTCATATGGTGAATCAGTTCAATTATGTAGTTCGAATCCTTGATTCTGATTGGTCAAGAGCTGTGCTTTATTCACGATAAAACACGGCTACGACCGCTTCACCCAACGGTTCTATTGATCGCTGCGCAACACTGCAGTTCTATGTTGTTTTTATTTGAGCTTTCATGCATTTTACACATTGGAACGCTGTTCCTGTTCACGCTCATGGACTATTTTTTCCAGCGGAAGGTAAGCTTTTAGTGATTTTACTTCAAGAAAGTTGCACTAATATGGTTTTTTACTTTAATATTGTGTGGCAACCGTTTTATAAAAGCAATAAGATACTCGAGGCAAGTGCTGTATCGTGAATAAGTAACGGCTGAAGGGCGTTGTTAGGCTCGACAGAAGCGGAGTTACTTATTCACGATACAGCACAGCCTCTCGTACCTTATTGCTTACATATATATAGTAAATTATTTGAAATGTGCTTCATTTTAAAACGTATAGTGGTGTGTATATATACAGTCCTACCTTTAAAGTTGTCCTTGAAAGCGAAACGTGTTCTTTGAGTTTCTGTGGAAACAAACCGGCTACTGTGGCTCCTGAACAGGGCCAGACGTAGATTTGGGTCTAGAACACATAACACAGACAGGAAAGCAGCCACAAATGAGCTCATGCGAATGCAGGATTCATCGAGCAGACAAGCGCATACAGAAAATTTACAGAAACCAAAGCTTCACTTTCCATTACAAGACCAAAGGGCCTATGGAGCAGTGGCTCTGAGAGCTTGACACAGGCCCTCATTTGATGGGGCCATGATTGGATTTGTGGCATTAGAGTCACGCACTCCTGACCTTGATCAAAGCCAGCTTCAGGCCGAGCCACTCAGGATCCAGACCAGGGCCAGGACTACCGTGTCTGGGATTCTTCTTGACTTCAGCGGCCCATTGAACTTATGAGCGCTGATGTTTCCTAACTCCTAGTAATGAAGCTGATTCTGGGCACTTGGAACTCAAAGCAGGATGGAATATATGTGAGAATGTTTACAGACAGGCCAATCGAACATGACAAGGCGTGGAGCAGGGTGGAGCTCTTGCTGTTATGACAGATTAAGCTTCTCATGGAATCACAAGATCCATGCTAAGTGTAGCACAACTGCTCACCAAAGACAGAGAAGTTTCTGAATTCAGTACAGATTGATTGATTGATAGAAGCCTTTTTAGTGGTAGTGATTTTAATTTGACTAAATATGGAGTATTATAATGGAATGTAACTTTAGTGACAGGAATGTACTTGCACTGGCTATGCCGTATGCTAATACTGTAAGGAATCTACAGTGGTTCTCAAACTTTTTAAGAAACCCAATTGTCCACAACAATATTCAAACAACCCCATGCATCACTGTTTCCAGTTGTGATTTAGTATAAGGATTAAGGATACGAATTTAAAAAAATATATTCATTAAAATGCACATGGAATTATACGATTTTATTGATTTAAATGACTTTACCAGGTCTAGAAATCTTTTTTTCTTATTTTAAATTATTGTAAATCATGATCAGGCCACTTATGAAGGTTTCAGAGGCCCCTAGTAGGCCCAGGCCCGCTAATTGAGATGCGTTGATTTAGGATTTCCAATATAGGATCTACTGAATTAAAAAGTTGAATGGTTTTAAGTATAGCTCATAAGATGGATGGATGGATGGATGGATATGCCTACCCAATAATCTTTTCTCCTGCTGTTTCCTGCCTTTCATTTTTTTGGCTCTTTTCAGCATGAGAAGGGCAGTGGAGTCATTAGTAATGCCCCTGAAATAGAAGTTAGCAAGAATGACTAAAATGGCCATTTGTTTTAAATGTAGAATTAAAAATAATTGATTATGATTTATTCCAATAATATTATTTATTATTGAAAGGACAGGACTAAGGAGCATAGAAACATACCATTCATTGAGGATTTTTTCTGATTTCTCTGACATGTTGTGCTTTTTGAGGACTGATCTGGAAATGTTTGTTCAGAAAACCATAGACATTGCAAGAAAATATTAGCAAAATGTTTATTTGAATAATCATGAGCATTAGAAACAAAGCCAAATGATCACCTGGTACTAAGGTGAGGCGACACGCTTTGCTCCAAGCAGGCTGCATCTTCAAAATCTGACCAGGCATGTTTCGAGTTTCGTGGAAAAACAGATTGGGTCTTTGGTGGCATCGGAAGAAGGACTTGAGACTGTAAGTACCGAAAAAGATAATCAAAGATAGCCTTAGTATGTCATTTCTAACACATAGGTCCCTATTTTAACAATCTGAACGCATGGTCTAAATGCACGACGGAAGTGCACTTAGGGCGTCCGAATCCCCTTTTGCTAGTTTAGCGACAGGAAAAATGGTATGTGCGACCGGCACATGGTCTAAAAAGGTTGTCCCTATTTTTTTAATAAGTTATGGGTGTGTTTTCGGCATAACGTCCAAAAAATCAATTGGAGTATCATCTCCCATTCCCTTTAGAGAGCCAGTTGCGCTTGCACCCTCGCACCAGGCAGATTCGCTACTCACACGGCAGAATTTGCAAGCGAAAAAACTGAACGCTTCCCTCAGTGCACGAGCAGACCATCTATGGGATAAAGTGTACGTGCGTTGTGGACCCACCTATAGGTGCACATTACTAACGTGCTAATGCGCTATTGACGCCAACAAAGAGCCTGAACAAACCTCGTTTTCAGACCAGCACACATATGGATGCACAAATGGGCACAAAAACATTTGCTATTTAAACGACGTGGCACATGGTGTAAAAATGATAACTGTGTCAGGCTGAAACTAGCAAAAAACACAGGTGTATGATAGGGGCCAAACGCTTTCTTGATGTGAACTTTCAATTCTTTTATTTAAGTAAAGATAATATTTCTGCTGCTCAGTGTTCATCTTGGTTAAGAACATTGAATTGCAATCTCTCCATCTCCACAGCAGCAGCTGCATCACATCACAGCGCTGCTACCGTGATAGAAAAGGCCAGCTCTTGCTAAAGAAAAGAAACCGCATGAGACAAAGCACCGTGCTGAAAAATGACATCTGCTGACGAGAAGGAAGTTTGAGGCGGCCCAGAAAGTAATTGTGTTTTTGGAGGCAATAAATTCGGCACTTAATCACCCAGAGAGACTCTGATTGTGCCGGCCCACAGACAGAAGGAGGGTTCCTAGGGCTGTTACCTTTGGCAATGGCAGTTGTTCCGAAAATGGCATCATTCTGGCCGGTGAAGAATAGGAATGCAGAGTTATCCAGTCTTTCTCCTGCATTTTCTATTTATAAAACGCACACAAAATTAAAAAGAGCTGGTACTGAGCTATTCTAAAATGGCATCTGATTGGATTTGCATAGTTAATAAAGTGCATTCTTGATTTTTTTCATTACGCCCTTCAAAGCAAGTAGCAGATCACATTAAGTTAAAAGCACTGAACTCGTTTCATGTTCACTTGAGAATATATCCACTTTACAACAGATTTACCACCACCCCAAGTCGTGACAGGCAAAAACTGAATAGCCAAATTATGAACAAAACTTCCAGAATTTTCAGATGTAGACCAATAATACAGATCAATTTAACATGACATCATAATACACTATAATACATCTCCTAATAAGCTACACAGATGAGCTCACTTAGCGTAATTCATAGGTTAAGCCAATGTTAATTTGAGTAAACGAGATGCAAACAGGCTGAAAATAGCAGGTGACATAAGAAAAAGAAACAAGGTTTTCCTTCCGCTATTTCCCGCTCATTGACTGTTCTTTTTCAGTACCTAATCACTGCTGACAGCCTCCCGCCTCAAGGCTACGAGCGCTAGTTAAAGGACTGTCAGCGCAGTGGCCCAACCTATCTGTCTGCCGACTTCACCGTAATGGCAGGAGCACCACGCATCTGCTCATACCTCATCAAAAATGAATTCTTCCATGTCCACCTCTTCAAAGTCCTCATCGCTCTCTGTGATCTGAGCGGCAGCTAGAGCACGGGCCAGTCTTTTCCGCAGAACACAGCCTCT
Source organism: Hybognathus amarus (assembly GCA_030378365.1). NCBI lineage: Eukaryota > Metazoa > Chordata > Actinopteri > Cypriniformes > Leuciscidae > Hybognathus > Hybognathus amarus. The sequence goes on from JAQIUQ010005365.1 coordinate 8,444, forward strand.
CCACACAGCCTGCAGGGGCAATACACACAGTCATGAATCACATGCAAGCATAAATATTGTGTGTTATCCCATTAGGAAGATAAAACATGTTAACCTCTGTTTAATTGCCCCGAGGTCTGCAGTTTGAACTTTCTGTGACTTTGGCTTTGTAAGACAAATGTAACACCGGGATGCCTTTAAATCTGCGTATTCCCGTGGGGAAAAAAAGACTTAACAGATCAGAACCCTAGCGCTCCCACTCCAGCGACACGTTGGAATCTGATTAATCATTTTATTCTCTCGGTTTGTGTCCTTAGAGACTCATTAAACACAAAGAGAGAGAGAGAAAATATCCCTTAGAAGTTACATGTGAAAGGAAAAGCCTGTTTTTCAAAAGCACTACCTACCGACTCAAAACAAGACCTTGGCAGTAATAGGTGTAATGAAGATGATTTAATTTTATTCAAGTTACTTTGTTGCATTCATAAAAGGAGGTATGGAAAACACGTTTCCAGAGATATGATGCTGTAGATCAAACAATCCTTGATCAAAACCAAAATGAACAGGAATTTTTGTGAGTCTCACCTGAATTACAACAGCAGCCCGTTCCCTCTCAGGCCTCTCGATGCAGGTATCTTCCACCTTATGAAGACTTGATTTTGTGTTAGTTTTTTCAATTAAGCCTGGGAGGCCCTCACAGTCTTCCGCAATACGCATCTCCTCCGCCAGCGTCGCTGGATCACCACAGCTGCCTCTCTGAGTGATAGCACAGAAGACAATTTTATCTGATGACTCACCAAGGTCATGAGAGACTAAATGAATGTCACTGAACTCAAAGCCTTGGATGATTCATCTGCGCTAAAACATCTGGAGAGAGACCCAGCAGGGTTCCGATGTCATATGAATGACTTAAAGATGAGCTTTATTTTGATTACCTTCAGCTAAAATTAAGTGTACCTTCAAATCATGGGAGATGTTTTCTAAAAACAGATAATAATTGCTGTAAAAGTTACTGTGACAAAGTAAGATAAATATTGTGTGTGAGAGTCATACATTTTAAGGTTCAGTGCCTGAACAGGTTCCTTCTCACTTTGTGTCTCCATGCAGTCAGCAGACCGAAGCTCAAGGTCAGAATTCTGCAAATCTGCTGTATGTCGAGGTTGCGTCTCTGGATTTTGTCCCTGTGAAAAAGATGCTTCAGAAAACCTACATGAACGACTACAAGCAGCTGTGGCCGGTGCAAAATCTTCAGTGACACAGCTGTCACCGTATTCATGGGCGTAACGCTGGTCCACTGCCAATCTGAACTGGTCTAGTTGGTGACCAATGGCAAGAAGCTGGGCGTCATGTAGCGTGGGCGCAGAACTGCGTGAAAAAAATACACAAATTTCATGGATTAGGAACAGAGACATCGGAGTACATTTACTTGAGTACAGTACTTAAAGGGATAGGTCACCATAACAGAGAGATTTCTGAGATTTTTCTTAATTCCATTTTTTTTTTAGAAGTAGTTACTCGTAGTCTGATACTCACGGCTTATGGATAGAAATGTAGTAGAGTAAAGAGTACAATATTTCCCTCTCAAATGTACTTGAGTAAAGTCATGAGTACTTCCAAAAATGATACTCGCAGTAAAGTACAAAACCCTAGGATAGTTCACCCAAAAATGAAAATTCTTTCATCATTTACTCACCCTCAACCAAACCTCTATGTATTTATTTGTTCTGCTGAACACAAAGGAAGATATTTGGAAGAATGTTTTAATCAAACAGATCTCAATCCCAATTGACTTCCATAGTAGGAAAAAATACATACTATGGTAGTCAATGGGGATTGAGATCTGTTTGATTAAAACATTTTTCCAAATATCTTCCTTTGTGTACAGCAGAACAAATAAAGACATAGAAGTTTGGAACAACTTGAGGGTGAGTAAATGATGATAGAATTTTCATTTTTGGGTGAACTATCCTAGGGTTCTGTACTTTACTAGAGTATCATTTTTGGGGAGTACTCATGACTTTACTCAAGTACATTTGAGAGGGAAATATTGTACTCTTTACTTCACTACATTTCTATCCATAACCGTGAATACGAGCTACGAGTAACTACTTCTAAAAAAAATGGAATTAAGAAAAATCTCAGAAATCTCTTGTTGTTACCTTTTAACGTGATTGGATTGGACAGCTTTCCGCCAAAGTCAACTCCACAGTCAGATTTAAATAAGAGACGAAACCATGGACTAAACCATGGATAAAGACGAAATGTGCCGACCCGTGGTCAAACCTCGCCAGACTATTTCAATTTTCTGAATATTCTGAAAATTTCTTAAATGTTAAATAAAGCAACATTGTACAAAGATGAATATGACATGATTTTACTTTCAATTCGTTTTACATTCTCCAAGGTATTGACATTAACATTTTTCATAACTACATGTAGGACATTTCTGTACATAATGTAAACACTGTGGCAGTAGTAAGACAATATTTAGAAAATGTACTCTTGTACTCTTGATACTCAAGTACTTTTAAAAACAAGTACTTCAGTACTTGAGTAACTTTTGTACTTGAGTAAAATTTAGCAAAGGGTATCTGCACTTTTACTCAAGTAATAAAGCTGTGTACTCTGTCCGACTCTGATTAGGAACCATTCACAGTCACACAGCACTTTTGCATTCCACAACATTGCATTTTCATTGTGACTCTCTCTGTAAAACATGCATTGGACGGAATGTGTTTGAAAGTAGTGTTTGCGTCTAGTGTATTTGCAGCATCTTGCACATGACACAGCATTTTTAAAGGCAAAATTGCATGTGTAAAAATATTTTACGGAAAAAATAAATCTTGGTCCTATTAGATAACATACGTTTCCATTATTCATTAACTAATATTAACTAACAATGAGCAGTACATTTATTACAGTATTTATTCATCTTTGTCAATGTTAGTCAATAAATAAAACTGTTCATTGTTAGGCTAGTTCAAGTTAAATTAGTTCAGATTTTGATTTTAATATTATAATATTAGTAAAAGTTGAAATTTACATTCAGCTACATGAATGTACATTTACATTCATCAATAAATGCTTTAGAAGTACTTTTCATTATTAGTTCATGGTAACTAATGCAGTTAAGTCATCTTTAATGAAAAGTTATTATAATGTTTAACCAACATCTTGATGAAGATTTAAACTAGCCTTTAACATATGAATTAGACATTTCTTGAGGGATGTAAAACTATAATGAAATGTTTCAGGAAGTTTCTACAAAGGTGTCTCAATACCCCTTTAATTACTCTATTAGCCATGGCTAGTTCGCCCCTCCTGCCCCTGACCCCTGAGCCTGTCTCTGCTGTCAACATCAGAAACCAGCTCTGTCACTATTGAGTCCCTGCTATTCTAATCCTCTGACACGGTTAAGGGGCACGCAGCCCTCAAACACACACTTCAGTCCAGGACAGAGCCAGTAGATCCATCCAAGAGTCCAATGCAAAGTACATTTGTACTGGGAAACAAAACTACAGTCGAAACATGTAGTAAAACAGCACAAGCACAGAGATGGGGCTAATTTTATTACCTCATTAAAACAAATTAATGTCAAATTGCATATACAGTCAGCAATGGACATTCTGAAAGCCAAACATTATTACAAGCTGTTAAAAGCATGCCAAGGAAAATAAATACAATCCTAGACCTTAAACAGTTCGCCTACTTACTGACAACTGAAATTACCTCAGAGAAAAATTAGATTTTTTTTTTTAATTTTTAAGAACTAACACAGCTTTTGCAGTGACACAACATTCCTATTTAGAATTCACTGTCATAAATTCCATTTTATCACTGTGGTTTGATGACATTAAATTAATCCCTCAGTTGAGTCTGTCACTCTAATCAACACGGGCATTGGTTTACCATTGTATGGCAGTTAGACGGCAGAGTCTTCACCTTGCCAAAGCTGGGGACTGACACTGGGTCAGGTCAGATGTTAAACGTCTGCAGCGTTCCCCACGGGTGTGCAAAAGACCCTTTGTGCAGAGTGTGCGGCGGAAGGGTTTGGGGGGATTCTCTAAAGTCCTCCAAGCTATGAGAGACCTCAGCTTGAACCACAGGACACACAGACTTCTGCCAATCATGCTTTATGAAACATGGTGAGTGTTCTGCTTTATTTGCTGGTGGTCTGCAGCAGCGTCTAAGGCGGCTTTTGTATGACAGAAGTGAAAGTGTAATTTTATGTTGATATTCACCATGTATGAGCTCAAAGAAATAATTAGCACTGATGCCAAAATTAACAAATGCTAAATTTCTACAGCAATAGCACAAGATTTTAAAAATAATGAAATGCTCAGTTTAAGTTTTCACTGCCATACCGCATTTAAATAATATTTATTTATTTTAGCCCTATTTTAAGTCTTTTAGGCCTGGATTTCAGATTCTCTACAAAGAACCTCTGCATAAACTATGTAGTTTACCTACAGTTAAAGGGACACTATGCAGTTATTTTAGCTTAATTTAACAGCTTCAGAGTTATTGAAATGGTTATATGACTTCTTTCGGGTTGAATGGTGGGCGTCTCGACCCCTGTTGTGATCTTCAAATGGACACGCGCTCAATCCATTGCGGGGACTGAGAGAATCATTACGGTAAAATCACAAAACCCAATGCACAAAAAAACATGTCCCTGCTTGAAATACAGCCACTAATAAACAATCGGTGTTGATGAGGAAAATAAACTATACTACAGTATTAGTAGGGATTTAGAACCCAGAACCTGTGACAATTTTGAGGGATCTGCATTTCACTCGAGTATCATTTTTGGGGAGTACTTGTGACTTTACTCAAGTACATTTGAGAGGGAAATATTTTACTCTTTACTCCACTGCATTTCCTATCCATAACCGTGAGTTACGAGACTACGAGTAACTACTTCTAAAAAAATGGAATCAAGAAAAATCTCAGAAATCTCTTGTTCCCTTTTAACGTGATTGGATTGGACAGCTTTCCGCCAAAGTCAACACATGGCAAAAGTTCTGACCTGACCATTAAAGTTAATGGAGATATGTATTTAATCACGTGAAAATTCTCACCACTAACAAAATATATTAGATCTCATTAACGACAAATTAAACACAATGTACTATTGTATACTATGTAACACTTCATGTCCTCCGTGAGTGGTATTTACGACAGTAACGTTAAAAACAAGTACTCCACGGTTACTCTAGTGGTCGCTGTTTGACAAAAACAGCATTCTTGCCTGGTGTCCCTTTAAAATATTATTAAATATAAATTAACTATTATATGATTTTTTTCATTGCTGAAATTTCAATAGAAGTTTTGAAACAGTCCTGGTTCATTCTTCACCTTATATAATTTGCGATTAGCAACCAGGGATAAAAGCAATATTTTTAGTTAATTTGTAAAAAGTATTAAGTGAAGCCAAGAGAAGCTCATTCAAATTAGTAGATGAAAGCATAGAAAAATTATCCAAAATATTTAATAAACACAAGGGGTGGGGAATGTCAAGAACTTTGTTGGAGTCAAACTGTGGGCAAAGATTTTGTGTGGACCTGCTGATAAATTGTATCAGTCACTTTAAAAATAGAAGTATATGCTATAATATTCCATAGGAATTATTACTTTCCAGAGACATTTACTGGTACAGAGACTGGTTGTCTACCTGATCTCCATCTTTTGCTGCTGGATGAGTGAATCTCGCTGTTTCTGCTGTGCCTGACAGAAGGCCTGGAAAGTCCACTTCTGTTCTGGACCATTTGGGGACGCTGCTGCTACAGCGATCTGCTCATTATTCAACTTAATCAAACCAGGCACTGTCTCCAGAAGCAAGGACCTGAGAAAGAAAAAGGGCATTTAAGACATTTACCTGATGAAAATGTAAGGAGAAACAGACCACACAATGTGCTCAAAGCTCTTTGAAATGATTGGTTTAACTGTTGGTGACTGTTTATTTTATAATGTATAACAAAGCTAGACAGTCTTAGAAAGGGTTATAATTGAGAAACATAAAAATCTTCTAAAAATAATCTAGATTAAATATAAAGAGGGTGCCACAAAAAAGGTCAATGAGTTTACAATTATGAAAATTTGTAATTCAGATGCAAGGTTACCACATTTACTGTCCACTGCAACCATAAAAAAGTAACGGGTCATTTTTAGTTCCAGTCCCTCCCTCTCTCCGTCTCCATGGTCTTTCTATTGGAGAATATTTACATTGAGCAGACGAAATCAGTTAGGAAATGGGGATAAAACGTTTAATGGTTTTGACATTCGGAACCCGAGAGAATCAACAGAGCGCCTGTGCATCGAGTAAGAGGTTTAGTAAGGGTCTCCCTTTTGGATTAGAAGTAGAAACCCGGCTTGGATTAGAAGTGAAAAAAGGGTTCGCTGGCCTCAATCCAGTGACGGCCATTCAAGTATGCATATACTGCTTTTTTGGTCATTGGTCTTCAATGTGATTCAATGTGCAAGAGAAAAGAGAAGAAAAATTATTTTTAAGAACCAATAACAATGAAATTACTGTACAATTATTGTTGTCACTTATTTTATTTTATTAATTGTTTATTTGTTCATTCAACAATTATTATTTACATAATAAATCTTATATTTGATTTATTTTTGTTATAATAAATATAATTGATTTGAAATATTAAAGAAAAAATATTGAACTTTTAGTGTTCTATGTTGGGTTTTTTACTTAAAAAACAGTCAAATATTTGTTCAAAACTAGATTTTCAGGTGTGGCATATTAGTTATAAATAATTCAATTAATCAGTAAAGATAAACGCTTTCTTTTACTTTTTATGCCTATTGACATTGAAGGAGAGATGGAAAGCAATGGGAGAGAGAAACTATGCATTAACGGTTAATCACTATCACAAAGTATTTTATTCAAGCTG
>JAQIUQ010005366.1:0-44867 GCA_030378365.1 Hybognathus amarus
GATTTTGGACACAGCAACTGTGTTTTGTTGGTGGTTTTCTCTGTTCTCCATCCTATGGAAAGCATGTCCTCTGCTGGCCACCTGAGGGAACTGCATGTGGCTCATCCTCAGGTCCGTCGCTGGGAGAAACTGCCGCACAGAACCAGGTTGAAGTGTGTGAGATCAGTGGAGGTTTAACAGAGGAACCTCAGCTGGAGCCCCGTCCAGCCATATGGCAGCATCCCCCGACAGATCTGTGTGTGTCGTGCCGTGGGACCCTCCTCCTCTTTTATATAAGGATGAATGGAGCCTCTTTCTGAAGGGCCACTTCCAGAGAGCCGTTTAGTGTTTGTAATGAGCGCTGAGTGACATGAACAGGGTTAAACATCCTTGTATGCGATTAAACCTGTTTGCTTGACTCAGTTGGGATTTCCAGCAGGAAGTTTCATTCCTAATCCGCTGGCGTAAGTGGATTCCCTTTGTGTGTTCAAGGCAACAAAATATTTAAAGCTTGAGTCACAAAACCCATTCATGAAGCAAAAGGCCACAGCGAGAGATAAATGTGTGCTTTTAAAACGGCTCATATCTGGGATTCCTCGCAACAGCAGGAGCCGGTGAATGATGCGGGCCCCAACACAAAGATAATCCGCGGGGCCCCTGTCCTGTCCACCTCCATTAGGACCCAGCTACATCTATTTACAGACACCTGTCTGCCTGCAAACACTAGTTTAAATAAGACTGAAGTTATGAGGGACTTACTTTTACTTGTTAAACACAGAGTTCGCTTGGTTTTAAAGAAGCTGTTCACAAATTGAAGCAATCTGATAATGAATCTGTGGCTTAAAGAGCCGTAATACAATTATTTTGCATGTTAAATGTGTAAAATTAATGAGGATCATGTTAAAGCAACAATGAATTATTTGTTGGGTAACACTTTGCTACAAGAAATGTGTTCATTTGTCACGTTTCATCATCTCCTTTGTTAACTGGGTTGTTTCTACCCTACCACTGTTCATGCACTACTAAACAATGCTGGGTTGTTTCAACCCAAATGTTGGGTTAAAGAGAAGTAATGAAAAAATTTACAGTTGAAAGCTGAAGAGTTGGAGCTGGGTTAAGATTTGTAGCCACAACATTTAGGCTTGTCCATATTTAACCTACATCTGGGTTAAAACAACCCAGCATTGTTTAGAATGCACTCCCCAACACTGTAAAAAATATGGTTGGTTTAACTTAAAAGATGAAGTGGTCACTGGCTGCCTTAAAAATTTAGGTTCATTGAATGGTGATTAATTTATTCATCAGAAACTTAAAATATTATGTTATCTGAACTACGGTTCAAATTATTTAAGTTGATTTGAAAAAAGAAATAATGTTGTGATTACAAACCATGAAAATATTTTTTTTACAGTGAAAGAAGCAGTTCCCGCCGTTAAAAGACTTGTGTCAGGTAGACTTTACAGGGAATCGAATCACTTCTGCATCAAAGAAGCTTCCATTTCATCATCACTGTATTTATTTAACTTTTATACTTTCTATAACACATAAATAACAAACTAGTTGATTGCTTGCAATGATTGCTTTTACTAGGCAATATATATATATATATATATATATATATATATATATATATATATATATATATATATATATATATATTACTTGTATTAAATCATTTCAGACCTCATGCAGGTAAAATCTAAAAATTTCTAATCAGTGCAAGGAATTATAACATTTACTTGAAAAATAATTTAAAACAGAGAAAAAGCAGTAATTTTACAAAAATAAAGCACATTTGTACAATCATTTTTTACATTATTCTAAAACAATAATCAAGTCAAGATTATGACCGTAAAAAGCCATTATTCCTAGATACAGCAAATAAATTCCTTCACACATAAAAATAATGAATAATTAGTTAATAAGTAATTGTTTTGTATGTGTGTGTGTAATGTGGACAATAAATATTACCCAAGGCAATTCTTTGTGGAAATCAGAAGATGGTAGGCTCTCAGGAGTGAAATACGCAACATCATCAAGAAAAAGCGCAGACCCGAGGCCCTGGACTTGGATCTTAAATTTTTCTGCAAGTAGAAGAAATAATATGGCTCAGTGCATAATATAATGATACAAAGCATACAAGTAAAATGTATATAATCTGCCAAAAGTGAAAAAGAAATATGAATACAGGTTATTAAATGTTTATTTACCTGAGCTGTGGACCCATGGATATGGAAGCGCTGTTATTAGCCTTGAAAAGAAAATGGATAATCAATTTGATTAATGAATGAATGATCACTGATAATACTACACATATTTATTGATAAGTCTTCTCTCATTTCCAATGTCAATTAAAAAAGGGAGTCAATCTAACAATATTATATAATTTATTAGCTGAAACCAATAAACCTGCATTACAATGATTTACATACAGTACAACATACAACAATTTGTCAGTATTATGCTTGACACAATTGGGCTGAATTACATAACTTGTGTGTAAATGATTAGCTTTTTCCTAATTTGAAAATTGTCCTTGCCACTGTTGCCTTTTTCACTATAGCTTTGAAATGTACTATTGCATTGTGGTTGTGTTACCTGAGGTTACTTTTTTGTTCGTGCCTGGTGTTGTGGACTCATCTGTGGTGCTTTCTGTTGTTGTCGTGGCCCCAGTTGTGATGCTTTCTGCATGTTGTAGTCTCGGCTGTTGTACTTTCTGGAGTTGTTGTGCCTGTGGTCGTACTTTCTATTGTTGTAGTACCCAGAGTTGTGGGATAAGATGTGGTGCTTTCTACTGATGTGGTCGCAGTTGTGGTACTTTCTGGAGTTGTTGTGGCTGTGGTTGTACTTTCTGCTGTAGTAGTACCTGCAGTTGTGGTCTCAGGGGTGGTGCTTTCTGTTGTTGTGATCTCGCTTGTGGTACTTTCTGTTGTAGTGGTACCCACAGTTGTGGTGCCTTCTGTTGTTGTGATCTCGCTTGTGGTACTTTCCGGTGTAGTGGTACCCACAGTTGTGGTGCTTTCTGCTGTTGTGATCTCGCTTGTGGTACTTTCTGCTGTAGTGGTACCCACAGTTGTTGTGCTCTCTGATGTTGTGGTCTGGTTGTTGTACTTTCTAGAGTTGTTGTGGCTGTGGTTGTACTTTCTGCTGTAGTAGTATCTACAGTTGTAGTCTCAGGGGTGGTACTTTCTGTTGTTGTGATCTCGCTTGTGGTACTTTCCGCTGCTGTGTGGTACCAACAGTTGTGGTGCTTTCGGCTGTTGTGGTACCCAGAGTTGTGGTGCTTTCTGCTGTTGTGGTTCCCACAGTTGTGGTGCTCTCTGATGTTGTGGTCTCGGTTGTTGTACTTTCTGGAGTTGTTGTGGCAGTGGTTGTACTTTCTGCTGTAGCAGTACCTACAGTTGTGGTCTCAGGGGTGGTGCTTTCTGTTGTTGTGATCTCGCTTGTGGTGCTTTCTGCTGTTGTGGTACCCACAGTTGTGGTGCTTTCTGCTGTTGTGGTACCCACAGTTGTGGTGCTCTCTGATGTTGTGGTCTCGGTTGTTGTACTTTCTGGAGTTGTTGTGGCTGTGGTTGTACTTTCTGCTGTAGTAGTACCTGCAGTTGTGGTCTCAGAGGTGGTGCTTTCTGTTGTCGTGATCTCGCTTGTGGTACTTTCCGCTGTTGTGGTACCCACAGTTGTGGTGCTTTCTGCTGTTGTGGTACCCACAGTTGTCGTGCTCTGATGTTGTGGTCTCGGTTGTTGCTACTTTCTGGAGTTGCTTGTCGCTGTGGTTGTACTTTCTGCTGTAGTAGTACCTGCAGTTGTGGTCTCAGGGGTGGTGCTTTCTGTTGTTGTGATTGCTTGTGGTACTTTCTGCTGTTGTGGTACCCACAGTTGTGGTGCTCTCTGATGTTGTGGTCTCAGTTGTTGTACTTTCTGGAGTTGATGTGGCTGTGGTTGTAGTTTCTGCTGGTCAGTACCTGCAGTTGTGGTCTCAGGGGTGGTGCTTTCTGTTGTTGTGGTCTCGCTTGTGGTACTTTCCGCTGTTGTGGTACTCCACAGTTGTGGTGCTTTCTGCTGTTGTGGTACCCACAGTTGTCGTGCTCTCTGATGTTGTGGTCTCGGTTGTTGTACTTTCTGGAGTTGTTATGGCTGTGGTTGTACTTTCTGCTGTAGTAGTACCTGCAGTTGTGGTCTCAGGGGTGGTGCTTTCTGTTGTTGTGATCTCGCTCTGTGGTACTTTCCGCTGTTGTGGTACCCACAGTTGTGGTGCTCTCTGATGTTGTGGTCTCAGTTGTTGTACTTTCTGGAGTTGTTGTGGCTGTGGTTGTACTTTCTGCTGTAGTAGTACCTGCAGTTGTGGTCTCAGGGGTGGTGCTTTCTGTTGTTGTGGTCTCGCTTGTGGTACTTTCCGCTGTTGTGGTACCCACAGTTGTGGTGCTTTCTGCTGTTGTGGTACCCACAGTTGTGGTGCTCTCTGATGTTGTGGTCTCGGTTGTTGTACTTTCTGGAGTTGTTATGGCTGTGGTTGTACTTTCTGCTGTAGTAGTACCTGCAGTTGTGGTCTCAGGGGTGGTGCTTTCTGTTGTTGTGATCTCGCTTGTGGTACTTTCTGCTGTTGTGGTACCCACAGTTGTGGTGCTCTCTGATGTTGTGGTCTCAGTTGTTGTACTTTCTGGAGTTGTTGTGGCTGTGGTTGTAGTTTCTGCTGTAGTAGTACCTGCAGTTGTGGTCTCAGGGGTGGTGCTTTCTGTTGTTGTGGTCTCGCTTGTGGTACTTTCCGCTGTTGTGGTACCCACAGTTGTGGTGCTTTCTGCTGTTGTGGTACCCACAGTTGTGGTGCTCTCTGATGTTGTGGTCTCGGTTGTTGTACTTTCTGGAGTTGTTATGGCTGTGGTTGTACTTTCTGCTGTAGTAGTACCTGCAGTTGTGGTCTCAGGGGTGGTGCTTTCTGTTGTTGTGATCTCGCTTGTGGTACTTTCTGCTGTTGTGGTACCCACAGTTGTGGTGCTCTCTGATGTTGTGGTCTCAGTTGTTGTACTTTCTGGAGTTGTTGTGGCTGTGGTTGTAGTTTCTGCTGTAGTAGTACCTGCAGTTGTGGTCTCAGGGGTGGTGCTTTCTGTTGTTGTGGTCTCGCTTGTGGTACTTTCCGCTGTTGTGGTACCCACAGTTGTGGTGCTTTCTGCTGTTGTGGTACCCACAGTTGTCGTGCTCTCTGATGTTGTGGTCTCGGTTGTTGTACTTTCTGGAGTTGTTATGGCTGTGGTTGTACTTTCTGCTGTAGTAGTACCTGCAGTTGTGGTCTCAGGGGTGGTGCTTTCTGTTGTTGTGATCTCGCTTGTGGTACTTTCTGCTGTTGTGGTACCCACAGTTGTGGTGCTCTCTGATGTTGTGGTCTCAGTTGTTGTACTTTCTGGAGTTGTTGTGGCTGTGGTTGTAGTTTCTGCTGTAGTAGTACCTGCAGTTGTGGTCTCAGGGGTGGTGCTTTCTGTTGTTGCTGGTCTCGCTTGTGGTACTTTCCGCTGTTGTGGTACCCAGGGTTGTGGTGCTCTCTGATGTTGTGGTCTCGGTTGTACTTTCTGGAGTTCTCGTGGCTGTGGTTGTACTTTCTGCTGTAGTAGTACCTGCAGTTGTGGTCTCAGGGGTGGTGCTTTCTGTTGTTGTGATCTCGCTTGTGGTACTTTCCGCTGTTGTGGTACCCACAGTTGTGGTGCTTTCTGCTGTTGTGGTACCCACAGTTGTGGTGCTCTCTGATGTTGTGGTCTCGGCTGTTGTACTTTCTGGAGTTGTTATGGCTGTGGTTGTACTTTCTACTGGAGTAGTACCTGCAGTTGTGGTCTCAGGGGTGGTGTTTTCTGTTGTTGTGATCTCGCTTGTGGTACTTTCCGCTGTTGTGGTACCCACAGTTGTGGTGCTTTCTGCTGTTGTGGTACCCACAGCTGTGGTGCTCTCTGATGTTGTGGTCTCGGTTGTTGTACTTTCTAGAGTTGTTGTGGCTGTGGTTGTACTTTCTGCTGTAGTAGTACCTGCAGTTGTGGTCTCAGGGGTGGTGCTTTCTGTTGTTGTGGTCTCGCTTGTGGTACTTTCTGCTGTTGTGGTACCCACAGTTGTGGTGCTTTCTGCTGTTGTGGTACCCACAGTTGTGGTGCTCTCTGATGTTGTGGTCTCAGTTGTTGTACTTTCTGGAGTTGTTGTGGCTGTGGTTGTACTTTCTGCTGTAGTAGTACCTGCAGTTGTGGTCTCAGGGGTGGTGCTTTCTGTTGTTGTGGTCTCGCTTGTGGTACTTTCCGCTGTTGTGGTACCCACAGTTGTGGTGCTTTCTGCTGTTGTGGTACCCACAGTTGTGGTGCTCTCTGATGTTGTGGTCTCGGTTGTTGTACTTTCTGGAGTTGTTATGGCTGTGGTTGTACTTTCTGCTGTAGTAGTACCTGCAGTTGTGGTCTCAGGGGTGGTGCTTTCTGTTGTTGTGATCTCGCTTGTGGTACTTTCCGCTGTTGTGGTACCCACAGTTGTGGTGCTCTCTGATGTTGTGGTCTCAGTTGTTGTACTTTCTGGAGATGTTATGGCTGTGGTTGTGCTTTCTGCTGTAGTAGTACCTGCAGTTGTGGTCTCAGGGGTGGTGCTTTCTGTTGTTGTGATCTCGCTTGTGGTACTTTCCGCTGTTGTGGTACCCAGGGATGTGGTGCTTTCTTCTGTTGTGGTACCCACAGTTGTTGTGCTCTCTGATGTTGTGGTCTCGGTTGTTGTACTTTCTGGAGTTGTTGTAGCTGTGGTTGTACTTTCTGCTGTAGTAGTACCTGCAGTTGTGGTCTCAGGGGTGGTGCTTTCTGTTGTTATCTCACTTGTGGTACTTTCTGCTGTAGTGGTCTCGGTTGTTGTACTTTCTACTGTTGTGGTACCTACAGTTGTGGTGCTTTCTGATGTTGTAGTCTCGGTTGTTGTACTTTCTAGAGTTGTTGTGGCTGTGGTTGTACTTTCTGCTGTAGTAGTACCTGCAGTTGTGGTCTCAGGGGTGGTGCTTTCTGTTGTTGTGGTCTCGCTTGTGGTACTTTCCGCTGTTGTGGTACCCACAGTTGTGGTGCTTTCTGCTGTTGTGGTACCCACAGTTGTAGTGCTCTCTGATGTTGTGGTCTCGGTTGTTGTACTTTCTGGAGTTGTTATGGCTGTGGTTGTACTTTCTGCTGTAGTAGTACCTGCAGTTGTGGTCTCAGGGGTGGTGCTTTCTGTTGTTGTGATCTCGCTTGTGGTACTTTCTGCTGTTGTGGTACCCACAGTTGTGTGTGCTCTCTGATGTTGTGGCCTCGGTTGTTGTACTTCCTGGAGTTGTTATGGCTGTGGTTGTACTTTCTGCTGTAGTAGTACCTGCAGTTGTGGTCTCAGGGGTGGTCCTTTCTGTTGTTGTGATCTCGCTTGTGGTACTTTCCGCTGTTGTGGTACCCACAGTTGTGGTGCTCTCTGATGTTGTGGTCTCAGTTGTTGTACTTTCTGGAGATTGTTGTGGCTGTGGTTGTACTTTCTGCTGTAGTAGTACCTGCAGTTGTGGTCTCAGGGGTGGTGCTTTCTGTTGTTGTTATCTCGCTTGTGGTACTTTCCGCTGTTGTGGTACCCAGGGTTGTGGTGCTTTCTTCTGTTGTGGTACCCACAGTTGTTGTGCTCTCTGATGTTGTGGTCTCGGTTGTTGTACTTCCTGGAGTTGTTGTAGCTGTGGTTGTACTTTCTGCTGTAGTAGTACCTGCAGTTGTGGTCTCAGGGGTGGTGCTTTCTGTTGTTGTTATCTCGCTTGTTGTACTTTCTGCTGTTGTGGTATCCACAGTTGTTGTGCTCTCTGATGTTGTGGTATCAGTTGTTGTACTTTCTGGAGTTGTTGTGGCTGTGGTTGTAGTTTCTGCTGTAGTAGTACCTGCAGTTGTGGTCTCAGGGGTGGTGCTTTCTGTTGTTGTGATCTCGCTTGTGGTACTTTCCGCTGTTGTGGTACCCACAGTTGTGGTGCTCTCTGATTTTGTACTTTCTGGAGTTATCGTGGCTGTGGTTGTACTTTCTGCTGTTGTAGTACCTGCAGTTGTGGTCTCAGGGGTGGTGCTTTCTGTTGTTGTGATCTCGCTTGTTGTACTTTCCGCTGTAGTGGTCTCGGTTGTTGTACTTTCTGCTGTTGTGGTACCCACAGTTGTTGTGCTCTCTGATGTTGTGGTATCGGTTTGTACTTTCTGGAGTTGTTGTGGCTGTGGTTGTAGTTTCTGCTGTAGTAGTACCTGCAGTTGTGGTCTCAGGGGTGGTGCTTTCTGTTGTTGTTATCACGCTTGTGGTACTTTCTGCTGTAGTTGTCTGGTTGTTGTACTTTCTGCTGTTGTGGTACCCACAGTTGTTGTGATCTCCTGATGTTGTGGTCTCGGTTGTTGTGGTACCCACAGTTGTGGTACCCACAGTTGTGGTGCTCTCTGATGTTGTGGTCTCGGTTGTTGTACTTTCTGGAGTTATCGTGGCTGTGGTTGTACTTTCTGCTGTAGTAGTACCTGCAGTTGTGGTCTCAGGGGTGGTGTTTTCTGTTGTTGTGATCTCGCTTGTGGTACTTTCCGCTGTTGTGGTACTTTCCGCTGTTGTGGTACCCACAGTTGTGGTACCCACAGTTGTGGTGCTCTCTGATGTTGTGGTCTCGGTTGTTGTACTTTCTGGAGTTATCGTGGCTGTGGTTGTACTTTCTGCTGTAGTAGTACCTGCAGTTGTGGTCTCAGGGGTGGTGTTTTCTGTTGTTGTGATCTCGCTTGTGGTACTTTCCACTGTTGTGGTACCCACAGTTGTGGTACCCACATTTGTTGTGCTCTCTGATGTTGTGGTCTCGGTTGTTGTACTTTCTGGAGTTGTTGTAGCTGTGGATGTACTTTCTGCTGTAGTAGTACCTGCAGTTGTGGTCTCAGGGGTGGTGCTTTCTGTTGTTGTTATCTCACTTGTGGTACTTTCTGCTGTAGTGGCCTCGGTTGTTCTTTCTGCTGTTGTGGTACCTACAGTTGGTGTGCTTTCTGATGTTGTAGTATCGGTTGTTGTACTTTCTAGAGTTGTTGTGGCTGTGGTTGTACTTTCTGCTGTAATAGTACCTGCAGTTGTGGTCTCAGGGGTGGTGCTTTCTGTTGTTGTGGTCTCGCGTGTGGTACTTTCTGCTGTTGTGGTACCCACAGTTGTGGTGGTTTCTGCTGTTGTGGTACCCACAGTTGTGGTGCTCTCTGATGTTGTGGTCTCAGTTGTTGTACTTTCTGGAGTTGTTATGGCTGTGGTTGTACTTTCTGCTGTAGTAGTACCTGCAGTTGTGGTCTCAGGTGTGGTGCTTTCTGTTGTTGTTATCTCGCTTGTGGTACTTTCCGCTGTTGTGGTATCCAGGGTTGTGGTGCTTTCTTCTGTTGTAGTACCCACAGTTGTTGTGCTCGCTGATGTTGTGGTCTCAGTTGTTGTACTTCCTGGAGTTGTTGTAGCTGTGGTTGTACTTTCTGCTGTAGTAGTACCTGCAGTTGTGGTCTCAGGGGTGGTGCTTTCTGTTGTTGTGGTCTCGCTTGTGGTACTTTCCGCTGTTGTGGTCTCGCTTGTGGTGCTTTCCGCTGTTGTGGTACCCACAGTTGTGGTGCTCTCTGATGTTGTGGTCTTGGTTGTTGTACTTTCTGGAGTTATTGCGGCTGTGGTTGTACTTTCTGCTGTAGTAGTACCTGCAGTTGTGGTCTCAGGGGTGGTGCTTTCTGTTGTTGTGATCTCGCTTGTGGTACTTTCCGCTGTTGTGGTATCCAGGGTTGTGGTGCTTTCTTCTGTTGTGGTATCCACAGTTGTTGTGCTCGCTGATGTTGTGGTCTCGGTTGTTGTACTTCCTGGAGTTGTTGTAGCTGTGGTTGTACTTTCTGCTGTAGTAGTACCTGCAGTTGTGGTCTCAGGGGTGGTGCTTTCTGTTGTTGTGGTCTCGCTTGTGGTACTTTCCGCTGTTGTGGTACCCACAGTTGTGGTGCTTTCTGCTGTTGTGGTACCCACAGTTGTGGTGCTCTCTGATGTTGTGGTCTCAGTTGTTGTACTTTCTGGAGTTGTTATGGCTGTGGTTGTACTTTCTGCTGTAGTAGTACCTGCAGTTGTGGTCTCAGGGGTGGTGCTTTCTGTTGTTGTGATCTCGCTTGTTGTACTTTCTGCTGTTGTGGTACCCAGGGTTGTGGTGCTTTCTTCTGTTGTGGTACCCACAGTTGTTGTGCTCTCTGATGTTGTGGTCTCGGTTGTTGTGCTTCCTGGAGTTGTTGTAGCTGTGGTTGTACTTTCTGCTGTAGTAGTACCTGCAGTTGTGGTCTCAGGGGTGGTGCTTTCTGTTGTTGTGGTCTCGCTTGTGGTACTTTCCGCTGTTGTGGTACCCACAGTTGTGGTGCTTTCTGCTGTTGTGGTACCCACAGTTGTGGTGCTCTCTGATGTTGTGGTCTCGGTTGTTGTACTTTCTGGAGTTGTTATGGCTGTGGTTGTACTTTCTGCTGTAGTAGTACCTGCAGTTGTGGTCTCAGGGGTGGTGCTTTCTGTTGTTGTGATCTCGCTTGTGGTACTTTCCGCTGTTGTGGTACCCACAGTTGTGGTGCTCTCTGATGTTGTGGTCTCGGTTGTTGTACTTTCTGGAGTTGTCGTGGCTGTGGTTGTACTTTCTGCTGTAGTAGTACCTGCAGTTGTGGTCTCAGGGGTGGTGCTTTCTGTTGTTGTGGTCTCGCTTGTGGTACTTTCCGCTGTTGTGGTACCCACAGTTGTGGTGCTTTCTGCTGTTGTGGTACCCACAGTTGTGGTGCTCTCTGATGTTGTGGTCTCGGTTGTTGTACTTTCTGGAGTTGTTATGGCTGTGGTTGTACTTTCTGCTGTAGTAGTACCTGCAGTTGTGGTCTCAGGGGTGGTGTTTTCTGTTGTTGTGATCTCGCTTGTGGTACTTTCCGCTGTTGTGGTATCTACAGTTGTGGTGCTTTCTGATGTTGTAGTCTCAGTTGTTGTACTTTCTAGAGTTGTTGTGGCTGTGGTTGTACTTTCTGCTGTAGTAGTACCTGCAGTTGTGGTCTCAAGGGTGGTGCTTTCTGTTGTTGTTATCTCGCTTGTGGTACTTTCCGCTGTTGTGGTACCCAGGGTTGAGGTGCTTTCTTCTGTTGTGGTACCCACAGTTGTTGTGCTCTCTGATGTTGTGGTCTCGGTTGTTGTACTTCCTGGAGTTGTTGTAGCTGTGGTTGTACTTTCTGCTGTAGTAGTACCTGCAGTTGTGGTCTCAGGGGTGGTGCTTTCTGTTGTTGTGATCTCGCTTGTGGTACTTTCTGCTGTAGTGGCTCGGTTGTTACTTTCTGCTGTTGTGGTACCCACAGTTGTTGTGCTCTCTGATGTTGTGGTATCAGTTGTTGTACTTTCTGGAGTTGTTGTGGCTGTGGTTGTAGTTTCTGCTGTAGTAGTACCTGCAGTTGTGGTCTCAGGGGTGGTGCTTTCTGTTGTTGTGGTCTCGCTTGTGGTACTTTCTGCTGTTGTGGTACCCACAGTTGTGGTGCTTTCTGCTGTTGTGGTCTCGGTTGTTGTACTTTCTGGAGTTATCGTGGCTGTGGTTGTACTTTCTGCTGTAGTAGTACCTGCAGTTGTGGTCTCAGGGGTGGTGCTTTCTGTTGTTGTGATCTCGCTTGTGGTACTTTCTGCTGTTGTGGTACCCACAGTTGTGGTGCTTTCTGCTGTTGTGGTACCCACAGTTGTGGTGCTCTCTGATGTTGTGGTCTCGGTTGTTGTACTTTCTGGAGTTGTTGTGGCTGTGGTTGTACTTTCTGCTGTAGTAGTACCTGCAGTTGTGGTCTCAGGGGTGGTGCTTTCTGTTGTTGTTATCTCGCTTGTGGTACTTTCTGCTGTTGTGGTACCCAGGGTTGTGGTGCTTTCTTCTGTTGTGGTACCCACAGTTGTTGTGCTCTCTGATGTTGTGGTCTCGGTTGTTGTACTTCCTGGAGTTGTTGTAGCTGTGGTTGTACTTTCTGCAGTAGTAGTACCTGCAGTTGTGGTCTCAGGGGTGGTGCTTTCTGTTGTTGTTATCTCGCTTGTGGTACTTTCTGCTGTAGTGGTCTCGGTTGTTGTACTTTCTGCTGTTGTGGTACCCACAGTTGTTGTGCTCTCTGATGTTGTGGTATCAGTTGTTGTACTTTCTGGAGTTGTTGTGGCTGTGGTTGTAGTTTCTGCTGTAGTAGTACCTGCAGTTGTGGTCTCAGGGGTGGTGCTTTCTGTTGTTGTGGTCTCGCTTGTGGTACTTTCTGCTGTTGTGGTACCCACAGTTGTGGTGCTTTCTGCTGTTGTGGTCTCGGTTGTTGTACTTTCTGGAGTTATCGTGGCTGTGGTTGTACTTTCTGCTGTAGTAGTACCTGCAGTTGTGGTCTCAGGGGTGGTGCTTTCTGTTGTTGTGTATCTCGCTTGTGGTACTTTCCGCTGTTGTGGTACCCACAGTTGTGGTGCTTTCTGCTGTTGTGGTACCCACAGTTGTGGTGCTCTCTGATGTTGTGGTCTCAGTTGTTGTACTTTCTGGAGTTGTTGTGGCTGTGGTTGTACTTTCTGCTGTAGTAGTACCTGCAGTTGTGGTCTCAGGGGTGGTGCTTTCTGTTGTTGTGATCTCGCTTGTGGTACTTTCCGCTGTTGTGGTACCCAGGGTTGTGGTGCTTTCTTCTGTTGTGGTACCCACAGTTGTTGTGCTCTCTGATGTTGTGGTCTCGGTTGTTGTACTTTCTGGAGTTGTTGTGGCTGTGGTTGTACTTTCTGCTGTAGTAGTACCTGCAGTTGTGGTCTCAGGGGTGGTGTTTTCTGTTGTTGTGATCTTGCTTGTGGTACTTTCTGCTGTTGTGGTACCCACGAGTTGTGGTGCTCTCTGATGTTGTGGTCTCGGTTGTTGTACTTTCTGGAGTTATCGTGGCTGTGGTTGTACTTTCTGCTGTAGTAGTACCTGCAGTTGTGGTCTCAGGGGTGGTGCTTTCTGTTGTTGTTATCTCGCTTGTGGTACTTTCCGCTGTTGTGGTACCCAGGGTTGTGGTGCTTTCTTCTGTTGTGGTACCCACAGTTGTTGTGCTCTCTGATGTTGTGGTCTCAGTTGTTGTACTTCCTGGAGTTGTTGTAGCTGTGGTTGTACTTTCTGCTGTAGTAGTACCTGCAGTTGTGGTCTCAGGGGTGGTGCTTTCTGTTGTTGTTGATCTCACTTGTGGTACTTTCTGCAGTAGTGGTCTCGGTTGTTGTACTTTCTGCTGTTTTGGTACCCACAGTTGTTGTGCTCTCTGATGTTGTGGTATCAGTTGTTGTACTTTCTGGAGTTGTTGTGGCAGTGGTTGTAGTTTCTGCTGTAGTAGTACCTGCAGTTGTGGTCTCAGGGGTGGTGCTTTCTGTTGTTGTGGGTCTCGCTGTGTGGTACTTTCTGCTGTTGTGGTACTCACAGTTGTGGTGCTTTCTGCTGTTGTGGTCTCGGTTGTTGTACTTTCTGGAGTTATCGTGGCTGTGGTTGTACTTTCTGCTGTAGTAGTACCTGCAGTTGTGGTCTCAGGGGTGGTGCTTTCTGTTGTTGTGGTCTCGCTTGTGGTACTTTCCGCTGTTGTGGTACCCACAGTTGTGGTGCTTTCTGCTGTTGTGGTACCCACAGTTGTGGTGCTCTCTGATGTTGTGGTCTCGGTTGTTGTACTTTCTGGAGTTGTTATGGCTGTGGTTGTACTTTCTGCTGTAGTAGTACCTGCAGTTGTGGTCTCAGGGGTGGTGTTTTCTGTTGTTGTGATCTCGCTTGTGGTACTTTCCGCTGTTGTGGTACCCACAGTTGTGGTACCCACAGTTGTGGTGCTCTCTGATGTTGTGGTCTCGGTTGTTGTACTTTCTGGAGTTACCGTGGCTGTGGTTGTACTTTCTGCTGTAGTAATACCTGCAGTTGTGGTCTCAGGGGTGGTGCTTTCTGTTGTTGTGATCTCGCTTGTGGTACTTTCCGCTGTTGTGGTACCCAGGGTTGTGGTGCTTTCTTCTGTTGTGGTACCCACAGTTGTTGTGCTCTCTGATGTTGTGGTCTCGGTTGTTGTACTTTCTGGAGTTGTTGTAGCTGTGGTTGTACTTTCTGCTGTAGTAGTACCTGCAGTTGTGGTCTCAGGGGTGGTGCTTTCTGTTGTTGTTATCTCGCTTGTGGTACTTTCTGCTGTAGTGGTCTCGGTTGTTGTACTTTCTGCTGTTGTGGTACCTACAGTTGTTGTGCTCTCTGATGTTGTGGTATCGGTTGTTGTACTTTCTGGAGTTGTTGTGGCTGTGGTTGTAGTTTCTGCTGTAGTAGTACCTGCAGTTGTGGTCTCAGGGGTGGTGCTTTCTGTTGTTGTGGTCTCGCTTGTGGTACTTTCCGCTGTTGTGGTACCCACAGTTGTGGTGCTTTCTGCTGTTGTGGTACCCACAGTTGTGGTGCTCTCTGATGTTGTGGTCTCGGTTGTTGTACTTTCTGGAGTTGTTATGGCTGTGGTTGTACTTTCTGCTGTAGTAGTACCTGCAGTTGTGGTCTCAGGGGTGGTGCTTTCTGTTGTTGTGATCTCGCTTGTGGTACTTTCCGCTGTTGTGGTACCCACAGTTGTGGTGCTCTCTGATGTTGTGGTCTCGGTTGTTGTACTTTCTGGAGTTGTTGTGGCTGTGGTTGTACTTTCTGCTGTAGTAGTACCTGCAGTTGTGGTCTCAGGGGTGGTGCTTTCTGTTGTTGTTATCTTGCTAGTGGTACTTCCGCTGTAGTGGTCTTGGTATGTTGTACTTTCTGCTGTTGTGGTACCCACAGTTGTTGTGCTCTCTGATGTTGTGGTCTCAGTTGTTGTACTTTCTGGAGTTGTTGTGGCTGGTGGTTGTAGTTTCTGCTGTAGTAGTACCTGCAATCGTGGTCTCAGGGGTGGTGCTTTCTGTTGTTGTTGATCTCGCTTGTGGTACTTTCCGCTGTAGTGGTACCCACAGTTGTGGTCCTCGTCTGATGTTATGGTCTCGATTCTGTGGTACTTTCTGCTGTTGTGGTACCCCACAGTTGTGGTGCTCTGTGATATTTTGGTCTCGAGTTGTTGTTCTTTCTGGAGTTTGTGGCACGTGGTTGTACTTTCTGCTGTAGTAGTAGTACCTGCAGTTGTGAGTCTTTCAGGGTGGTGCTTTTCTGTCGTCGTGATTCATTACCTGGTCCTGATTCCACCATCTGCTTGTGGTACCCACAGTCTAGTCATGCCTCTGTCCTGTGCTTTCTGTTGCTCGTAATCAGGGCCTTGTGGTACTTCTGGGCTGTTTGCTGGTACCTCACCAGTTGTGGTGCTTTCTACTGTTGTGGTACCCACATTGTGAGGTTCTGTGCTGGTGTGGTCTAGCTTATGTTACTTCTGCTGTAGTGGTACCCACAGTTGTGGTGCTCTCTGATGTTGTGGTCTCTGGTTGTTGTACTTTCTTGGCATTATCGTGCTGTGGTTGTACTTTCTACTGTAGTAGGACCAACAGTTGTAGTCCCAGGGTGATGTTTCTGCCGTTGTTCTGATCACGCCTGTGGGTTCTTTCCACTGTTGTGTGGATCCACAGTTGTGGTGCTTTCTGCTGTAGTGGTACCCACAGTTGTGAGTGCTCTCTGATGTTGTGGTCTGGTTGTTGTACTTTCTGCTGTAGTAGGAACAACAGTTGTGGTCTCAGGAGTGGTGTTTTCAGTTGTTGTGATCTCGCTTGTGGTACTTTCTGCAGTTGTGGTACCCAGAGTTGTGGTGCTCTCTGATGTTGTGGTCTCGGTTGTTGTACTTTGAAGAATTGTTGTGGCTGCGGTTATAATATCTGCTGTAGTAATACCTACAGTTGTGGTCTCAGGGGTGGTGTTTTCTGTTGTTATGACCTTGCTTGTGGTGCTTTCTGCTGTTGTGGTACCCAGAGTTGTGGTGCTCTCTGATGTTGTGGTCTCGGCTAGTCTGTACTTTGAAGAATTGTTGTGGCTGCGGTTGTACTTTCTGCTGTCAGTAGTACCTACAGTTGTGGTCTCAGGGGTGGTGCTTTTTGTATTGTTGTACTCTCGCTGTTAGTGGTTACCCACATTTGTGGTGCTCTTTGCTGTTGTGGTCTCGGTTGTTGTACTTTCTGGAGTTGTTGTGGCTGTGGTTGAACTTTCTGCTGTAGTAGTACCTACAGTTGTGGTCTCAGGGGTGGTACTTTCCTCTGTTTGTAGTACCCACAGTTGTGGTGATTCGGTTGTTGTACTTTCTGGAGTTGTTGTGGCTTTTGTTGTAGTTTCTGCTGTTGTGATCTTGCTTGTGGTACTTTGCGCTGTTGTAGTGCTCTCTGCTGTTGTGGTCTCAGTTGTTCTACTTTCTGGAGTTGTTGTGCCTCTGATCGTCTTTCTGTTGTATAGTAGCTAGAGTTGAGGTCTCAGGGGTGGTGCTTTCCGTTGTTTTGATCTCGCTTGTAGTACTTTCTGCTGTAGTGGTACCCACAGTTGTGTTGCTCTCTGAGGTTGTGCCTATAGCTTGATTCTCAGGGGTGGTGCTTTCTGTTGTTGTGATTCGCTTGAGGTACTTTCAGGTGTAGTCGTACCCAAGTTGTGGTGCTCTCTGCTATTGTGGTCTCGACTGTTTTGTACTTTCTGAAATTGCTTTGCTTGTGGTCATACTTTTGTTGTTGTTGTATTTCCAGAGTTGTGGTCTCAGCGCGTGGTGCTTTCTTTTGTTGTGGTCTCAGTAATGTCCATGGTTGAGGTTTCTGTGGTTGAACACGAATCTCCGAGAGTGACAGTAGTATATGTTGTGTTCCTTACATCTGAAAAATATTGATAAACTGTAAATAAAAAAACGAAAAAAAAAAAAAACCTACAATTCTAACTTATGTAATAAAGGGTAGATGTAAATGTTTTTACCTGCACAGTATGCCAAAGAGCAGAAATTCTGGTTTCACAAACTCATAAACATAATAATTGTCAGGGCAGGCTTTGACTTTAATAGGACTTGATTTGAAATAGCAGCAGTTATTGTCCCAGTGACCGCAGACATCTTCGAGTGACCACTCCATCCTCAACTGTTGGATGTCCACCGTGCAGCCACAGAGGAGCATGAGTGCCACAGCTGCCCTGATCAACACATGTGTCTGGCATCTGAGCGCTTTGACCCTGAATGAAGAGACGTACCAGCCGTCCCAGCTGACCTCACAGTCACACATTATTTCAGAGGAAAGTTGATTGTTGGCGGCTCTCCATGAATCACCCAGGATATTGTAGTTGTAACAGGGGTCAACAGGGGGAGCTGTTGTGCGGGAAAAAGAAATCTGATTAAGTCGATTTTTACTATTTATAGGCCTATATTTGTTTACTATTGGATTAAAACAGTTTTTGTGTCTGAGGATCTCATTTAACATCATTTAACATTGTCAAAAGGAAATGAACAGTAGTCCCATTATACTGAAATGATTACTAGCAGTTTGACTTAACTAAGAATTCTTTCACTCACTGTAGATTTTGCCTTTTTATTTATTATAACTGACTTATCATTATTGTTTTTTTTATTTTTATGTTTTATTATTTTTTAACCAATAAAAAAATAAAGTGCATATCTAGACTCAGGGTCATCACTATGCCCTTTTTAGGGCCAATTTCTACCCTGCTCCCCTAAAAATGTGTGATTAGCTCCTTGATCGCCTCAGTCCCCTTTTAAACTCATGAAAATTGTGGCATGCTTCAGCTCCTCCCATGTCTTTTAATCTGCATTATTTCACGTGTCTGCAGTGATGGCAGTGCCAACACCAGAAGCGGAGGACAAGGTGAGTGCATTTATTGATAGACTTTTATGATATCTGCACCCATTAACAAAATGTTATTTTCTTTTGAAAATGTAATGTTTACATTAAAATGGATTATTGTGGATGTGGCATTAGATTAACATGCAGTCATGCACAGAAATTATTAAAGACAGAATCACACTATAACACTGATTTATTGTTTTAACAAAATTGTAAGTTGTCTTAACCTGGTTGCCTTAAAATTATGAGTTCTATTAAAACCAAAAATTCCTCCTAATATTGAAATCCTAGAATCAAAACTCTTCATCCTCTTTGAAGGGTTCCTTATAGACCCCTTTTGCGCGACGTCACAGTTACGTCACGGCACATTCAGCGCTTCAGTTACTAGCTATCTAAAGATTTATATGCCCTCAGCTTCTCTTTACGGTCGGTTTCTCTATAAGGTAGGTGTAGAGAGTCAGGCCACTCAACTGAGGTAACGTGTAACGTTAATCCTGTCAGATCGTCCATGCATTTGAGTGAGCGTGTGAAGGCTACAGGTCTGGCCAGTCTGGTTCTGTCCGTTAAAAATAGCTTTTGGAAATAACAATCATGGTCCTGGACAGTGAGTGACCTTACACATTAATATAAAATCGGATTTTCTCCAGTCATTGTTTAAAAGCAAGCTAACAATACTTGCTAATCAGGGTGTAACGGATCAAAAAACTCACGGATTGGATCCTTTCTCGAATCAGAGTCACGTAATCGGATCAGTTTTCGGATCAGCAAAAAAAAAAAAAAAAAAGAGAAGACAAATAAACATAAGTTTTGTCTTTTTTATTAACACTTTTAAATTGTGAGCGGTTATAGTCACATAGCTCTCCGTTCCCCTAGAAGTCCACCTGTCTGTCGTGAGCGCAACAGAGGAGAGAATGCTCGGATAGTTCATCCACAACAGTTCATGTCGATAACGTGGCTCAAGCACTTTCAGCATGTGTTTAAAGCCCTCGTTTTGCACAACCGACTATGGCATCATGTCTCATGATTGTGCAACTAGGGGCTGCTTAAATGCCGCGAGTGATAAGCGGTTGTTTGAGCAGCCTTCGTTTTCACTCCTGTCAGTGACACCGGGGTGATGTTCGCTTCAAATGCTGTAGCCATGCTTAACGTGTTTCCACTGGCTTTCTTGTGCCACAGTGCCGTACACACTCGGTTTTATCTACTAACCTCTTTCCTTCATGTTATATTTGATGGGAAACCCAAAATGGTCCCATTTCAGGTGATTTAAATGACACGGGGCGTTCAGAGCTTCTCCATTCCTCCGCTCGCCATGACGAAGCTTTGTGTTGACTGAACATGCGCACATTATTTTTTTCCCTAATCAATCCGCGGATCACGTGTGTGCCGAACCGAAGACATTGATCCGAATGAATCACGGATCAATGATGATCCGTTGCACCACTACTTGCTAACTAAAGTTCAGTGAAGCGGCCAGAAGCGCTCGTTTCTGCCTCCACCTAAGCTCCGCCCACATAAAAACGTCACCATGTTTACCAACTGAAAAGGGGTCTATACAAGTTATTTTCCAAAACTGAACTACATATTTGTATTTTTTGTTGTTGTTTTTTTTTCCTATAACATGGCAAGTTTTAAACACTGCTCTCGTTCCATTTACGTCAGTATTTAGTAGATGCACCTTTAAAAACATGACAGTCTTGAGATTGGGATTTGACAGATTTTTTTCCAAGGCCACCCATACTGTGAGTGAAATCTGAACTCTGACTTTGTCACTCAATTACATTATTATTGTTGTTTTTAATTATTGATTAAACTGTATACTAAAGGATTCCAGTGATTTGGAAACATAAGGTACCAAAGCTACTGAAATTATTATTTTTTTCTTCATGATGTAAATTATGTAAGGAATAATTGACGACAGGCCGTTGAATTATTAGAAAAATAATGCACACCCAAGGTGGTAATGTGGTCGCGACGTGAAGCGTGAATACTTAATAGCAATAGGGGTGAATACTTAAAAAAATATAAATATATGAAGAGTTCATAAGTGCCATTTGAAATTTTCTTCTAAAATGACAATTTTTATCAAGCTTGTATATTTTAGTTCAGTAATTTCACTTAAATGGCAGTGAAGATTACCTATTAATTGTCATTTAAGTGAAATTACTGAACTTAAATATACAAGCTGGATAAAAATGGTCATTTTAGAAGAAAATTTCAAATGGCATTTAGAGGCTTTTGCATCTGAACTCTTCATATATTAGAATATTTCTACATAGCTCCAATTAATTTCCCCAGACTATTGAAAACAATGCATCTGCACTAATATTCTACAAGCAACTCTCTAATAGTAATTACGCAAACCTGAATCAAAATCACAGTTGCACATTACACACACATACTTTACATGCAGTCACAAACTTGGATCTGTTCTGACTGCATAGGTTTGCTAATCTGAACAAAAACACTTCAGAAACACTTCAAAAACATCACATTACCTGTCGTAATAGCCATGGATGTCATTTCTATAGCTGAGGTTGAGATGGTATAGGTGATATTGAGTTTCCTTACATCTGAAAAAAGTAAAATAAGATCAAAATTAAATCAACAAAAATGCAATAACTTAATTATGTAAAAAAGCAAATAGCCTATATTTACCTGCACAGTAAGCCAAATAGCAGAAAGATGGTTTCACAAACTCATAGACATAATAATCTCCTGGACAAGCTTTGACTTTTATGGGATTGGACTGAAAAGCGCAGCAGTCATTGCTCATAGTGACCGCAGACATCTCGAGTGACCACTCCATCCTCAACTGTTGGATGTCCTCCGTGCAGCCACAGAGGAGCATGAGTGCCACAACTGTCCTGATCAACACATGTGTCTGGCATCTGAACGCTCTGACCATCAAAAACGAGTCGGTACCAGCCGTTCCAGCTGACCTCACAGTCACACATTATTTGAGAGGGATATTGATTGTTGGTGGCTCTCCATGAATCTTCCAGGTTATTGTAGCTGTTGCAGGGGTCTGCTGTTGTAGAAACATTAAAATAACTTTGTAAATATGTGTAAATTCATATTTCAGTGCTGCATACAAACTATCTAAAATTAGATCAAGAATTAAGAATCTCTTTTCTTTTAGCTGTGACCAAGGCGATCTAAACAACCTAACATTTAAGTATTGATAAGTTTTGTAATGTGTTGGTTGCCCAATGTTTTTAGGTGAAATATGGAATGTGTATCTCATGACGTTAACTGACAGAATGATTGACAGGCATTGACATGATGCACACGCCTACTCTGTGGTTTTCAAGATGAAATTCTATGACGCAGTACACATCCCTTGCGTATGAACCATACTGTGACATGCATACTCAAAATAAATGTACTTTCTTATGACAAAGGTACATACTTTAGGCCGTAAGTTTTAGGGCAAATTGCAACACAGCACAATTTTTTTCATGATCCATGTATTTATCTGAGAATTAATTGCACATTTCAATAAAGTAGTGGGGAACTTCTGATTCCATTTATAGTTTTGCCTCAAACTATTTTACAATTCTTCAGACTCTGAGGACTGGTTTCTTGCTCTTTAAAACTATTAATACAGTGATCCAATCAGACTCTTACTTTAGCCAACAATTTAGACATAAAGTTCAAGTTGGTAGAAAATGTTGGTACATAACTTGCCAAATTTTCAGCTAAAAGTTATTAAAAGTGACTATTGAAATAACATTTTTATCATAAAGTTCCACAATGAAAACTTTTTTTTCCCACATGCTTTTTTTTGTCTAATAGAGAAAGGGGAAGCAGTATTAAATCTGCTGAAGATGAAGTATAAGAAGATGAATGGAAAGAATTACCTGATTGTCCATCAATTATTTTACCTTTAAAACAAACAAATACAAAACATAAGAACAATGGTGTAATTTTGAAAGGTGATAAAGTCAGTTCACTTATTGAGTATACTGGAGCATCATTCCAGCCACAAGTGTATTAAAACTTCAACACTCACCAAACAGCAATATTGAAACACACAATGAGAATAGAAAACTCATTGTAATATACGACACCTCCTGCACCTGCACACATGAACATAAACATGTAAAATATGTGTTTCTATATTTATTGTATTCAATTTAGTGTTGTCAGCAGTAGGGAAACAACTTAATAAAAAGCTTTAATTTGTTCATTGCGTTAGTTAACAAACGAACAATGAACAATACTTGTACAGTATTTCTTAATCTTATGATTTTTTACAAATATATTATTATGGTGTAATATTATATTATTCATTGTTACTTTGTGTTAGTTAACACATTAACTAATTTTAACAAATTATTGTAAAGTGCTACCAAAACTACAAAATAATTCAGATTTGTCAAAGGCAGAGTAATTACAGCTCAAGTGATCAAATGAAGTGACAGTACCTGATACAAAATGTTGTTTCACAAACTGCAAAACACAGCGACACTTAGTTAATCCAGTTGCAGAACACAATGAAGAATGAACTACAAGCCTCACAGTCTTATGACTGTATTAAGTGTGGGTGGACCTTTTCTAGATGGGTTGACATCTCTAACAATACCTCACCTCCAAAACAACATTTCTTCCCCACGTTGCATGACGCCTGTGTTTCTTTGTACACCTGTTACTCAGAAACATTCTTTAGTCTTGAATAGATGAACGTAGATAGAACAAAGACAATCAAATGAATCTGAATTATGAGGATACTTGTTCCCAAAATCATTACAGTCTCTTTTACACATAGTCAAACTAAGATCATTCGTCTCAAAACAGTAAAAAGATCCACTTGAGAAGTTTGTAATTTTCCTAAACATTATTGTAAATATTTGATAGTTTAATACAAATTACACACAAAATAAATAAATAATAAATGTGTCCTATCCAAGTTTCAATTGTTAACACAGGCAACTACAATTCAGCAATATTTATGACATTGTATGAAACTATTCATACAACGATTATGATTTCCCTTAGAAATCATAATCGTTGTCTGATCGTAGACACGTTATCATAAGAAAAAACGCGAAAAACAAACCCAATACAAATAAAGTTGACAACTAGATTTGACAAAAAAATCGGAGGTATATTTTTACAGACTGCTATAGAAAGAGGAGCAATGGATCGCTGCAATTCACAAAAACAACTGGACTCCAGTCAGCGAAAGATGGATTTGTCATTTTGTCAATATGCTGAATTTAGGTGTAAAACCATACCCATATAGGCTATTTTGTATTGTTTTATATATATATATATATATATATATATATATATATATATATATATATATATATATATATGTATATATATACACTGTGTATATATATATATATATATATATATATATATATATTGACAAATTGCTTTGAAGTGAAATTATGCTGTTCAGCGTAACGGATCATAGTGGTCTGTGAGTAAAATTACAATTCGATTCAATCTCCTGTTGATTTTATTTGATAAGCCTGGAAGGCCTGGAAAATGATACATGAATTAAATAGCCATTGTAATACTGTTGTCAATTACTATACTAGCAAATATGGAATTATGAATCATGCGTGGATCAGTGCCCTGTTTTGTTTTTTTGTT
This sequence comes from Hybognathus amarus, assembly GCA_030378365.1. NCBI lineage: Eukaryota > Metazoa > Chordata > Actinopteri > Cypriniformes > Leuciscidae > Hybognathus > Hybognathus amarus. The sequence goes on from JAQIUQ010005366.1 coordinate 23,293, forward strand.
TTTCATGGCCTCGCCCATGATATACATCAGCAACATTATGACGTGCATGCATGTGTAATATGGTATTTTTGTGTGTGACAAAATGCTGCCTCTTTTAACTTTCAAGCTATTTTACTAACTGGCAGCTTTGACTGAGAAGCATCCGTCAGTTAGGGTGGATCAAAGCCTGCGCAGCCTTAGACAGACACACCTGTGAACATTCATGATCTGATCTGAGCAATAACTGAACCTCACCCTAGCTGTAGCTGAACCCTCTGAAAGACAAGGCCAACCAGTGAAGCAACATTCTGCGGATCCTTTACTGAATAACTAGCATTGCCACACACATTTGACGCAAACAACTATCAATATCATCACTATAGAACTTAAAACAATCTCACGGATGGTAATACAAATATCAATATCACATTTATCTCAGTGGGGTAATTAATGTTATATTATACTCAAAAACAAAAGGGAAAATAGACAGAATATTAAGCCACCCCTTCCCCGCCCCCTCCCTTCATTTCATATTAAATTACAATAATAATTCTGATGACTTTTTTTTCTTTATGTAAAGATTAATTAAACAACTTAAATTTGTATGCTAGTAGGTGAGCACATAACACTCATAAAAAAACATCAAGGAACTAATCACTTCAATATTCATAAAAAATGTATTAATATAAATCACATACACAGACGTGTAGAGAACATCAGTGGCGCCCCCGTGTGGTCACGACGATCATGCTCTGATGACGCAGCAGATTAGATCTGTGCGCAGGCATGATGCTATTAAAAACAAAACAAAAAAATGATGCTATAAATACTGATACAGTAATTTATTCGTTCTCTATTTTTAAACGAGAGTGTAAACAAATCTTGCTCTACTGTTTATTGGGCTACATTTGTTAATGAACTTGATTGGGAAAGTGTTTGGTCATTGCCTCGTAAGTTTTTTTGTGTGTGTGAATTATATGAATGAATGAATTATATATTTATTAAGAAAAATGTAGGCCTACTCTTTAATTGTGATTTGCACTTTGAAAATGTAATTAAAATGTAATTATATATTTGATATTTTAAGTATAGTATATGTATATGATAAGAGTCTGAATAGGAGGATTTTGTAATTAATTTGTTAATTTTATTTATGAAATTTCACATAGTCCTTATAAATAAATACAAGTACTCATTGAAGAGCTATATTAAATGATTAGTTCACTTAAAAAACAAAAATTGCTGATAATTTACTCACCCCCATGTTATCCAAGATGTCCATGTCTTTCTTTCCTCATTCGAAAAGAAATTAATGTTTTTGAAGAAAACATATGAGCATTTTTCTCCATATAGGCTAATGGACTTTAATGGCGTCCAAACGGTCCAAGTTTCAGTACAAACTGCAAACTGTTCAAACTAGGGCTTTAAACGATTCCAGACGATGAACAAGGGTCTTATCAAACAAAACGATCGCTCATTAAAAAAAAAAAGTTTACGTTTTATAAGCACAAATGGTTGCCTTGCTCTGTACTGTGATGCACGTTCGTGACTCGCCTGTTCGAAACTCGTTTAACAAAATGAACGAATCCTTCTCGAGTCATTTCATTCGTTGAACGAACCAAATGACTCGAACAAAAAAAATGTTTTAAACAAAAAAAAAACATTATAAATTGAACTTTGTTTTGAAACTTGTGCTACAGGGTATTTTTTATAGTAAATAAAAATCAAGGATAATTTGAATTCTTAGTTCATCATCACCCCTCAGGAGTTATGTACTCTTCCAGAAGTTGTGTAATGGCGCCCCCTACCGTATATCAGTGAAAACATGGAACGCTGTAAATTTCCATCAATGGTGGGGAAAGAGAATAGCCTTACTTCGTCATACTGATATTCTATTGAGAATATGAGTCTGAGACCGCTCCATTAAGCTTTGATTATGAGGCGGGTCGTAACCGAACCAGGAAAAAACAACAACTCTGCACTCAATTGGATAGTCGGTAGACCTACAACCAATCAGAGCAACGCAGTAAGTCAACTCCTTTGCATAGCGCAGTTTTCAACTACAGAACTTACTTATTTTAGAAGTTAAATAACGAGTGTTGCTTCTTTTACTTACTTCTCAATGAGTGCGACCAAAGCAGAAACCACAACGACCACAGGCTTTTCATTACACATCTTCTTAGTGACCATCGGAGCCAGCTGATAAGTTACACTTTTCCCAAATCATGTGGGAAGGACGGCAAAATATCTTTACGATCGACAAATGCCTTGATTCCAGTTATCTGTTTGTCTATTAAAATTAATGAGCTGTCGATTTATTTTACAACAGACGCGACAGCGGAACGTTGATAACGTGATGATTATTTGCAGATCAATCTGTCCATCATCGTATAAAGCCCGCCCTGGCAATTTGATTGGCGCGAACATTGTTTGCCTGATCATAATAGAGAGCCTAAGTCCCGCCCCTCCGCTTCCGGTTCATGGGACCTTATTTCGGAAAAACAATGCATGGTAGTCAATGGCGAGAGATAACTTATCTTTTTATTCCATCTGAACTGTGTCCTGGATTACACATATGATGTTTGTCAATTTAAAAGATAATTATGAAAGCCAAGAAAGTCGCAGTTCATCTTAAAACAGAAGAGTAACTTTTAGTTTTATGTGAAAAACCCTCAATGAACTACATCTCCCGGGAGCCGAAACAACGAGCAAGATCAGCTGCTGTGTGTGTGTGCAGTCTGGAACAACACACTCATGACAGTAACGTTACGATTATAACGGAAGACTATAGAAACAATGACATAGCCTCAGTAAAGTTCGCTTCATTCATTGAGAGAAAATGTGCGCCTTTGGGGTTTGTAGTCTTTGTAATTACGTATTTTCACAGTCTTATATCTCAACAGTTTTACACCAAACTGCGACTTTCTTGACTTTAAAATGTATCTTTTAAATTGACAAACATCATATGTGTAATTCAGGGATCAATTTAAACGAAATCAAAATATTTGTTATCTCTCGCCATTGACTACCATTCAATATTTTTCCGAAATAAGGTCCCGTGGTGGTCGACCGGAAGGGGAGGGACTTAGGCTCTCTATTACTCCTCAATGGATTCAGTTCCAGACCGAACTTCCCGTCCAAAAAATGTTGTGGGCGGAGTTTGGGCTGGCATCCAGGCTAGAAAGAGAATAATATAATCTACCTAGTATACTGCTTCATTACTGCAGTTGACTTGTTTAATTAAAAAAAGTAGTATATTGCATTTCTGTCAACAGATCCTCAAATATTACACAATGCACCTTTTAAGGCACTGTGTAATTAAATATGCAAGCTTATTGTGTTGCATGTAGTCAGACATAGTTAATCAGCATGCAAGGCATATAAATCAGCATACCTGACTATATGCAATTCATTAAGCTTGCATATTTAATATTTAATTCCACAGTGCCTTTAAATGTGCATTGTGTAATATTTAGGAGTATTTGCTGACAGAAATGCAATATCATATGCATAACGGTGTAAAAAAGACCATGATGAACCGTTACATTTTTATTACCTAAGAATGGGCCATTTCTATCTACATACACCGTGGGCACCTTACATTGAAACAGCCATTTTGCACTGACATGTTTCTTTCTACAGTGACCCTTAATGGACAAACTACTTCAGAGCGCATTTTGTCACTACAGTTGTTCTTCGTGCAAAGAAGCTCATCAACAATGATGAACAGTAGCAATAACATATTGTTTTACTAAAAAATGTCTTTACTAATCTTTGTAAAGAAACCTCATTGCTTAACTGCTACTCACTGCTGTCTCAGACGACGACATCTTTTCCTGTCGCCACCGTAACTTCTGCTGGTTTAAATTCGCAAAACCTTTTAAGGCACACAATGCAGGAATTCTGTTTTTGTCAAACAGTGACCCCTAGAGTCGCCGTGGAGTACTTGTATTTAATGTTACTGTCGTAAATACCACTCACGCAGAGCGTTCTCTGCCATAGACTAGTCTCTGCACTCACAGCACTGATACCAATTCGATGCTGTTATATTAAGGTACAAATCTTGCATAGTGTGCGTTTTTTGCTTTAAATAAAAGATCTAGCGCTAAAATGTTTTTTTGAACTCAAGCTGAACGCTCGTGTCCGCTGCTATCAGTGTCATGAATAGTGTCTCTTGTCTCGGACACGCTCTTCAATCTATTCGCAGCTGCGGAGAACTCTATACGATGTCCCTGCTTGATATAGACTGTAACCACTGATGAACTGATTCAGTTTTGATGAGAGAGAAAAAACTTAAACATGTAACCTCTGACATGCCTGGCAAAATAACTACCACTAGACCATTAAAGAACTCAAACAAAACTTGCGGATCGATGCATTTATTTACGGGTTGAGTAGAGAGGCTCATTCTCTTCCTTTTCTAGTCTCTTCTGACCGCATTTTCTTTGCTTGTTCCATCGTCAAGTATCACGTCTGAAAAAGTGTCTTCGTGCTTCATGTTGTGGTTGATGTGTGTGACGTCGTTGTCGTAAAGCATGTCGTGATTCTTTTGGTGAATCACGGCATAATTCAGGCTCCATTACCTTGTATCTTACGTTATGACCTCATGGAAACAGTGTTTGTAAAATAGGCTAACGACTCGAATCATAACGAGTCAGACTAGTCGAGTAACGAGATAAGGCTAACGAGTCATAACGAATCGACTCTCTGTCGCACAGTAGAGAAATGAATGTATAGATAGGAGGAGAAGCTGGCGGGCAATCGGTGGACGTGGAGGCATAAAGTCAGATAAAGCGGAGGGAGAAACCCATAGAGAGTCGTAAAGTTGATCCTGCTGCTGCTCATGGACAGCTAATACTCACTCTCTATGAGCTAATAATACTAATAATACTCTCCACTCTATATTCGGTTATATAAGGTACAATTCTTGCATAGTGTACCTTTAAGTGAAGTACAGATTAAGTAAATGTTATGTAGACCTAATATAGTGCATTTCTGAAACAACTACTAACGTTTTTTTTGTTGTTTTTTTTAGTCTACCTAACTATTAAGTTAATGGTAATCGAAAAGGCTTTTCTGTGGTAACTGTAAAGTTACATGGTTTACTTTACGCTTTTTATTGACATCCTTCTTTTTTTTGCGATTGAAACATTGATTCAATTATTTTAAATAATATATTATTACATGTTAAATCATGACATGGATTTTGGTGTGTTGTTTGAATTTGTAATAAAACTTTGTAAGCAGAGACTTTGTCTCTTCGGTTTGTGTTTGATTTTTACTTTACTTTTTTTACTATATAATTTATTCATTTTAAGTATGCAGGCTATACATTTATCCAATATTTTAAACAAAACATACATTTTTTTTCTGAAAATGTTATTATATATATATATATGAAGAGTTCAGATGCAAAAGCCTCTAAATGCCATTTGAAATTTTCTTCTAAAATGACCATTTTTATCAAGCTTGTATATTTAAGTTCAGTAATTTCACTTAAATGACAATTAATAGGTAATCTTCATTGCCATTTAAGTGAAATTACTGAACTTAAATATACAAGCTTGATAAAAATGATCATTTTAGAAGAAAATTTCAAATGGCATTTAGAGGCTTTTGCATCTGAACTCTTCATATATATATATATTTTATATTATTAGACCTTTAAATCCATGTCCTTAGAAGCAGTCGAAGGTCAGGACACCCTTCAGAAATCAAGACGGCCAAATGCTATCATAAAATTACACAGGGTCCGGACAGTTTCACAATTTAGTGAGGATTTAAAAAATTTTAAGTACAATTGAAAATAAAGAAAGAAGCAAAAATCAATTCTTACTTTACCATACTAGACAGAGAAAGTAAACTTAAGGGTCATCATTATTATTAGGTGCAAATACAAGTCAAAGCAGAACAATAGTTCAATCTTAATTGTTCCTAATTCGATGTACAGTGTACAAATCAGTTATTTAAAAAAATGTATAATCAGAGAATTCAAAGGTAATTGTATGTCTAAACATACAGCAAAGTGTAGGCACTAAGGAGTGAAACCATTAAAAGGAACAAGGAACCACACAGGCCTGGTGCCCTGGACCCTTGCACTTTATCTGGGATCGGTGTGTCTATGAAGGGGGACAAGACATGGTTCAGTGCATGGCAAAGTTGCAAAACATAAATAAATATGGATTAAATGATACATAACTTTGACATAAGTAAAAAGAGAAAATTAAGCATTAATGTTAACCTGATCTCCGTTCAGACCAAACCAGAGGACCCATGGATATGGAAGCACTGTCATGGAAGTCCAGAGACCTGCGCTCTCTCCGCTGGTGTCCAGAGGAACAGTTCTAAAGATTGAAGATGGAAAACCAGAATGTGAAGAGGTTTTCACAGTCTACAACAGTATCTTGCATACCGTACACACTGCTTCACTCTAGATGGTCGATATAATGCCAAAAACAGATTTTGGCATTAAGACTACAGTATGTTCCAGTGTCTTCTGAAGGAAAAGAACAATCTGACACACAACTAGTGAACACTAAACTCACCGTTGAGCAGCGATTGCTTGACCGAAGGCAAAGGTGAACAGCACAGTGCAGATAAAGCCTAGTGGAGTTTGCAGTGAAGATGAACATCCTGAAGGAGAAACGGCTGGATGTCGAGACGCCGTTCTGCAGCAGATCCACTGTGTCGTCATTTGGATTGGGACACCTGAGAATATCAATCATCACAGATTCTTTTATTTTTAAAACAGTCAATACAAAGTGATCTCCTGTAAATCATCACATATTTGCATTCGATGTTCAAAAATGTAATATTCTCCTTTAGTCCTGAAGAACTGAAGGACAACTAACATGTAAAGTAATCTTAGAGGTGATATTACTATTATTTTTTTCTGTAAATAATGTTTCATTGAGTTAAGGCTAAGCTTAAAATCATTTTTAAAGAATCCCTGCTTTACTCTGAAAGGATGAGATCCCAGCGGAGGCTGTAATCGGGATCATTCACAGGTGTAGCCCAACACGTGTCCATCACCAGGGCGAACTGCGGCTGTCGACCCCCTCAACACGAACTTCCACATGCATCTCCTGGTTGAGCTCTGCATCCACTCGACCAGTGAAGGGCCGGGTAAACTCATCATCCTCATATGGGATCATCCGGACCAGATATCTGCCTTCACCAGCGGGAAGAGTCTTGTTCACAATGCTGTCGAAATAATGGATAGATCTGTGTTAAAACTATTCTGTGTATGGGTAAAATTATGTTTAAAATAGATATTCTTGGTTCAGAAAATATAACCATATATTTAGTTTTTTAAATACATTTTTCTGCTTAAAGGATTAGTTCAGATAACATTTTTTGAATATAGTTCAGGAGTTATATGGACCTTTTTATTGTACTTAAGCTCTGAAATTCCCCATGGGGATTTACTGTATCAAAAAATAAATAAATAAATAAATTTAAAAAAAGACCAAGTGTGTTCCTTGATACAAATAATAACAAACATCATTTCTGTTTTTGGTGAACTAAAAAAATAGTGCAGCTTCACTCGCACCTCTCCAGTGGATTGATTTCCACATTCATGGAAAGTGTTTGTGATTGAGGATAAGCACAGCTGAAATTAAGCTTCAGGATTTTCTCTCTGCTGATGATTAGACCTTCTGATCTCGGTGTCCCCAGAATAAAGTTGTTATAGATGAAAGTGGGTGCCGTTAGCCTGTGGACAACAAATATAACATTTGTATTTTAGCCTAAACTGAATTCAAAGTATTTCAATATATATATATATGTAACGTTTAGTTCAAAACCTTGATACTGATTGGTCAATAGCTGTGCTTTATTCATGAGAAAACACAGCTATGACCGAACAGTTCTATTTATCACTGCTGAACATCGCAGTTCCTAAACTAATACATTTTTTTTTTACATGAATATTTTTATTGTGTGGTAACCTTTTTATAAAAGCAATAAGGTACTCGAGGCAATTGAATAAGTGAATACATTTTTTCAAATATGAGTATAATTAAAATGTGGTACTTTTACTCTTACTTGAGTACAATATAAAGCCTGATGGAGCCCTGTGCTTCACTCAATAACAGACAGATCTGAAGCGCTTCAGACCTCCATTGTATGATTGACACACAACAACGGTTTGACCTAAAAATGTCAAAATTGAAAATACTGTGGAAACAAAGACACCTACATCTTGGATGCCCTTGACGTAAGCGACAACATACCAAAAATTCATTTCAAAGTGAGCTATCCCTTTAAGTAGCAATACTTTTACTTATTAAAATGTGTTAGTACTCTTTCCACCACTGCAACACTGAAAAACCCAAAAGGTTTCATCAGTCAAGTAAAATTATGATGGGTTACATTTTAATGGTGGAGAAGTTCCAGTCCCTGTTGTGGCCTGTGTTGTGCACCCTTCCCTGAATCTCTTTCAGACACTGAGAAGTCTTTAGGGAGGTCTGTTTGGGTCCTTCCATTGGTTGTACAGATTGATTATTCAGTATCCTTACAGACCTCCCTACATACTTCTCAAAGTCTCATCAAACTCTGTTCTATCAGGTAATACAAATAATTGAATTGATTATTTGATAAGTGTAGTTAAACCTACCACAAGATTTGTTCCACAGATGTGTTCATCATTATCAAAGAGGGAATTCCACTCTGCCGTTCCGGACCGTTCCTTTGCAGCCGGGATCATTGAGGTGTAAGACATCAGCTGGAAAACCAGCCTCAAAGAGCTGACAGCGAGACACAGATATGGAGCCAGAGCTGCTTTCACAGGTTTCCGAAGAAATCTGAGAGGGGATTAAAAGACAAAACATTGTCAGAATTATTTAAAAAGATAAAGGCAACTAATGACCGAAAATAAAATGTTAAATGATACCAACCAAAAGAGTCAGGTTGTGGTCTGTGATGGTCTTCGTTACATAAACAGCCATAAACACCATTTTTCTTCCCACACCATTCATCCTCAGAGCAGTTGAGTTCAGAACAGCGATCTCGCACATCTAAGAGGAAAAGATCGATCAAATACAGCACAAAGACTTTCCTTTAAATATCCTCCGCATGTGGAATGTGTACCAAAGAATACTTTTTACGCAATATAGGTCCAACATACACACTGCTGCCTAATTGCCCCTTTCTCTAAAGGTTAGTTCTCCCAGGTTAGTTCAGCTTCATACATATTTAGTAAAACAAGATAAGAAAATAATCTGTCTGAAATAGCTAGGGGTCCACAAATCTCACCAAAGCCATGCTAAGTGATATTGAGTCAAATTATGAACAACAAAACACCATACAATTGTGTGAATGTATAAAAGGCTATCAAATTACACTCTGACTATTTTATTTATTTATATATGTGTGTACATAATCAAAACCCAACAATGAAAATCATCATTTTACTCACACAAGTTGTTCTCAAACATTCTCTGGAAATCAATGATGACCCACAACTGTTTGGTTACAAACATTCGGCAAAATTTCTTCTTACATATTCACACATATTTGGAACAACTTGAGGATGAGTAAATCATGAGATGAGATGACAGTATTTTACTTTTTGGGTGAACAATTCCTTTAAGTAATATCCTCTCTGATATAACAGTTTGGGTTTATACAATGGCTGGTGGTTTAGATCTCACTATTAACAACACTTCAGTACTTCAAATTGCCTAAAAATGCATAATATAGCTCATAATATAATTGTCTATATGGCTTTAAAAATTCTTTTAAATTATTTACATACATCACAAACACATAACATGGATCTGATTTGCTCATGGTAAACAATAATCATCCCAATTGTCACATAATACATTATATTACCAGTTGTGGTAGTTTCTGTTGTTGTAGATTCGGTTGTTGTAGTTTCATCTGTGGTTGTCTCTGGCATGACAGTAGTAGTGGTTGTGGTTATGTTGCTTGAATCTGAAATAAATGATAAATATTACATAAATAATAAGCATTTTTTACATAAACAAAGGGCACATGCAAATATATTTACCTGCACAGTATGCCAAACTGCAGGTAGTTGGCCTCACAAACTCATAGACATAATAATCTCCTGGACAGGCTTTGACTTTAATGGGATTGGATTGGAAATAGCAGCAGTTATTGCTCCAGTGACCGCAGACATCTCGAGTGACCACTCCATCCTCAACTGTTGGATGTCCTCCGTTCAGCCACAGAGGAGCATGAGTGCCACAACTATACTCATCAACACATGTGTCTGGCATCTGAACGCTCTGATCCTGAATGAAGAGACGGTACCAGCCGTTCCAGCTGATCCAAGCGTCACACATTATTTGAGAGGAATGTTGATTGTTGGTGGCTCTCCATGAATCATTCAGGATATTGTAGTTGTAGCAGGGGTCAACAGGGGGAGCTGTTGTCATGGAAAAATTACAAATATACATTTTGCTGCATAAATGGAAGCTGTGATATATATTTTTGGTAGCAGTTGTGCTATAAAACAGCCACATTTGAGTCCCTTTGCAATTGAGTACAAAGATTACAAGCAAATTGACTTCAAGAAGTCAGTCCTTTCAAAACCTACTTTACCACTATTTGCTTAATAAATAAGTTCCCTGCACAGACTGTTGACTGAAAATCATATTTTAATTACACATCTTTAAGAACTTTTCAGGGCCGGCAAGTTATAATTACAGAGAAGCCTATGGAGGAGTGACATGGGTGGAGTTTAGGGGGGGCTAGACCAGAGCCAATTAATGTCTGCCTTGTGCTTTGAAAAATAAATAAAAATGACTGAATTCATATTTTCTCATTTTATCTGTCTTATCTTATCATTTTTGCGGGTATAATGAGTAAGTTAAGGCTAACTTATTTTTAATTACTGTATTGAAAAAGAAGCTAATTTTCTCACGACTGGCGGATCTCAAAGTATTCGCGGTAAGTGAGTGGACTCTCTTCTGTTCCCGCTTTCAGATAAATAAACAAAATGGACGTTTGTCGTTTTTTTAATAAGCGCACTAGTGTGGAGTTTTCTAACTCGGTCACTTCTGCTATCAATTCCATTGCTGCTACTGACATAGCAATCGAGGCCACACCTGAGAACAAAGCCAGCAGCACCGCTACCGTGTCAGCGGAGATACCGTTAACAACACCCGCGCAACCTGCCGCATCTGGATCTGGATCCGTCGACCTAGGTGAAAAAGCTGTTGGGCCGAAACAGCCCATACTTTCCTCTTCCCTAAGCGCCTAATTGGAAATGTTAATCGTGCCTTCTCTACATTTTACTATCAGAAGTTCCAATGGATGGAGTACTCAATTTCACTGGATTCCGTTTTTTGTTTTTGCTGTCGCCACTTTTCTTCAAACATCCCAAGATCAGGAGCAGACGAACTATTCACAAAAGTCGGAGCTCGGAACTGTAAAAAACTGTCAGAGAAGCTGACAAAACACGCTTCGTCACAGGTACATTTAAACAGCATGACGATGTGGGAGAGCTACAAACAGGCTGGTGAATCGGGATCTGTGGCTGCACAGCTGTCACACAGCCATCAAAGCACAGTAGAAAAAAACAGACAGTACCTCTACTAATCCGTTAATATATATAAAATTGCTTGCTAAATTAGGCCTCCCTTTCCGCAGACATCGTGAAGATACGGATGCAGAAGCAAGGGGAATTATTTAAGTATTTGTAATTTGTTTTCAAAATACGACCCTGATTTCGAATCCATGCAGTCCGAATATTTTAACTGCACAAGCCGAGACTTTCAGAATGAAATAATTGCATTGTGTGCAGACCTCATTCGTGAAGAAATTTCCAAAAAAGTTCACGAGACTGGTTTTCTTGCTGTTATTGCCGATGAAGCAAAGTCATCAAAGACTGAGCAACTTTCTGTTTGCATTAGATACACAGAGGGACTTCAGATCAAGGAGCGATTTATTTGCTTTGTTGACCGTTCGAATTCTCGCGATGCTGCAGGGACTGTTTCTGGCATTAAAGAAGGATTGCAGTCGTGTGGGCTGAAGGACATTCCCATAATTGCGGAGGCATATGATGGAGCCGCTGTAATGTCGGGGCATTTGAGTGGAGTTCAGCAACGGATAAGAGAGGAATTCCCCTTTGCTGTGTATGTGCATTGCATGGCTCATAAACTAAATCTCGTCCTCGTTGAATCATGCACAGTGAACAGAGACATTAAAACGTGCCTAAATGTCATTGACCAACTATACTCCTTGTTTGCAGAGCCAAGCAACCATTGCAGATTTCTCATGATGCAGAAAACACTGGCTCTTAAACCAAAAGAGCTAGTACAGCAAAATGATACACGATGGGCTTGCAAATATAGGTGTGTTTATGCTGTCAAATCACAATATGCTGCCATCACTCGCTGCTTGAAAGAGATGGAAGAAGAGGGAGAAAAGTGGTCTGTGGATGCAAGTGGGTTGTATAATCACATGACAAGTCTCCGATTCATTACGTCCTTAATTGTTCTCGAGGAAGTTCTCAGAGTTGTACATGCAACACACAAACGTCTGCAAGGTGCAAGTATAACCATGGCTGAAGCGGCCTCAGCAGTCAATAGTCTGAAAACACATCTCCAGCGCAGCAGAGAGGAGAGTTCATGGCAGGCAATGTGGAAGCAGGTGAAAACGTTTTGTGAAGATGTCGCTGGTTTTTGTGCAGAGAGTACCCCCAAACTGCAGGAAAACGAAAAGAACTTTGCGACAACCTCCCGAGCTTTCGCAGTACTTGGTACCAACCACACTTGGACAGCGTGATGAAAATGAGACGCAATTGGGATCAGAATCACAGACATTTAAATGTCATTTGTATCTCCCTGTTTTAGACACTACGCTGGCTGAATTGGACAGGCGATTTTCCCCTGAAGCAATGGCCCTGAGTGTGGCATGTGATGCTGTATTAAATTGTGACAAGAACGGCATCGGTCCTTTACTAAGCATGTATGCGAGCAGCTTTAAGATTCACCCTCAGCTTGTGGCAGCTGAAATGGATCTTGTGAAATGTGCAATCGACATCGCCGATCACCCTAAAAAAACTTCAAGATGAAGTACGGAAGGATAGATATCCAAACTTTTATCATCTGCTGCAGCTTGCACTCACACTGCCAGTTGGCTCTGCTACGTCAGAAAGAAGTTTCTCAGTTATGAGAAGAATCAGAAACTGGCTCCGATCTGCAATGGCTCAGGACAGATTCTCGAATCTTTCCTACTGCTGCATTTAGAGAACGACTTGACTGCAAATTCATCAGAAGAAAAGATAGCGGACATCTATGCAAACGGGAAAAAGAGGCGGCTTCTTCTGCATTAGGTATGATGTGTTTTTTTCTTTTCTTTTTTTTCTTTTTTTTTTTTTGCTTGCATAAGAGTTTGAAATTCAACCTCAAAATAAGTAATACAGCTCACAAATGAATTCAAACTTTCTAAATTGCAAACTCATTTGTGAGCTGTATTATTTATTTCTAATTTATTTTTTTACTTGCCTTTTACTGCACAAATTATTAAAAATTTACTTCATGAGATAAACAGGAACATTTTAATGTTAAATAATGAATCAACAATTCATGTTTAAGAAAAAATGCATTTACAAAGGAAGGAAGAAAGTAAGACAATACTTTACCAGTGGTTGTGAATTGGTGGAGTAATGGATCCTGTGGATGGGATCGTCTCTGTTGTTGATGAGATGGACTGGTTTGAGGAATCTGGTATTAGGAACATTTTATCAACATCAATATTTTTTAAAAACAAAATCCAGAAAAATAAATGAATGACAGATTGTACGTAAGTGCTCACCAACACAGTAAGCTCCACAAACCATTGGCTTGACAAACTCATAAACATAGTAATTTCCTGGACAGGCTTTGACTCTTATAGGGTGGGATTTGTAAGTACAGCAGCCACTCCATGTGGAGAGACAGACCTGACGGGTGACCACTCCATCCTCCAGCTGTGGGTGAGCGCCGTTGAGCGTACAGTGGTGCATAAGTGCCACACGTGTACGGATTTACACATGATTCTGGCATCTGAGTATTTTCACCATTGTTGAACATCCTGTACCAGCCATTCCACTCCACACTATAATCACACCTGCCATAGTAGATAATAGTCATTATAGAAATTAGTTGTCCGTGGATCTCCAAGGCTGATCCAGACTGGTATAGTTGTAGCAGGGGTCGACACTTGGGGTGGAGATAGACACTATTAGGGTAAAAGGAGAAAGAGAGCATTGCAGATTAAATATATTCAAGATGATAATATGCAAATACAAACCAATACAATTCATGATAAACATGTCAGATATAAAGATGAATGAATATACCTGCACAATATACAGGATCTGGGATTGAAAGAGTTGGTCTGGTAAATTTGTAGACATAATAATTTCCAGGACAAGCTTTGACTTGGATTGGGGTCGGATCTGTAGTGACTGCACTGATCATTACGGGAGCCGTAAACTTCACGAGTAACAACTCCATCTTCTAGCCGAGGATGAGAGCCACCAAGCCACAGAGAACTATAACCTCCACATGACATATAATAAAAACACCACTCAGGCATCTGAGCACTTGATCCATCAATGAAGAGTCGATACCAGCCGTACCATTCTACATCAGTGTCATCATTATCAGATGTGTGTCCATACATAGACCAGTAATTCAGTGTGCTTCTCCAGTGGTTGTCGAGTGTGTTGTAGTTATTACACGGGTCATAATCTGTTAGAGTGAGAGATGATGAGACCAAAACAAACAAGTTATACAGTATCTCAATGAGGAACTTCACAAGCACAAATCTGAAGCAGTCAAACACTAATAATGAGATTCATAAACCATTCATACACAATGCAACTGTGTAATAGTGAAAATGTTTATGCACCAAAAAAAATCTATTTAAACAGTAATGAAAATCTTTAATTGAAAAGAAATATATAATTTTTAATAACTCTGAAATATTCATATATATTATTTACAACTTACTCAAGTTGACGGTGGATCCAGTGAATATATCTGGACTCACAGTGGAAACCGCCTGTGAAATAGTGCTGACATCTAAAAAGAGGGAAATTGATGTCATGACAGAAATAAGAAAATGAGAAATGAGAAATGAGAAAATCATAGTACCTGTGCAGTATCCTGAACACCCACGCTGTGGATTCACAAGTTCATAGACATAGTAATTGCCTGGACATGCTTTCACTCTGATGGGGTTTGCCTTGTATTCACAGCAGCTTTCCCAATAATACCCAGCGCAGACCTCCCTGATCACCACTCCATCCTCTATCTGAGGGTGAGGATCATTGAGCCACAGATTATAGTTTGTGTTACAGGTGTATGAACTAATACAGGTCTCTGACATCCGGATGTCCATTCCATAGTAGAAAAGCCGGTACCACCATTCCAGGAGAAACGTTCATCACAAATGAAATCTCCACTTTCATTGTTGGCTCTCCAGGGACGATCCAGAGACTCATAGTTGTAGCAGGGATCACTGCTGATGCTTTGGAAAGCAACTGTTATGGAGTTTGCAAAAGTATTATTTACTCTATATGTATATACTAACAAGCAATTATATTCTAACAAGTAGTGTACTTTCTAGCTCAAAGTGGGGCAAGTCTACAGAAGTAGCAAAAAAACTTGACTGCTAATAGGCACAAGAGGACTGCAGAGTAATACTACAAAGTTTTCATATACCGTTTACATATTAATTATTGAACAAATCGCCCAAAGTGTGATTTGAGGAATTGCGTAACTAAGAGATCTAGATGCTATTGATCTGGGAGGAGTTTCCCGAAACCTTCTTAACGCTACGTCGTTCTTAAGTTACACCTTAAGCTGTACCTTATCGTTAATATGTGTTTCCCGAAACGTTCTTAGTTAAGTAAACCTTCTGTAAGTCATACGTTCAGAAGGTTGGTCTGGAGCACTCTAGTAGCTATACACTCAAAAAAAAAAATGCTGGGTTGTTTCTGTAAACAAATAGTTGGGTTGAATGTGCTGGGTCAAAATGCTGGGTTGTTTGGGGCACTGTAAACACATTATTGGGTTGCTTGCTCATGCTGGGTCAAATGAGTTGTAAGGGGGTACTTCACAAATAAACAGCTGGTTGGGTTATTTTGACCTAGCAACCAGTTTATTCTTTGCGGAACTTTCTGGATTCTTCACTTCTGACTTCGAGGAGGACTTCGACTCGGAGCGGACAGTGTTTTATGGTAAGTTAATATGTTTACCAATATTTTTAACATTGATAATTTCACTGTTTAGTCTTTTATATGGAAGTGTGAGGGGTAACGTATTAATTCTGTAAAACATTAAATAGTAACAGCTAGCCGGTTAGATTTTTTTTGACAAAATGCCTCGTTAGTTGTAAACCGGCTATATCAGCAGCCTTACTGAAATATGCAGTTTAAATAGTAATTTCATCACGTAAATATTGTATTTATTGTGGACGTTTCAGTAATTAAAAGTGAGGAAAGCGGTTTGAATGAACCCGTACACGCGCAGTAGCCTATGGCTCGCACGTAAAAAAACTGCGGGAAACAAGTCTAGTCTGTGTGGAAAGTCTGCAGGCACATTTAAGAAATTCTCATCAGAAGAAGCGACGGGGGTAAGTTCCAGCACAGTCTGTTTCTTCTGCAATGTCTATGTCAGAACCAGGATCGTTTTTGCAAAAAAATAAAAATAATTGTATGACGTGCTATCTTTACAAACAGCGACAAGCCAAGGAGAAATAAATCAATTTCATATTAAAGGTGCCATCTGTAAAAAACTGAGGTTAAAATATCTCAAGAATGAGCTACTTGCATCAAAAGAATGAGAAGAAATAAGGTTAATGATGTCATTAAAAAAATGACAAGTTATAGTGCTGCAGAGATATTAACCTGAATTAGCATGCTAAATTACTAGCCCCGGCCCGGCAGGAGTCATAATACGGTTTCGGCCATGGGAGGCGGTATGAGGGCGGGTAACATAACCACCAGCCAAACTGCAATACACGAGTAACTCGCTACTTGTGGATGTACTTGAACCTGATGTCAGTCGTGTGGAAATACAGCCCACTACTACATTTGAGTTCAGGGAAGAGGTCAAAAACATGATTGGTCGACATTATGCATGAGGAATACATTTGGTAAGTTGTAGCATACTGTATCTTTCAACAGTGTTCGTGTTCTTTTACCATTAGATGATCGGTTCATGTGCGCTAGGGATCTGTCGCGTAACATTTACAAGCGCCAAAACTGTATTTATTGTTTGAATTGCGTAATAAAATTCACAAAAATCTGAGAGCTTAACTAACCTGCTCTGTCTAGTCTGTCGGTCTCCGTGTCCTTTTCAGTGCGTGACAAAATTGATGTGTGGCATGAGGCCGTGTGAAAAGTGTAGATCCGGGTGTGTATCTCACGGTGAATTGATAGAGAGTTGGCAGCTGTCGAATGGCGCTAGCACTGATCAGACTAGTACAGCGAATGCTGTTTGTACAGATATTAATTCAAACTAACAATAAAAGTGTAATATGAACAAAACGAATACCGTAAACTTAAAATAATAGCCCAGGCTTTCATTTTTCGCAGGTGGTGAAAATGCACCGGCTTGTCTTTGAGACAGGCGTCTGAGACGAGCTGCCTTCATCATTTAGTTTTGAGATGTTGTTCATTGGAGTTCTGATCTGTAAAAATCGTCCAAATGCTCCCAACGTAGAAACGTTGCCGGTCTCCCGACCTTTTTTCTATCGTGTCAAATGATTTGAATAATACGCACGAGGAGAAAGAGCAAAACAGCGCTCGCTTGTGTTGTTTGAAGGCGTGGAGGTGCGCGCGGCGTGGCACAACTCACTTACTGGAGGTATACTGCCCCCATCTGGTATGGAATATGGAGTATGATTATGATTTCATTTTTTGACAGATGGCACCTTTTAAGCATGTTCTAGCCCTGAACCCATTACAAGTTGTTTCAGACCTGAGAGGTCAGCCTACTGAGAATCATTCATAGGCCGGACAGTGGCCATGGACTCAGTGTCCCGATGTTTGAGAGCCAAATAATAGTTTTTGCTATTGTCACAACAGCCATTTTAAACAGCATAAAAGTCAGAAATGCTGCTTTAGAAATATAAATTGTTATATTCAGCATACTATTTTAAATGTTAATGAGGTTATGTATGAGCTCATATCTAGCTGCTGGCTTGAAGGAGGTCCTGGGACTCTCCTTCCCCCATCTATCCAACATTACAGGAGAGGGAGGAGAGGGCTTCAGACCCACCACCAAGGCACAGAGGTCCTTGACATGCAACCTGTAAGTTGCTTCATGTTTATTACTTCAGTGAGGGGTGAACGTTTGATATGCTTGATAACTAAAATTAATTAGGTGTCATGATTTTTATTCTAAAATTTACAAAAAAATGTATAGTGGCAATTATATAGTGAATCCATATTCCAAATTGTGTTTTTGTCTTATCCTGAATCCCAACTATTAGACTTAACCAAATTAAGAAATAACAATATTAATGTAAATGAAAAATAAGGGTTTGTACAAACATATATTTCACACTTTCTCCCGTCCACACCACAAACTTCTGTATATTCAATCATTTCCTCAAAATGTTTTATTTCCAATATATTATGAAATCCTATTGGATTCCCATAACCTTATTATATGTTTTATATGACATGTTAAGCCTCCCACTGATATTCTTCCAGAAATTGTTCTCAATCTGCCTATTGAAACATAATATCTAATTGTTTGTCCACTAGGTTACACAAGATGAATTATGCCAACACTATTTTTGTAAAGGAGGATAAAAAAATCTGCATTAAGCTTCAAATGTAAAATATTTTGTAAGTTAAAATAATAAAATTTTTTTCTATCCCTTAAAACCATGATATATCTAGAGTAGGGGATTATATGGTGTTTAATATTTAGTGCACACTCATAAATAATGGTATTTTCATTTATGTGGTGTCAGCTAAGGTCGTACTGTAATGTCCCTGTGTTACTGTTAAAGTCAGGTGTTTCTGTTTCCTATTTCACTGTATTAACAACACTTCAGGTACTTCTTAATTGCCTAAAAATGCATTCTATGCATAATATAGCTCATAATATAATTGCCAATAAAGCTTTATAAATTCTTTTAAATTATTTCATCATCACAAACTCATAACATGATATTAATTTGCTTATGCTAAACAATAATCCTCCAGATTGTAACATAATATTATATTACCATCGTAGTGTCCATGGTTGTAGTTTCTGTTGTTGTAGTTTCGGAGTTGTGGTTGTCTCTGGCATGACAGTAGTAGTGGTTGTGGTTATGTTGCTTGAATCTGAAAATGAATTATAAAAATATTAGATGGAATAACTAGTATGTTCTCTTGACATAAACAAAGAGGCACATGTAAATGTATTTACCTGCACAGTATGCCAAACTGGCAGTCAGTTGGGCCCACAAACTCGGTCATACATAAATAATCTCCTGGACAGGCTTTGACTTTAATGGGATTGGATTGGAAATAGCAGCAGTTATTGCTCCAGTGGCCGCAGACATTTTCTCAGAGATGACCACTTCCATCCTCAACTGTTTCGATGTCCTCCGTTCAGCCACAGAGGAGCATGAGTGCCACAACTATAATCATCAACACATGTGTCTGGCATCTGAACGCTCTGACCCTGAATGGAGAGTCGGTGCCCAGCCGTTCCAGCTGATCCAAGTGTCACACATTTATTTTGAGAGGAATGTTGATTGTTGGTGGTCTCTCCATGAATCATTCAGGATATTGTAGTTGTAACAGGGGTCGACGGGGGGAGCTGTTGTCAGTGGAAAAATTACAAATACATTTTGCTCGAATAGATGGAAGCTGTGATATATATATTTTTGGCAGCAAGTTGGGTGCTATAAAACAGCCACATTTGAAGTCCCTTTGCCAATTGGGGTAAAAGATTACAGAGCAAATTGACTTCAAGAAGTATCAGTGCTTTCAAAACCTACTTTACCACTATTTGCTTAATAAATAGAAGTGCAAGTGGTCCCCTGCACAGACTGTTGATTACTGAAAATCACAATATTTTAAGTACACATCTTTAAAGAACTTTTTCTGGGGCTCGGGAAGTTACTAACTTACAGAGAAAGCTTACACCTGGAATGTAGCTAGACAGCTCTCAGATTTAATCAAAAAATGTCTTCATTTGTGTTCCGAAAAGATGAATGGAAAGTCTTACGTGGCTGGAGCAACATGGAGGGTTAGTAATTTCTGAGAGAATTTTTCATTTTGTGGTGAACTGGTCCCTTTAATGACATTGTTTATTACACTAATAAATTGCTAATCAGTTCGTTTCGCATGTTGTCCTTCAAAATATCTTCTGTTGTCTTCAGCAGATGAAGGGTATCTCATAGGATTGGAACGATTTAGAGACTTAGAGAAATCAGGAGATTTTGGGAGAACTATCTCTTTAAGTAATTTCCTCTCTGATATTTTTGAGATATGTGAAGAGTTTCGGGGTTATGAAATGATTTTAAGAAATGCTGGTGGTTTGTATCTCACTATTTAACAACACTTCAGTACTTCACATTGCCCTAAAAAAATATTTTTTGCTTGCACAAGAGTTTGAATTGCAAACTTATTTGTGAGCTGTATTACTACTATTTCTAATTTCATTTTCTTACCCACCTTTACTGCACAAATTATTATGAATTTACTTCATGAGATAGAAACAGAAATATTTCTAATGTTATATAATGAATCAACAATTCATGTTTAAGAAAAATTGCATTAAAAAAAAATTTTAAAAAATGTTTAAGAAGGAAGTAAGATAATACTTCACCAGTGGTTGTGATTGGTGGAGTAATGGATTCTGTGGATGGGATCGTACTATGTTGTTGATGAGATGGTACTGGTCTGAGGAATCTGATTTGAGGTAACATTTATAGTAACTGCCAACAATTTTCAAACAACAAAATACAGAAAAATCAAATTAATGAAGATTGTATCGTAGTGCTCACCAACACAGTAAGCTCCACAAGCTATTGGCTTGACAAACTCATAAACGTCAGGTAATTTCCTTGACAGGCTTTGGCTCTTATAGGGTGGGATTTGTAAGTAAGCAGTCACCCCATGTGGAGAGACAGACCTGACCGGTGACCACTCCATCCTCCAGCTGTGGGTGAGCGCCGTTGAGCGTCAGTGGTTCATAAGTGCCACACGTGTACCGATTTACACAGTGATTCTGACATCTGAGCATTTTGTCCATTGTTGAACATCCTGTACCAGCCATTCCACTCCACATCATAATCAACACATGTAAGATAATACACTCATTACAGTTCATTGAATCGTACTGTGGATCTCCAAGGCTGATCCAGACTGGTATGGTTGCAGCAGGGGTCCGACACTTGAGGTGGAGAAAAGGCACTATAGAGAAAAGGGAGAAAGAGAGCATTGCAGATAAATATATTCAATATGATATGCAAATACAAACAAATACAATTCATGATAAGCATGTCAGATATAAAGATGAATGAATACCTGCACAATATACAGGATCTGGGATTGAAGAATTCGTCTATCAAATTGAACATTAATAATTTCCAGGACAAGCTTTTAACTTGGATTAGGT
>JAQIUQ010005367.1:0-123104 GCA_030378365.1 Hybognathus amarus
AAGTGACTACGAAAGGGAACTAAAGACTCACTTTTAGTTTAGGAGTTGTCATTTTTCCTTACTAAGAGTAGGTCTGAAAGGCGTTGTGAATAGCTTTTAAGAGAAAACTCCTAGCTAAAATATTTTAGTGCGATTTAAGAGTATTTTCCTAGTGGTAAGATAAAATTCTTCGTGAATAAGGCCCCAGGTGGATGAAGCTCTGTGATTTGTCCAGAATGTTAAATGAAGTGCATCAAACATTTCAGATTACAGTTGTCCGATCAGAAACGGTATTCATGGAGCAAGTGTTGCCCATGTGAGTGCACTGTCTCAAACACTTTCTCTATTGTATTAAAGCTTCATGCAGCAAGATATAATCACCCACAGTTCCTGTCCACTCACTCACTATACTGTCATGCCATTCAAGTGTGAGACATTAATTGTTTAAATATTTGTCTTTCCTTCTTTCTGTTCATTTCCTCCATTCTCTCATGATTTGTGTCTAATGTTGTCCTGACACACATTTTGTTAAGACAGTGGCTTGTTTAATACCTGTAATGATGAACAAAAGCACCGATAACAGATAATGGTTGCTCTTGAAAAGTACTCCGTTTTCTGAAAGCTTAGCTCATGGGAACCACACCATGCTTCTTCCAATCAGTGACACTTTTAAAGCAATACATTACTGCTAAAGTTGATAGTATTTCTTTGTTACTGAAATAAAGTCTAAAATATAGCTTGACTAGTCATCCATGTCTGCCATGTCCTCTATCAGTAGGCTATGCAATGAACATTGATCGAATGCGTTATCTCTACATTTCAATTCGAATTTTTTTCTCGAAACACAATGACTTTATTCTCGAAATTTATTGAGTTTATTCTCAAGATTGTTTTTCGACTTTTTTCTTAAAATTAATTTTTTTTTTCTCGAAACACAACAACTTTATTCTCTATATTTAATGAGTTAATTCTCAAGATTGTATTACGACTTTTTTATCGAAATTTAATGAGTTTTTTCTGAAACACAACGACTTTGTTCTCGATATTTAGGGAGTTTATTCTCCAGATTGTATTTCAAGTTTAATCTTGCATTACAATGACTATAATTTTGAGATGGTTTCTCAAAAAACCATTGATTTTTATTATTGCTTGGCCCTAATCCTCTTCTAAGTTGGTTGCCAAGTAATGTTTTTGAGTGACATTCACGGATGTTCTTCTTTAGACAACAAGTTTGTTTCTTGCCGCTAAAAACAAACACTTTGGAAGGAAAGTCTAAATATAAATGGAATCAGTACATAAAATGCATATTTTTCATAGATGAACGAGTGAGTGTTCTTTGCCATCGTGGCTTTTTAACAGTCGCAAACAGGAAAATACTGGTCTATCTGGGTTCCCAAAACCATTCAGGCACGTATTCAGTACAGTAAACACTACTGTATATACACGGAGATATAAATTATAGGACAGTTTCTGACTGTTAAATTGAGCTCTTCGTTCAGCTTGCCTTGGTCGGACACAGCATTAAAAAGTGACGTGCACCACTGACTTCCTATTGGTTGTCGCTCCTGAAGTCGCTCTTCATTTGGATAAAGTTTAACAGATCTTAACATTGTTGCGTTGCCAGACACGCCCCACCGGTCGTTGTCGCACGTGTCGTCGAAATCGCCTGCTCCCCATTTAAATGAATGGTATCGTGTCACATTGTTGCTTGTAGTGTGAACGCAAAGCAGTCTGGTGCGAAATGATTTAAGCAGACATAAACAAATTTCGGTAGAGTTGAGGGAGCATTTTCTTCGAAAACAAAATTAATCCACCTCATCTTCAGCGGCTGGCACAGATTTCTGGAGTAAATAGAGATAGCTATGAAGGAATAATACATCCAGCTACACAACACCTGTAGCACTTGGGAGTCATTCTTGTCAGTGCAGCAATGGTGGATAGCACCCTCTTCCCTCTCAGATATGATCGTACCTGAGCTCTTGTGGCGGGTACTTGTGTTCGAACTTTGCAGTCTTCGACTATTATAAAGGAACTCTCTTAACACCATACACAATTTCCTCTTTTCAACTACATGTATTTTGTGTGAATGAATGCAATACCAAACCAATTACAAAACTTGATGAAATCTCTTCAAGTAAACAATTAGAGTGTTTATTAAACAAATATGAATTTAAATAAAATGGAATAAATTACCTAGAAGGATGAGAAATCCTTCTCATTTAGGTCTATATTTGAATGATGTCACAGAATGGCAGGTTTATTTTAGTAAACTAGAATCTCTATGATTAATGTACTTTTAGAATTGCATGACAACCCACAGATGAATATGAATTTAGCAGTATCAAAAGCCTCTCGATATGTTTCTTTTAAATGCGCTATACAATCTATTTACATGTATATGCATTGGCCTTGACAGAAAAATAACAATTAATCAACAGTTATAAATTGACAGATAAACACATTAACTCACGTGGGCCCACTCACACACACAAACACCCCCACCCCTTGTTGCAGGCCTGTACCATTGCTTGCATGCATTGTGGCCACAAAAATGAAGAAATAATTGGCCGCTTCACTCCAAAGAGCCAAATAATCGTTAAATGGGATACCTTAAATCTGTAATGATGAGCCCTCTCTAATTAGAAACTTGAATCACTCAATTTGTCCCTCATATGCGCATCCTGGCCTCCCCACGATCCCTTGTTGCCAGGGGAACCCTGAACCCCTCTGCGATTCAGGGCGCTACCTGGATGTCCAGTCTTCTCTACCTCTCTCTCTCTCTCCAACTTCCAAGAACCAATTATAAATCACATTAAATAGGTATCAGGCAGGCTTAGTCAATTATGCACCATTAAATAAAAGACAAACCCAAAGTTGTTTGTAAAACCCACGTTTTGCACATGTAAATTACAACCAAACTCCCCTTAAAGATGAACTGAACTGAAATTTGAGAAAAGGTGACATAACAGATGTATTTTATTAATTCTCATTGGTACACTTTTTAAAAATAGCAGAATTTGTTAAAAGGGATAAAATGGTACATTGAAAGTGTTGTTTTTGTTACACGGGCGCCGCCATGTTGGATTTCAACATTCGACAACGTCACTGGCATGGTAAGCCACTCCGTTGCCTACCCGCACCAGCAGAACAGCCGTAGCTTGTAAACAGTCTGAGGCTAGCTGACATGGCTGAAGAAACAGAATTTTTAGCGACACACTATCTAGAGATATGTACTTTCGTCAATGAGTACATGAAACGTCTGACAATGTCTGCATTAAAGGTTTTATTTACACAAGATACAAGTTCAACGCATCACGTTCAACGTTACACGAATCCTTGATATTCAGCTGAGGGGAAAAGATTCCTGATGTATAGTTCACGAGGATGGGATTCTCCTTTCTGAATGCACCCTCGCCCATAGAGTGAACTGCCAGTACGCTGTTAATCTAAACAGTCTGAGAAAAGTGTAACAAGTTAGCCCAGCTCACCTACTCGTAAAATACCCTGCTACTGATGGGGCACTCGCGTCTCAGCTCTGGACATCCATTAGAGACAGCATAGCCTCCCCCAACACGTTTCTCTCATCGAACAGCATCCGAAATGAACAGTGCATGGTGATGCATTTTTCGCTGATCAATAAATGTTACAGGTTGACCTCTCTTCAAAAGATCAACTCCTGTGCAGTATTGTAGTGAAATTTTATTCTTCCACGCAACAGACCAGGAGACTCTGAGGTATCTTTAACGCAGAAGTTCTTTATTGCGTCACTGTAGTCTTCTCAAGGATAGTCTGATGTAAAAGAACCTTACATTCTGATTCATACATTTCAAAGAGGGAGGGATTACATGAGGCTGGAGACACTGAGACAAAGCAAATGCTAATGCATGTGACCCTGGAGCCCTCCAAGGCCAATGGTCTCAGAGCAGGTGAAAACTTCAAAAACAGTAATTTTCACCCGGTGCAGACGAGAAACGGGAAAGACAAACTTTCCCATATGGTCACAAGACAGTCAGGAGTGTCTCAGACATTAACATAGCAGCTGTTCTAACTTCAAACAAGAGTTTTCACACCATCAGACGGGAAACAGGAAAAAGCATAGCTTTCCCGTGCAGTTCAAAGGACAGTCAGAGATTTAGAGACTTTCTCCATTTAAAACATCAAATTAAACATATTATTAAAATTTGTAATCTCACAGTATGCATGCTCCACAGCGCCTCGCGCCCACATTCACTTCCCCCAAACGATCCTGTATTGTAAGTGGAGCCTGAAACCTCCATGTGGTGTTAGTCAGACACTACTGGCCTGTCCCTCACGGGCTCAAATGCATAATCCATGCCGTTAAAAGTGCTCATTTTCGTCTGTGTATATAGGACCTGCAGCTGTTGTCTATGGAGCTCCGCGAGTCCTACCATGCCAGTGACGTCATCGGAATTGCCAGCGCTAAAAAGCGCAATTTTGCGTTGCTTATAAAAAGCTATATTAATATTTTTTATTAAAATGTTTAGTGTAATTTACTTTTAAGTGTCATAAACAACACATTTTCATTCGTCGATTTTTTTCAGTTCAGTTCATTTTTAAAGGGGTAGATCCCATGTGTACTCGATCAGGGCGGTTCTATGTTAAAACCATAGACATAATAAATCCCTATTGGCCGCTGGAGCGTACGTCAACGCGCCACCATATTGCGGAGGGTATTGCAACTTTTTCATACTTCTTATAATGAGAATTGCGAAAATGATTTTTCGTGTGCTGCTTGGGACTGTACAAATCGCCACACGATTTGAAAACAGGTCTCGGGAATTATCTTTTACAAGCAAGTCTCCACATTTGTTTCAACACATTCTCATCCAAAGGCATCACCTTTTGACCATGCTTCAATATTCTACACTTTAGGCGCCCTTTAGCGTCAGTTACATGATGCGATCATCTAACTGACGATACAGGGCGCCTGAAAGCGTCAGATATTGAAGCATTAGGGCTGGGCGATATGACGATATATATCGATTTACCGCGGTAGAAAACGTCAGCCGTAACAGATTTTTTTATTCCGTGTATACCGCGAAATGTAAATAAGTGGGCGTGGTTAACTCCCGTGCAGCGCGCGTGAAACTGATGCTGAGATTTGTCAAAGAAACATGGAGAAAGCAAATAAAGAGGATCCACAAAGGAATTCCGTTTTCTAAAGGTTTGTTGTTAACGTGATATGTTCAGGGGAAAGGCAGCCGTCAACTAGAGCAGAGCAGCACCCAGGCAGTACAGAGGAGTGCACGTTCGCAACAGGGAAAGCATGAAGTTACTTGATAACAACATTTCATAGGCTATATCAATATCATTACGAATATAAATAACCTTAAATAATGTATAGTTATCCACATCTTTCCTTCTCTTATGTATAGTTACTTTTTAAACATGAAAATCACATTCAGCATGAATGAACATCCTGCTTGTTAAAGCGAATCCTTTCTGAGGCAAAATTACTAAATATGCAGCGCGAGTTACGTATATATTTAACTCCAAACAATTGCCTACCGAACCAGTTGATAAAATCTTCCTTTGATTCGATCCGTGATTACAACTTGACTCTCAAATTAATCGATCGCATTTTGTTGATGCAAAAGACGCACGCGCACATGCACTGAGAGGGAGCGCACGGTGTTTACCGGGCTATGGTCTAATAACGACGCACTGTTATAAGGTGTGTATAATTTAAACTACTTAGTCAACACTAACAGTAGCTGCGGTTTGGTTTTCATATTGCTGCTCTCCTTCTAGTCACTTCTGAACTTGATGAACTTGACACTTTTGAACTCCTCTTGATTAAAGCTCAGGGTGACGGGTTGCCAGATATAACAAAAAGAGCAAAACAAGCCCCTTAAAACGCAGTATAAAAAGCACATGTGGTAAAAAATGTATCATAATTATATTATATATATATTATAATTATAAACTGATTGATGAAGTTAAGCAATGCATGAGATTGAAAAATTATTTTTGAATTGCATAGAAGATTGAAAAATTAGTTGAAAAGCACCTATGAATTGTATTTAATATCTATCTGTTGTGGGAAGTTCATCTAAAAGTTGATGAGTCTTTTTTGTTTACTATATTTTGCTATAAAAATAGTTTACCAAATAAATAATTTACCAAATAAAATAAAAATAAAACAAGGTGACGTACTTTTCATTTCTAAAGTATTTGGGTTTATTTATTATACAAAGCCCTTTTTGTCGATTTTTTTGTTTTGAGCATAACTATATAAATAAGTATATCTGTGAAATATATCGTTACAGTGAAATAAAATTGGTCATATTGTGAAACACAATTTTGGTCATATCGCCCAGTGCCCACCCCTATGAAGCATGGTCAAAATGCTTCCCAAGGCGTCAGTTAGGTGACGCCTTGGGGGTGATAATGCTCTGATGTACTACAGACTGTAAAAAAAAGATTGACGTAGTGTCTGTGACGTCACCCATAGGTTTCTGAAGAGTGTTTTGAAGCCGCCATCTTGGCAGAGCATCACCTCTTGTCACTCCCAGATAAAAGAAAATAGGTAAAGAGGTGGGACGTGGGTGGAGCTGAGATGCTAATGCTATATGCTACTTCGACTCTCGCTAAAGTGACAGCTGTTTGAAGAAGTAAAGCCAATAGTTCAAGTTTGTGTTTTTGGCCTTCGAAATATTATAATAGTTAAAAGACATAACCAAAAGTGAGACTGTGTTTCATGATGTATTATTATTCTGCTATAAAAATGTATTATCATAGTAACTTACAGTATTGCTCTGAGCTTGTGCGTGCGATTCAAGCCCATACTTGTTAGTCACATGTCAAGTTCGAAAAAAACTTTATTCAGTCCATTTTAAAATATGATTTGCCACCTCTCAATTTCTCAAATGGGTTAAACTAAAGATATTACCGCAAAAGTTCAAGTAAATACACTAGAAATCCACGCTCATTCAAGTGTGTGCAATATTGCATGGACGGAGAGAAAGCACTGACAGATACAGGATTTCATCTGCAGGTAACGTTACTTTTTATTTAACACTAAAAAGTTAAATAAGCATAGCTGTTCTGTGAATGCGATCAGTAGATGAATTGCAGTTTAATTCACCTCCGTGCTGGTTTCAAGAGAGAGACAGGGAGGTTGCCACTTGACTGGAAAGCAGCCAGGAGGTTGCCGCTTGGTACTACAAAAACCCGTCTATGGAAAGCCTGGCCACTCCCTATTAAGTCCTATTGTACCGAATTTTGATTGTAGTTCGCAGTGTTGGGGAAGCTACTCTGAAACTGTAGTTTGACAAGCTACAAGCTACTCGTAAGTTAAAGTAGTTTAACTACAGTCAAGCTACCCGTTTAGAAAAGTAGTTAGCTACACTACAAGTTACAATCAAAAAGTAGCTAGCTACATTGAAACTACTTTTGCTTTTTGAACAACTGTGTATTATAAATAACAGAATATGTGTCTGATGAATGTTTTAAGTAAAATATTTAGTGTTTAACACAAGGCAATGCAATTACAATTTCAAAGAGTATTGTTTTATTACACACAACACTAAAATATCTTTCCATCGACACGTTTTTATCCGAATTAAGCTGATATCGAATGAAAAATGCCTTATGGAAACAGTAAAATTCGATTAAATTTCATGAATATCAACTCAAATGAAATACGATCGGTCTCATCGGATTTTATTTTGCCGAATAAATAATGAATTGCAATTAAGTTTTATGAACTTTTATGGTTGCAACACGTCAGAAGACGAGTTCATTTCCGGCCAGTCTGTTTGCGCACACATGGCGGGTGTCAACAAAGACAGATGTAAGTGGACAAAGCAATACAAAATAAAAAAATGCTTCAACCAAAGGGTTATGAACCACGATCTCCCAGAACTGATGGCGCTGTCGTTCCCACACCACAGTCATCTCCGCTGTCGTCGGGCATTTACATGCATCGGCATCAACATAGCAATGTTTATAGCGTCGTTGTTTTCTTAGGTTAGTTTTGCTTGTTTTTATGTGGCTTGGTTGAGTTCTAATGTATAATGTGGTCTGTTATTTCTGGTTAACAGACTGCGGCGCTGCTATAACACACCGTTGCCATGGACGCAGTTCAGAGACAGAACAGACTATTTTCTTTAGCAGAAGCAATACTCGTTTTAAATCAATAAACTCGTTTTTAAGTCAATAGTTTGTGTCAAATTATTGATTTATTTATTTATTTGGTTGATTTATATGTAATAAGCAGGATAATATATAGTGAGGCGGTTGTTATAGCGAATACAACCCCTTCAGGCTAACAACCGCCTCGCATATACATTATCCCATACATATGTCGCTATCAGCTGGCACATAAGCATTATTAGGCTTCAACTTGTGAAATATTGATCATTTGTTGGTAGATGGCATGATCCGTTTTGTCTAACAAAAGTTCCACTGGGGCGATCTGTCCAAGTGCAAAATGAATAGAAGTCTATGGGCCAAGAAGGCTAAATTTGTTTCTTTCAACCAATTGCCTTTGAGAAATTTCAGATTTGACTGTAGGTTGTGCAAGTTCAACATTGGTTATCAGTCGAAAGTTTAATGAACAAGTACTTATGTCCTTTTGATTTCTTACAGGTTGAGTTCTTGTTGCCCACAACACCCTAGCATTCTGCTAATGGACACTGATTGGTCAGTGAAGCACTGATTACGACCAGAGACACCGCTTGATGGCATCTTGCCATCCGAAGCAGGACCAATGTTAAGGTGGACTTAACTCTTCTAACACATTTACCTGTGTCAGCTGTGTTGTTGATGCCCGAGAGAAAAGAAAGTGCAAAGTGCAAAAGCAAAAGCAAAAGCATTGAGATAATAAATACATAGACGCCCTATCCCTGAAACATGGGGGAGTCCCTTCAGAGAATCTACGGTCTAGTTCGTCTGCTGGTTCAGTTCATCACATGGCTATTCAGTGATTCCTGTTGGTGAGCGAATGAGGATTACTGTGAGAAACACGACAGGTTAAAGATCCTGTCGGGCACCTCAGCGCCTCTAGTTGCACGCTGCCTTCGGCGCTTCCGGTGGAGTGGCCGGAGCCCCCTCGGGCAGTTCCGGCTTGTCTCCTCCGGCGCGCCATCTGAGGATCAGGTGTCGATCGCTGCATCGGAAGAAGAGCGGTCTTCTGGTGAAGACTCTACGGCGCTGCCCCCTTCGGGTGGGGTGGCGTCGGTGGAGCTCTGACCCGGAAATGGCCGCTATGCTGGAGCGGGCAGCCGCGAATGTCGGGCTTGCGTGGGATCCCTCCACCGGGTCCCGAACCTTCGCCGCTAGATGATTGGTGCCTCGGAGTGGGTCGTGCTGTTGCCCCACGGCCTGCTCCAGTTCCTTTCTTTCCCGAAGTGCATGAGGAGTTGAGGAAGTCTTGGTCGGTGCCCCAGGCGCTTAGACGTGGACAACCTCGCTGGATAGCAGAGCAGCGCATGGGTACGAGGGATCCCCCAGTGGAGCGGTCTATCGCGATGCAGCTGTGTCCGGAGACTGCTTCCTCCTGGCGGGCTGCCCCTTCACTCCCCTCCTGCGCCTGTGGGTTTTCCTCTGGGCTACCAGGGATGCCTACAGTGCGTGTGGAGACGCCGCTTCTGCCCTGCATGCCATGGCGCTTCTGCAAGTACATCAAGTGAAGGTGCTTCGTGGTGTGCAGGCGGGTGGTCCTGACCCAGCTCTTCTGCAGGAGCTATGTGTGGAGACGGACTTGGAGCAGTCCTGTGGAGACGATGTGGCTGCACATTTGCTGGGTCTGGCAATGTCCACATTAGTGGTCCAGGAGCGCCACCGTTGGCTGACCCTGGCTGATATGAGGGAAGCGGAGAAGAACAAACTTCTCAACTTCGACGTGGTGGAGAATTTAGCCCAGGAGTTCTCCGCCACCCAGAAGCAGTCGGAGACTGTGCGGCATGTCCTGTACAGGGGGCGGGCTGCTGCGGGCCCGTCTCCTATGGCCGCACAAGCTCCGGCTGCTCCCTGTCACCGAGGCCGTCCTCCAGCACCAGCTCCCCCGTCCAGCGCAGCTTTCCAACCCTGGAGGCCGGGAGTCTGGTTGTAGGTTGACGGCCCAGCTCGCTCAGAAGCCCCGGCCCCTTGCCTTAAGAGGGAGGGAGGGAAGCTTTCCTGACTCGGGCGATCTGAGGGAGGTCCAGGAATCTGCTCTACAGGGGGTGTCTCTGCACACCTCCTTCCCCCGGGGAAGGGCCGGGCGGAAAATCTTTTTGGCTGTTCCGCCTTTGACCACACGGTCAGCGGTACCCAAAATATCTGTAATAGAGCAGTTTCCTCCTTCTTCAGGTCATCTTTGGTGGAGACTGGCGGGCACACGGTCTCCTCCACCCAAGAGGGTCCGAACGGCAGTGGATGCTGTCTCTGAGCAGCATCGCTCTTGTTCCCCTCTTCCCAGTCTGCAGATAGCAGCGACGCTTCCTCGGTTGCGTCGCTCCTGTCGGCAGCCGGGCCTGGAGGGGCAGAGACCAGCTTAAGAGGAGGCAGGGCCTCGTGCTGCGTCTCTTTCCCTCCCCTCGCCACGGGGCGGCCCGCAGCAGAAAGCCCACGGGCTCTCTCTGCCGTCTGCCCCCGGTGGAAGCAGGTTCCTGGCGAACTTCACGCCCAGACCTCGCTTCCAGTGGACACTTTGCCACTGGAGCCGGGTCCCTGCCTTCCACCTCGCTGCCCTCCGCAGGTACGCCGGTGGTTCGGGTGGGCTCGTTGGGTCAGTACCTAGAAGTCTCGCTTCCGGGTCCGTCCCCGATGGCTCATCCGCACCATCGGTTCGGCTTTGCAATTCAGTTTGCACGCCGGCTTCCCAGGTTCGGCCGCGTTCACTTCACCTGTGTGCGGTCAGTGGACGCCCCTGTCCTGTGGAAAGAGGTCGAAGTCTTGCTGGCGGCGGACACGATCGAGCCGGTCCCTCCTGCCAAGATGAGGTCCGGGTTCTAGAGCCCCTACTTCATTGTACCCAAGAAAGACGGTGGGTTACAACCAATCCTGGACCAGCGAGTTTGAATCGGGCCCTGCACAGTCTCCGTTCACGCGGATTGGTTTGCAGCGATCGACCTGAAGGACTCGTATCTTCACATCTCGTTTCTTCCTCGACACAGACCGTTTCTACGGTTTGCGGCCGAGGTTCGAGCGTATGAGCCCTGTGTCCCCACCGTCTTCATGGAAGTCGCGGAGGCAGCCTCTTCCCATGAGAGAATAAGGCATTCGCATTCTCAAGTGCGGTCACAGGGACATGGTGCCACGGCACCTCAGCCGGTTGGGGCTTCAGGTCAACTGGGACAAGAGCAAACTTTGCCCCGTGCAGAGGATCTCTTATCTCGGTATGGAATTGGACTCGAGTCGCCAGACGGCACGCCTTACGGAGGAACGCGTCCAGTCAGTGCTCACCTGCCTCAGGTCCTTCGGAGGCAGGACAGCGGTTCCACTGAACCTATTTCAGAGGCTCCTGGGGCATATGGCAGCCACAGTAACGCCGCTCGGCCTGTTACATATGAGACCGCTCCAGCACTGGCTTCACGATTCGAGTCCCGAAGGTGAGCCGTGGCAGAGCGGCACGTTCAGGGTTCAAAGTTACCCCGCACTGTCGCCAAACCTTCTCCCATGGTCGGATTCTGCGTTTCTTCGGGCCGGAGTGCCCTTTGTCCCAGGTTTCCAGGCATGCTGTGGTTTTCACAGATGCCTCTGCCATGGGGTGGGGGGCCACGTACAAAGGGAATGCAGTCTTGGGTCTTTTGTCGGGCCCCAGCTGCATTGGCATATCAACTGCCTGGAGTTGCAAGCAGTATGCTTAGCTTTGTGCTGCCTCAGGCGGGTTCTCAAAGACAAGCACGTACTGGTCCGTCACAGACAGCAATGCGACACCGTTCGCGTATATCAACCTCCAAGGTGGTCTGCGCTCCCGCCGCATGTCGCGACCTCCGCCTCCCACCTCCTCCTGTGGAGTCAGAAGCATATGAGTTCGCTTCGTGCCACTCATGTTCCAGGGAAGCTCAACCGTGTGGCAGACGAGCTTTCATGGTTGCCTCCCCTGCCAGGAGAATGGTGACTCCACTCCAGGTGGTTCAGCTGATCAGGGGTGAGTTTCCGAAAGCATCGTTAGCCAACTATGGTCGCAAGTTCCGTCGTTACCAATAGAGTTCAATGGAAATTGCGACCAACTTGCGAGCCATAGTTGGCTGACGATGCTTGCGGGAGCGCACCCTGAAGTGCTTTGAAGTCGCACAGGTAGACCTGTTGCCTCTCCGGACATGACCCTCTGCCAGTGGTTTTACTGTCGGTCCGGGGGACCCTCGGCACAGACGCCTCTGGCCCACAGCTGGTTCCGGGACCTGCGCAAGTATGCGTTTCCCCCAGTGAGCCTTCTTGCACAGACACTGTGCAAGGTCAGGGAGGACAAGGAGCAGGTCCTGTTAGTGGTGCCGTATCTGGCTCACCAGGACTTGGTTCACGGAACTCATGCTCCTCACGACAGCCCCTCCTTGGCCGATTCCTCTGAGGAAGGACCTTCTTTCTCAGAGACGGGGCACTCTATGGCACCCGCGTCCAGACCTCTGGAAACTCAATGTCTGGTCCCTGGGACGGACGCGGAGGTTCTAGGTGATCTACCACAGGCTGTGGTAAACACCATCACTTCTGCTAGAGCTACCTCTAAGAGGCGCCTCTACGCTTTGAAGTGGAGCCTGTTCGTCGAGTGGTGTTCCTCCCGCCGGGAGGACCCCGAACTTGCCCGATGTAGAGTCGTGCTTCTTTCCTACAAAATGGGTGGAGCGCAGGCTGTCCCCTTCCACCCTCAAGGTGTATGTTGCAGCAATAGCTGCGCGTCACGATGTAGTAGAAGGTAAGTCCATGGGGAAGCACTACCTGGTCATCAGATTCCTCAAGGGTGCTAGGAGGTTAAATCCGCCTCATGCTTTGCACTCTGTACCCTCTTGGGACCTAGCTCTGGTACTGCTTTGAGCCTTTGCTGACAGTAGAGCTGAATATTCGATGCTCCTGTTGGCATTGGCCTCTTTCAAGTGGGTCGGGGATCTGCAGGCTTTTTCGGTCGATCGAATCGTGCCTAGAGTTTGGGCCGGGCCTTTCTCGTGTTATATTGAGACCCCGCCCCGGATATGTGCCCAAGGTTCCTACCACTCCCTTCGCGGACCAGGTAGTGAGCCTGCAAGCACTGCCCCAGGAGGAGGCAGACCCAGCCCTAGCTTTTCTCTGCCCAGTCCGCGCCCTGCAGGTTTACATTGACAGAACGCAAAGCTTCAGGACCTCAGACCAGCTCTTTGTCTGTTACGGAGGCCAGCAGTAGGGGAAGGCTGTCTCCAAGCAGAGGTTAGCCCACTGGTTAGTGGATGCTATCATCCGAGACATATGAAGCTACGGGTGAGCCTTGTCCTCCCAGGTTGCGTGGCTCACTCCATCGAGAGGGTTGCGCTCAGGCTGCACGATATTGGTAAAAAATGGCATTGCGATATTTTATATTTCCGCGATATATATTGCGATATTAGATAATTTCCCAGATGATTTAAATAGCTCTTTTTGGAAAGAATGAATCATTGAATGACTGGGGCGGTTTTGTTATGGAGTATATCCGCATAGAAACTAATATTAATTAATTGAATGTTTACTAATGTCGTTAACAGGTTATGTTAACAGGATGCTGCACATTAGTGGTGGTTGTATATAAAGCACTTTGAGTGCAGAGAAAAGCACTATATACATGTAATGAATTATTATTATTAATGTAGTTAACTATAGTTAACTACATTAATAATAATCCATTTATTAAAGCATTTAATAAATGGATTTTTAATCCATTTATAAATAAATTCCATTTATTAAAGCCTATAGGCTTTAATAAATGGAACCTTATTGTAAATTGTTTCCGATTTATGTCTCTTGAGTTCAGTGTTGAATAGATCAGTTGTTTTAACCATTCATTAAAGTGAATCGGTTCAAATGAGTCATTAGTTCGCGAATCGGACGTTTCATTAACGGACCACGCCATATCCGCTGTGTGATTATCCAGGCAGGTTAGGACATCGCACAAGATTTCTGTTAACACGGAAAACATTTCATCACCGGATCGCATTTTATTTATTTATTTTTTTTTTTTTTTGAAAGTGTGGTTTATGTAATGTCATCTGAATGTGTGAAACAGCAACCAGTGGTAGTTCAGAAAAAAGGTCTTCCGACCTTTTACCGTCATGTATTCTCAAAGATATTCAGTCAACTCAATTCATTGATATGCACGAGCAGGGAGAGCAAGAGAGTTTGAAGACGGTGAGAGTGCACGCGCGACCGGGACTTTCTCTCTCAGTTAAACGAGTGCAGAAGTCACTCATTGTCATCTACATCATTCACCGGTCAAGTTTGGCGGGACAAAAATGCGCTTTAGTAAGAAAACGGAAAACAGCGTGCAAGTTCCAGTCTTCTTGCGCTTGATGTTTAAACTGACAGGACTTGCAAATTGATAAACTCTCAATATGATGGTTAAACTTTGCATTTAATCCGCAAATCACAAGCGTTACGGGCCGGGGAGCTGCTGGCACGTAGCCTACTGATCACGAATCACGGATTAACTACGATCCCTAGTGACATCGCGCATTCTTGCGATGTGACTATCGTGGATGCGCACATCGCGATATCGATGTTAAAGTGATGCATCGTGCAGCCCTAGTTGCCGCCTCCTGGGCTTTGGCTCAAGGCGCCTCGCTGACAGACATCTGTAGAGCTGCGGGCTGGGCGACACCGAACACGTTCACTAGATTCTATAGCCTACGTGTGGAACCTGTTTCCTCCCGAGTACTCGCTATGGCAAGTGGTGTGAGGGAATAGGCTGTGTCGGCTTGCTACGCCACTCCGTGCCTCAGCCGGATACGTGCGTCTTCTGCTCCGTTGGCGCCCTGACGTCGGTTAGCCTCAGGGAGTTCCTCCATCACCCCTCCGGTGCCTGACGTGGCGGACCGCCAGGCGCCAGGTCTACTACCTCTAGGGAGTTGTTGTGTAGACTGGGTGTTATGTCCAGTGGTCTCTTCAGTGACCCATTATGCCACGTGCAGTCCAGCCGTGTCTTCCCCTTGACAGACTCGTTCTGTCGTCCCTCTTGTGTACGCTCCCATTCCCCTTGGATTGGGACTACCTCAGGGACTGCCATATGTTTCACTTCCCCCTGCACTAGTACATATGTGTATTCCAGGCCTTCTTCAGGCGGCTGGCTTCCGCAGCGTTCCCTTCCCCTCTTGGGTTGGGCACGCTTTCCCAGTGTTATCCAATGTCCACTGATTGGGCTCTTGCGGAACAGCAGTGCGACTCCCTGAGCTCAGCTACCGTTATTTCTGAAACTACGTGGGTAGCGTAGCTAGGCGCTGGAAGGGCCAGCACCATGGCGTTTTATCAGGGATCCCAATTCGTCAGGGAACTCCCCGACGACACGTTGGAGTTCCCAGGACGAAAGGGAACTTCACGGTTACCGTATGTACGTGTTCGTCCCTTCGCCATGTTGCTGTACCTTCGTGGAGGTCTGGACTCTGTTCGGCTCCTCAGCGAAAAGCGTCTATGCAATGTTTACTTCCGCTTTTATATCCGCGCTTGTAGGTGGCTTGCGGAATGCAAAGATTGCATGCCAATTGTTATTGGCTCGTTTTAATTATATCAGAGGTAATAAGGCTCCCAAGTGTGATCCCAATTCGTCAGGGAACTCCCCGACGACACGTCTCCGTTCCCTGTACTCAGGGAACGAGGGTTACAATACGTAACCGAGATGTTTTATTGATCAGGAATAGACATTATAACAGTACAAGTAGCCTAAAAGGTATAAGAAGTTATACAAGACAAGAAAGAAAATACACGACTTCGACAAACATAGAGCAGGATACAATGTTAAAATAGCCACAATATAAAGTTGTGAAACTTCACTTTGCCCTCAGCCAAAACCATTTGCCAGGGAACAAATGATACGATTAATGAGACCAAAGATTGCCCATTAGATATACCCAAGACAAATTATATATCATGTTTAATTACTAGTCATCAGAGCCAGCGGCAAACGCCAGAAGCACTAGCCGAGTTAAGGCTGTTCCAGGCAGGGTACATGAGCGCTGAGAGCCTGGTGATCACTGGATCTCACAACTCCGAAAATGTCAGATAAAATTTTTATTCTTATTTTAATTTTTTTTATAAATAAACCACAGATTTAAGCTTTAAACAACTACATTGTCAACTGAAAACTATTAAAACAACATTTCGTGACACAATAACAGTAGTATTTTTAAATTTTGTGGCTTCTCTCCGTCTGTCTGTGCGGAAGCACATGAAGTGACTGAAGGATTGTCGTAAAGCAGGTCTTTGGTTGTACAACGTGTGTGACGTCATTAGCTGCTTTTCCATTACCCTTCAATTTGCGCAAATTCAAATTGCGAAAATGAAAATACGCTCAATGGAAACACGTCAATTTCGCAGAAACTCCCGTTTATGGCAAAAAAGTTTTACGCTCGCATGAGGAGGTTTTTCAGGCAATTCGAAAAAGGATTTTTTCGCAAAACTGCAATGGAAACGGATTTTGCGCATTTACAGTCACCTGACTAGAAGACGGAATGTGTTTTAGGTCCGTGTCCG
The DNA here is from genome assembly GCA_030378365.1 of Hybognathus amarus. Taxonomy (NCBI): domain Eukaryota; kingdom Metazoa; phylum Chordata; class Actinopteri; order Cypriniformes; family Leuciscidae; genus Hybognathus; species Hybognathus amarus. The sequence goes on from JAQIUQ010005367.1 coordinate 16,612, forward strand.
CAAATAATAATAATAATTATCATCATTAGCCCATTATAACATTTAGGCTGAATCCCAATTCACCCCTTGGCCCTACCCCTTGTTTTCGAGTGTACCCCTTGGCCCTTAAAACGGAGTTATAAGGGCCAAGGGGTTGAAATATACCCCTACGAAATGGAACAACCCTTCATGAACCCGATACGTCATCAGTCGTCGGCGATGGCTCTGCCGTTACAGAGTTTTTACAGGATTTCTCCATGACAACAACTGACAATCAGCGCAGCTGCTCTTAACTTTGAATAAACATGATGATTATAACATCCCTTCCTCGAAATGTTTGTCTTTTCTGATCAGAAAGGTAATTTATTCTACCATTTCTTAATTTAAACGGCTATAGTGTTATTATAAGAGTAAATAAAGTGCGTGGTGGAATCATATGGCGTTAAATTTAAATGTTTAACCGTTTGTGATCCATCTCGCCGGTGATTTCCGATGCATTCCGTGAACTTTCTCGCAGCCCTCCGTTTGGAGTGTGCTTCTGAAAAATCTCCGTTTCGAGGGCTATGTAGCCCTACCCTTCGCCCTGACCCCTCGATCTTAACAAGAATCGGGACACCCTACCCCTGAACGTGAACGCGCAAAACGGAGGGGTAGGGCTAAGGGTAAGGCCAAGGGGTGAATTGGGATTGAGCCTTATTAGGCTACATATGTAGAAGAAGCTTTTATCAAAAAAAAAAGGAACAAAGCAATTTGTCTCATTCATAGTAGGCTACAGGTTGGACAATAATAGAGGCTAAGATTATCACAAATAAACACTTAATTTTGTCCAATATCCAAGAGTGTGCGCGGAGTTTGGAGCACGCACTGGATTGTAGACAGGCGTGGGTGCGCCGTGAACACTTTCATTTTCCCATCAACAGTGGAATCAACTTATCAACAATACTCTATCATTTCTGGTTATACAGAAATAATATGCATATTATTCGCAACTACTTTTATTTGCGTAATGTCACAATAACAAGAAAACGTTGTGCTTTGTTAAAATAACATAAAACAATCAGGCGCGCTTTTATGATCTTCGTGAACTGGAGCGCGAGAACTGAGCCAATAGCCTTTATAGACTAAAGCTTTACATGTCCACTTTAAAAAGAACAAATTCGAATCGTAAACTAATACCTTCTGATGCTGTAATCCATATGAAAGGTGCAGTTCTCTCTAATGGTGCATCCGGAGATTATGTTTTTAGCTCGTTATTTTTTCAGACGCATTTATAATAGCCTGAGTAACTCACCTATTCAGCACTGCGGGAAAAAATATCACAAATATCCAGGTTCTAATTTGCCCTTAGAAAACCAGTAAAATCTCCATTTTTTCCCCCATATTAATTTGTGAATATTTTAAATGTTTTAAAGGGGGCAAAAAGTCATAAACAAAAATCTGAAAATTCGTTGAGATGTATATAGCACAGCTATTGGTGTGGTCAAACTAAAATGTTGGTGTTCAACTTTGCGTTTTCGTTTCGCAACGACCATTTGGACATAATACGAAATAGAGCTCTTTATTAAATTAATTTAAAAAAGAAACAATAATTACAGGAATAGCCTCTCTAAACCTCAAAGAAATGCCATCAACACATCGTCTCCTTCCATTAATAATAATAATGTCTACTGCGGTGCATGGCTGTGAAAGAAGTTATAAACCTACCAAAGTCCGTTGCCATGATTTTTGGAATGACTTATCACGAGAGGGAAAAAAGACGTTTTATTCGCAAAACATCAGTTAATGAAAACACCGTCATTTCGCAATAGTTTTTTATCGACATTTGGAAAATATCGCAAAAGTTTTGCGCAAATCTGTAATGGAAACGCGCCTATTGACATTTTAAATTTTTTTTAAAGCAAATAAGTGACTCAAAAAAAAATTCTGCCGTCAAGTTCACACAAGTTAACAACCGATGCATCCGATGCATTCGCGATGGGCGTATCAAGAACACATCCGGAATTTTAACTTGCCAAATGCCAACAGTACTTGGGCCACAAAAGATGATGTTTCAAATGACAAAAGATTTTTTTGAATTTGAATTCATCACAATCGCAGGATTTGACCTATAGATTTGACAGTGACGTCTCGCTGCTGAGAAATGGAGAGATTGGATCCATTTCTTGCTAACAACGTACGAATTCTAACGATTTGAATTCCATCACACTAAACAATTGATGTCTTTTGTGGATTTATGTTGTGTTTTATAGGAGAAAACGCTTTTTGTGTCTCACGATAAATAAACTATATTACAAAATGGATAAACGAGTAAAGTATTTTTTTAAGGTTTTAAAGTCTTGTTTAACAGCATGCAGGCGAAATGAGCAAAATGTTAAAGGGCACCTATTATGCAAAATTCACTTTTACATGGTGTTTGAACATAAATGTGTGTTGGCAGTGTGTGAGCAAAACCACCCTAGAATGTCGTCGTTGTCTGAAGGATATCCATGTATATAATTTAAACCTTGTTTGTATAGTGTGTAACCACACGTTTATAAATATATATATATATATATATATTTTTAAAGATACTGTTTTAAAAAGCATATATTTTCTTGTTCTGTAGCCATCTTCTCACATTTGCCACAGAAGCACCTGTATGACAAGTAATGTAAACATGACACAACAGGTCTCTCGCATAAATGTAGTTTTTCTTGTATGAAGCAAACTTTATCACAGTACGTGTTTGTAGTTTAAAAAATTGTGCCAACTTTAGTGTTTGTGTGTGTTGCACATCCATAATTGCAAAGGGGACGCGATTACAACTCTACAAGTACATAAATGTATCAAATAACCATACCGAAACATCCTGGTCCATTCTCATTCAGTCTCTTCGTCATCTGGGTCTGATCAGAGACTATTTATATATTCCGATTTAAACATGTAAGGCTGAATGACAAACAAAACAGTGGGTCTCTCACTCTCAGCCATTCTGCTTAGACCGACTGCCATAGGTATGCAAGTGACGCCCTCATCCAAAGGCAGGGCGGGGATATGCAGGTCACTTACATTTAAGGTGGTACACACCAAAACAGCTCTTTTTAAAACAGGCCCCAAAATGACATTTCAGACCATTTTTTGGGATTTCCACTTGGATTTGCCTACCCAAATTAAAAAGCCTTCCATTCCCACATATTTTTTTTTCAAAATAGAACTACTTTGGTGTCATTTTACAGGAAACCCTTTGCAGTTTGATAAAACAGTGCTAAAAGTGATAAACACTTAAGAATGTGTTGTCTGAGCTGTAATAAAAACTCCGAAAAAAAGAGCCGCTTTTTGATTTTTTTAATTTTAAATTAATATTTGAAAATTTATAACTCAGGCCCTGTGGGCACCAAAAATATGCAGACAAGTTTTGTTGTTTCCTCTAGATGGCAGCAAACACTGGAAAAAATATTTTTTTCTTTATGATAAAAAATGAAATTTTCACAGTAATCTGAAGGGAGGAATATTACCTTTTTTATGTAATTTCCACCTACACAAATCTAAACTCATACATATATACAGTGGTATTTATGTAATATTCTAGTGTAATTTTACAGAAAACCCATTGAAATTATATAAAAGACTGCTAAATGTGATAAATATTATAGTATATGTTGTCTGTGTTATAATGAACAAAAAATAAATAAAAATAGGCGCTTTATGATTTTGATAATTTTGTTCTTTCAGAAGATCATTCAACAAATTATTTCCCTAAAATCTGTGGTCTATTACAATCTAGAACAGGAATCTCATCCTCCAGATTTATATCAGTCATTATATGGGAATCAGTTTTGTCACCTGTGTGCATCACCTCAACATCACCTGCCAGCCTCTTGGAGATGTGATGCCTGCTGTTCCAGGATGTACCCGCTGTGCCGTGCCGTGCCACATCTTCAAACTTCAATAGAACCTGAATCTAAGTATTTTCAAATAATAGTTTACCAGATTGGTTGCTGTGTTTTCACATTCACAACTTTATCAAAATATATATATATATATATATATATATATATATATATATATATATATATATATATATATATATATATATATATATATATATATATATATATATATATATATAAACATCGTGTTGAAAACCCATAGGTTTAGACTTACCCAAATTTAGTCTTGAATGCGCCCTCAAAACTTCTCCAAATCGTCCATTTAGAAACAGTTCCACTTACAAAGATAGCTTTTATCAATGCCATTGATGCTTTTGTCTTTCTAGATGGATTTATAGAAATCAAAACAGTTGAACAATAAAATGTAATAACACATGGGAACTCGGGAGGCAGTTTCATTCACGCTGTCACTTTTGTCAACATGCCCGGATTCCCCGGAAGTGATCAACACCGACGTCACTCTGTAGGCCAAAACGCGGAAGTGAGCTAGCATTTTAGCACTACGGTTCCCTCGCTCTAAAGCCTATGGGATTTCTGAATGGGTTTTTGCTAAATCGCCTGAAATAATGTCTGTGGTGAACAGAGCCTCTAAATATTTTCACGTTTTGATCTATGACATAGAACACACAGTTATAACTTGCTTGTGGTTTTTTAAACTTTATTGTGTCCGATTATGTTTTTTAAAATCTTTATATAGGCTTAAAAATTTATACATTTTGGATTAACTTGTAAAGATTATCTTGCTAGACAAAACGTGTAAAGGTCACAACCCTTTGTTAAACACAGATCTTGTTTTTTACGATTTTCCAAAAGTCTATGTGGAAAATGCATTGCTTTTCGACTCGAGGGAACCCATGCGCCGCTAGCTTCCGAGTTGTCCTACAAAGTGACGTCATCACTTCGGCACTCTATTTTCCCACTGGTAAAAGTAGCTTGGCGTCTGAACAGATGATTTGCAGATGACTTGTCCTGAGCCTTGCGCGCTGGAGCGCTTCTCCACTCAGATCATCCGAAAAGGTTTTTCTTACCAAGGAAAGCTCACAGAAACGTGAAAATGATCTCATTTGAAAGAAAACATCCTAAGCTAAAAGAATATCACCTTTTAGCTTCAGGATGTTTTCTTTTAAATGAGATCATTTTCACGTTTCTGTGAGCTTTCCTTGGTAAGAAAAACCTTTTCGGATGATCTGAGTGGAGAGCGGATTAAGTGGCTGTTTGTGGCTCACTGAAGCCGAGATCAGAGCAGGAATGTGATTATTTTATCTGTCATCTCTGTTTGATTTGATTTCACTACGCGATTATTTTAAAAATATTTCGATGTCTCACAATGTAATAACCTACGTCGACAAATTCGTTAGAATGAGAGCTTTATTGCTATATAAGACTTGACTGTTTTGTGAAATATATATAAAACAAATAGCCTATTTGTAAAAATATTTCTTTGCAGATTGCAAAGATTGCAGACTTTGCAGATTTTTATTTATTTTTATTTTTACCTGGGACCAATCATATTTAAACTAATATTTTATTTGATATGTATCATAAAAACGAAAGTGAGGGTATTATTTGTAAAGTTTAGATTCTATAATCCTTCAAATGATACCATGAATATGATTAGGCCTATGCCTATTTGGGAGCATTTTTAAAATAACGTACGAACATCATAAAAAGGTGTTTGCCCCGGTTCCGGGGGCACTGGTGATTAACAAGATAAATTAAGTGTGGTGTATTTTGTGCTGAAACTTCATAAATACATTCTGGGAACACCCAGACCAGCAATACATCTTGTAAAAAGGGGCATAGGTGCTCTTTAATATTTATGAGTATTTTAATAATAAATGCGACTGAAAACTTCATTGATAAGACAGGTAAATGCAAGAGTCAAAACATTAATGCCATGATTTTATTATGTATAAATAATAATACGTATAGCCTACAAGTTTGTACGTTGTCGGTAGATTTGTTCATGTGTAAACTACGTTTTTGTGCTGTCAATAGATCAATGTTTTACGTTTTAGTGCTGTAAATACGTCAGTATTATACGTTTCTGCGTGTATGAATGCACGTTTTAAAGAACTACACTTTACGTAAAAAAATACACACGTAGGCTATTCTCATGAGATCCTGTTGGCTCTTCGTGTAGTGGTAAAAATGACTGATATATATATATATGAAATTAATGTACTATTTTTAGATCTATAATGTTTTATTTAATATTTGTATTTTTTTATAAAAAAAAATATGCTTTCAGTAAGATTTAGTTTGGATGCATTAATAAAAAAAAGTCCACTAGATTAAATTTGTTTTACCTGGATTCATTTCCTTGTAGTTACAAAGGTTGAAAACCACTGGTCTAGACTATACCATTCATGATGTAATACTGATGTAATTTAGTGAAACATTGTGGATATGCACTTTAGGACTATTAAAATTGATCTTTTATTCTATTTACTTCTCACATGAACTAACTGATGAATAAACATGTTCTCAAATGCACGTAAAGGGAACATTCAGACCCTTGGTGCACTTATTATTTTCAGCAACTGCAGTGTTTTGAAATGCATCGGTGTCAGCACTACTGATGTTGACTTTTAATAGCTAGCGTCTGTCTAGGAGGGGTCAAAGTCAGCCTGGCTATTTGAACGGAAAGGTTTTTTAAGCCTTACACCTCAATTATGCAACATTACTATCTCTCTTGCTCTCTGTTTTCCCTTTTCTTTTTCTCTTTGCAAAACAGACTGGATTTTATTTAGCAAGATATATGATAAATAAAGATATTAAAACTTAAGATTTGTATTTATTTATTTATTTTTTGTACATTTAAACTGTCAATTTTTACTGAACAAAAGAAGAGGTTGTAATCTTATGGTCCTGCCTTGCAAATCATCTGCCATACTTATTTAAACAGTTCTTATTTATGTTATTTTGGTTTTACAGAAATAGAAGAGAACAAAAGGCACTTCAAATGACATATACTGACTTCCAGAACCATCTGAATTTGGAAAAAAATCTCTAAATGTTATTCTACAGAAGGACACTTATTTCAAGAACCGAAGGGCAAACTGAACCCACATTTAATCCTTTAACCATTGATGTCACCTGGATATAATCCAGTCTCGGACAAAAAAAATCACCCTTTATACAGGCGAGTTTTGGTTGAGAACACAATTTTGTTCAAAGGTAAAAATGGGCAATCCCTTCAATACTGTGGTAAAAATAGCCATATTATGGATTTTGATTCACAGACTCAATTGTCCAAGAAAGCTATTTTAGAGAAAGTGTCAGTCTGAAAACTCTCCCATTGACAATAGTTTATTTACCTCTCTGATTTCCATTTATTTGCATTCATGGAAATCAGAGAATATCGACCATCACTCTTGAAAATAACCCAGACAGCGACATAGTATCGCCCCAGATCTTGTCCGACACTATGTTTCTGTCTGGAAAGGTTATAGTACCCTCGAAATGTTGACCTAAACAGTCATCAAAACCTTTTTTTAATCTCCAAAGAATAATTTCTAAGACCTAACAAGGAACTTTTATTTTTACAAGTGTACTATTAATGCAGTTAAGTATATGTGGCGGCACATCACCACGCATTTACTGACTCGGAAACCCAGAGTTTTTGCCTGAAACAGCTGTCTTGTTCAGAGACATGTTTGGCTTCAGACCAATCGCCCTAACTAGCCATTTCTCTCAAGCTGGGAGGCTTTAGCATTACAGCCAAAAGGTGTTATGGATGGATCTCTTGATTCCTGCTTTTGGCAGAGCAGCGCATATTTGCCTACGTCCCATGAACAGCTGTAGGATAAGGAACTCACTATTAAAAACATTAAATCTGGGTGGAATTCCCCTTTACGTAGCTCATTTGGTAACTAGATTTATATCGGCACAGGCATGACTTAAGTAAAGAATAGCTAAGTGCAAGAGTTATGACTTTCTCATATTTTATCTGAGAAACTCAAAATCCATTAGATATTCAAAGCTACACACCCATTGTTATTGCACAGTTATTAAAGCACATTTATTTGCCATCTGAAATGAGTAAATTGTAATGCACTAATATGTGTTTGCAATAGAACGCACAGATGTATGCAGTACTGAATGCAGTAACATGCATAGTAATGCATTTATAATGTCTGGTTTCAGTGCAGTGCTTATTATGAATACTTTTTAATGCCGTTTTAATAGATTTGTAATGCCCTGCAGGATTTATGCAATGCAAAAAACAGCAACATTTTGTTGTAATTCAGAGAGACATGTAATGGCAAGTCAAGTATGATTATAGATGCATGTATGGATGCATCTTAAAATGATATACCTACCCACCTAACAGGCTCCAGCATCTCCCCGACCCTACATTGGACAAGCTGCTTGGAAAATGGATGGATGGCCATACAATATAGGTTTTACTCCACCAGTTTAAACTGAGGATAAACATACAAATTTAAAGATCCCCATTGCATTACCAAGACCTGTAGTTGAACCAGCCATGTTCACTCCCTCAGTGCATCATTTGTTTCCTCTACACCAGAGAAGATCTTTGGGCCAGTTCTTGCTCATAATGAGAAAAACAGAAACCCAGCTCACGCATGATAAGAACGCTATAGCAGGAGAGAACATGATGAGTTTCACACACTGCTAATGAAATGACAGATTTTTTTATTTTATTTTTATTTATAGCTACATTTTTGCTGTAAAGTATTGAATCCAAAGGATATTTTGCATTTAAGTGGGACGTATTCTGGAGTTTCTAGAATGTGACTAGAAAATCTTGTGATTCAGATTGGTTGTTTTGTATTGAATGGACAGTATAGTAATGTGTACTAGGAATTAATAATAGTGAGCAAGCACCAAGAGTGATTTCTGAATAATCATTTGGGACTAAAGACTACTGAAAAGACTAAAGACTGCTGAAAATTCAGCCATCACATGAATAAATTACATTTAAAAAGGTATTACAATTGAAACCAGCTATTTTGTTGAATGGTGAAACAGGCTTCAAACCTCCACCTGATCTGCAAAGACTATATCACATCATTCAAGAAGGTTCCTTTCTACTTTCTAAAACATTTTTTTAACTCTTTTTTTTAATGGCATTGGGGTTACTGCAGATATTGATGGCTGCTGTACAAAAAACTAGTCACTAGGGATTTTGGCACACAGATAATCTCACACAGATCATTTGACCCACTTATATTGGGACGAGACATATTAAACCAGTTAATATCAAATCTGGCTAGACATCGGGCTCTCTTATCTCACCAACTGCTATTTATGGGTGGGCTGAGCCAAGTTCAAGGGATGCTCCACTGTCAGTTTTGTTGAGACACAAACAAGGGCTTCAAGCCATGATCGGAAGTCTCTGATCTCCTCATCTTTGTTCGCTTTATTCTAGGAAAACTGAACCTGTGATCTCCAGGTGTCAGGCATGGGCTTTCAGCCTGTTCGTTAGCCGAAGTGCCCAAGGGCCATGTGTCTACCACAATTGACAAACAAGTTGCGCTTTTTAAATCACCCCTCATCCAAGGTGTTATTTTGACAGACTTTACTTTGTTCCAATCGGATATTTGATTTACATTAGAGACAACAACAGGTTTTGTGCAGCAAAAGACTGAAAAACAGTAAATTTAGTAAACCCATTTTTAACGGTCAAACACGCAAAGGGCCCAACACACAATTAGGGTAACACCATTACGGTAACTCACATTGCACTAAACTATTGCAAGCAAAAAACAATGTAACACACACACACATCACTGCAAACCATTTTTTTAAATAAAAAATAAATAATCTATTTTAAATATCACGTTCATCTGGAACTTCTTTTGTACATACATCAATTATAAGATAATTCATAGTTTGTGTACCAAAACAAAACAAAGACAATTTTACAATTTTATTTAACGTAGCATATTTGTTTTCTGTAAAGTACAAACATTTTGTCACCTATAACAATAGGCAAAGTTACAGCAAAAAACTCTACCTAAAGGTACTCTATGTAACTTTTGGCCCCCTAGCAGTTAAAATGAAAATGCCTGCATTTTGGTTGAAAATTGTTTTCGGCTCTGTGTGACTGTGCAGATAATGGTTATCCTACTGCTCATAAAACATTCACTACAAGGCTTAAGAGATATAACACCTCATGCTACTTCCTTGAAAATAATTTCCTGCACAACACTACAACAACTCATAATGAAATGACCCTTCACAGTAGATAATGCTCAACAATCAACTCTGTTAGAGAGCTACATATGGCAATTTATCACTTCAATAAAATACATTACAATCTGTTGAGTAATAAAAATGCTATTTCAAATCCCTCATCTCTGAAAAAGCCAAGCCAGTGATTCTTGTTTTATTGGCTTTAGCTCTGTCAAGTTCTCTTTTTGCCTGTAGACTTTCCTCAACTCTGCAGTTTTATATATAGCACACACACACACACACACACACATATATATATATATATATATATATATATATATATATATATATATATACATATACATATATATATATATATACATAGATATATATATATATATATATATATATACACATAACATATAACATTACAATATCTGATTACATGTCATCATAGGGACATTTACAGACAGTGTCGTATGATGTATGCACAGGCTAATATGTTGATTCGTAAATTTGGTATGTGCTCAGTATCTGTTAAGACTACTCTATATAGATCATATTGTACCCATATACTGCACATTCGTGGAGATGCTACAGAAAGAGCAGTATACAGAAGTTCAATGTAACATATAATGATGGTCTGAGGCTGCTGCTGAAGGTGCCACGATGGAGCAGTGCAAGCCAATTGTTCGTCGGTGTTGATGTGCCCACCTGCTCTGCTGTGCAATCTCATGTACAGATGTGTGTGTAGATTAACAGACTCTGCAAACAGTATCATTTCAGCACTGATCAACCTGGCACTAAGTTTGGTTAGGTTTTTTTTTCTAGAATGTGGAATCATTGGCGTTTTAGCCTATATGTAAATAGGCCTATGAAATATTGTGTACTATGTCTTTTTAATATTGTAAGTTTGTCGTTGTGTGTATTTTGGACCGTTGTGTGTCCTCATAAAAACAGTGTGTGTGTATATATATATATATATATATATATATATATATATATATGTATATATATATATATATATGTACTGTACCCTAACAATAACCTAGCTACTGGGGTGCCTCAGGGCTTAGTGCTTAGACCACTTCTCTTTCTCCATCTGCATGACATCACTAGGATCTGTGATTCAGAAACATGACTTTAAACAAAAACATGAACACCACATTTATGTTCAAACTTAACCTTTAGGCAATGACACAAATTTCACGTTTTCGATTTGATTCACAATCTTGCAATTACATTTGTATTTAATATTGATTATTATCATGTACAGTACATAGCAAAAAAAGTACATTGCATTTTTTATTTATCAAAATGCTTCTGACTGACAAGTTTTTGGTCATTGAATGGCTGAGGTAAATGTATCATTACATGACATTGTTTACAAGCTGTTTTATTGACATCTTGAGTGATTACACAAGACATAATATGGATTTCAGTGAGTTGTACTGTACTTTTCAACTTTCTGATGTATATTCATGCTTATTTTGTGCTGGAACTTAGCAAACTAGTACTGAAACGATGAGCATTCACCGTGGGCTTTGTGCTGCAGCTTTGTTTGAACGGGTACACCATCGCACCACATGTGGAGCGCCAAAACAGTAGCTTTTTATTGTTTGAATTTCATGAATTTGACACAATTTGGAAGCTGAAGAGTTTTATATCAGCAGTAACAAACCACAAAGCTTATTGCGATTTATTGGATGGGAGGCACACTACAAAATTCAGGTGTGCTAAATTTGTTCATTCATCAACTGAAGACAGCACATACTGAAAGATAGATTCTTGGATTTAAGAATCAATATCTGTTCTTAAAAATGAGAGTCGATTAAAATCAAGAAATCATTTTTTTGTTTGTTTTTTTACTCAGCCCTCACCTTAGTATAGCATGTTTGCGCTTACCTGTTATCTCCTTTAGGGAGAAAAGTCATGCTTTTTTTAATTGAAATCACATACTACTTTCTACAACTGTACAATAGAAAATGGTATTTTCGAGGTAGCTGGGGTGAGATCTGAAGGTAAACTGGCTTTGAACTGGCACCATCTGTCAAACAGAACCCTTCATGGAACTTACTGTACATGGGCCATATGTCTTCCAAATGTCTGAACTTACTCACCTTTTGAAAGCCATGCCATGTCTGATGGATATGCTGAGTGCCCTAAATGACCTGCACTGTACAACTTATAGGTCGCTTGGGTCCTTTTGCCCATCATGGAAGTGTAATATTAGACAATGGGATTTAAAATTTTTTACATTAACGTCGACTCACTGTCTTCGGACATCAAGGTATTCCGGACACTTGAGTCCTTTTTCGCAAATTCTATAAATAAACACTTTCAGGTCACGGCATATATATATACATATATATATAACATATATATATATGTATATATATATATATATATATATATATATATATATATATATATGTATATATATATATATATATATATATATATATATATATATATATATATATATATATATATAATCTTTGCCTCCTCCTCTTTCGATTCTGACCAACCTTTATGCTTTCAGAGCCAATCGTTTAGAAGAATAAACGGGAGTTTCTACAGTACACCATTGACTGTTCAGAAAAGGACAAGGGGAAGGTTTTACAGGAAGGACAAATGGTTGAAGGGATAATAAATAGAAAACGGCTCTTAAAACACGATCACCCACCAGAAAATGACGAAAAAGAAAAAAAAAATTCTTATGGTCTTATAAAATAATTATAAGTTACAATTTGCAAATATTTGTAATTTAAGGGATTAAAAAAATAATATTTAAAATTCTTAAATATAACTTTAGAATATAATGCTTAAATGAGCAATTGTCAATTAAAATAATGTATAGACGCTTATACAACAAAGTTATGGAGATTAATATGATTACTTTACCAACGTATAGTTGTTAAAATGTATGCATTTTATATTAGAAATGACTGTCCGAAAACACAATGAGTAGAAATTTTCAGGTGTCCGGAACACCTGAGTGTTTTTGGTATGATTTACATCATTTAAAAATGAAGACTTGAAGCTTTGTACAGACATAACTCTCACATGTGTTTGGCAAGTATTTGCTGACTTAAAGATCAGCTTATGTCAGCGTTTCAGAATGAACTTCAAATTGAGAGAGACGAAAGAACGTGCATCATGTTTATTTTCTTTATTTTAGAAAAACACAACATTTTATTTTTAATATGACTGTACACAAATAAAAGTAGACATTTAACAGTTTTGAATGATGTGTAACACTTACATGTAAGCAGGGCCTGAAGTTAACTTTTTCGACCACCGGCCACTGAGGTGGATTTAAAAATTCACCTGCCACAGAGACTTTTTACCAGGCATTTTTTTTTTTTGCCTCATAAAGGTTAAAAAAATTTTTTACTAAAAATTTCACAATATTGTTCTTAAAATTAACTTGTAAGAATACACATTTAAGTGCTGTCAAGTAATAATAACTCTAAGAACATACATTTTTAAAAATAATTTTATTCATTGATTTTGACACACACACAACATATATATATATATATATATATATATATATATATATATATATATATATATAGTATAGGCTATATAGTAATAACATTATATACTCAACAGATAGACCTACCGCAGCTTGTATGTAAACAAATCACACGTGGCTGTGTTGATGACTGATTTAGTCACATAGACAGGTCATAACAGCTTTTAGTTAGAGCGTTCAGGAAACGTTAACTATTAACTAAATTAATATTGTTATTACTGGTAAAGTTACCGGGTACCGAACATTTTCTCACCAGTTCCCAACTCCCAACATGCCCAGTTGCACACGCACACACATCTGTGCAATTGTCATTGTACTGTAGCCTACGTCAGCGTTACATTATCTCATCTGATCTCACCAACAGTTTAATACTCGCACATCCAGTCAGAAAGGGGCCTCATCTTCTTTCTGATCGCATGAACGTTCCGAAACAGTCGCTGTCATAAATCAGCCATTGCGGCCAAGTGTCCACTTTGTATTAAAATGTCTCTTTACCCCAGTAATGTGCCGCCACATTTTAGCTAAAGTCCAACGCAATAGCGGACTTCGCTGAAATGTAAAAATCCTAATGAATCACTCAAATCTCATTGGCTACCTGCCAATGTGGCTGGTAGATTGACATTGTTACCCACCAATAGCAAAATTCACCCACATTTGGCAGGTGGTCGGGTGTTAATTTCAGGCCCTGCAGTGTAAGATTGTAAGAGTAGAGTAATTTGAGTCTCTTTTGCACTGATAAGAAAAAAGTGAGCTGGTATTGGCGGCGATACGGGCGACCCCAGTGGGTTAAACACCACCAATGTGCGCCATCCAAGCATTATTGTAACGATGAGGTCAGGAACGAAACAGAGAGAATCCACATGCAAGCACAACTTCAATAAAACAAACAGGAAATCTAGGGCAAACAATGGAACATGGAACATAGGAACATAATAGGAACAGCTACAAACAAACAACGACCCAGAAACAACAACTGAAGCACAGAGGTTTAAATACACAGGCAAACCAGCTAAACAAAGTCCACACAAGACAAGGAGAACACAAGACAGTAATCATGACACATATATGGACCCCTGGATGATGTGTGTCAGAACGCCCACCACACACCAGCTCATAGGTGGAGAGGAGACCAATGAAGCCAATCAATATTTATATTTATATATATTTATATGTCCTTTTTTCGATGGACATCCTGGGATTTGTTATGACCACAGAGAGTTAGAACCTCAGTTTAACTTTCATCCGAAGGACCGTGATTTTTTTTTTTTTCTGACAGTATTGTTTTCCCATAACTCTACTGGGGCACAAGGACCCTTGCAGACCTCAAGCTTCTTCTGCTGACCTTACCAGGCCCCTATTCCAGCAGAAACCTAGTGTTCCCATCTTCTTGATGCGTGAGTTCTCAAACAGGAACACTGAAGTGATCAATGCCTAATTTACCAGGCACTTCATGTTAAATTCTTTTCAAAGGGGATTAAATGGGGGGAAAAGCACACAAGATTACAGGGAATAATTTACCGCCTTCCAAACTTTTGGACAACTTGTTATTCTATAGCAGCTCACCCTGGACAGAACATTTCGTTTCGTTCAAAAGGGGAGACATTGTTCTCGTTCAGGTGGCAGTGCCAGTTCTTTACTAGAGCAAGTTCATGGGTTCATCGGTTGTACAAGAGGTGGAGGATCATCTTGATTTCTGAGAGATTAAAGCAAGCAATCAATGATTTCTTGGAAATCTGGGGGGTGGGTAGACATCTGTCGCATGCATGCTGGTAAAAAAAATTAAGGGAAAAGTCAAATGTTTCGTAAGGGTTCGGCTCATATTTCTTCTGTGGCAGTCATTTTCCCGAGCTGTTTCTTATTATTGGGTTATGGTCCTTCTTTGTTTTGGTGCACTTTCCTCCAGCCAGAATGGTTTTAATGCAAAGTTATTTAAGGCCCGTAACAGTTGATCATATTCGTTGAAGTGTCTCCGTGGGTTCATATAGACAAGTTTCCTGAGTGAAATAGGCGGGCCACCATTAGCCTTTCGCTCTGCCAACGACTTCCGGTTAGCGTCTTTTACTGTCTTTGGTTAGCGTGCAGAAAAAGTAAACTATTGATGGTGTTACACGCCGACACGGCTCCGGGACATATTGTGCTGTTCGCGGTTGTAACAACTCGTGGCGATTGCTGAATGTTGACCATCAACCATCTACAAGGCGCCAATGTGGATCTTATCATTCGCGGAAGTCAACACAGTCTACTCATTATTACGCAGACGAATGTCAGCTTTTCCATAGAAAAAAAAGTAAGTCAATACCTTTATCCATTCCGAAGCTATTAATAGATATGTCAGGGGTGCGCTGCTAAGAGCGTCAGTTCAACTTTGAAGGGTTAAAGCATGCTTTTAGTGCAGGCAGGCTAGAGTGGATTACTTTTTATTTTTATTACTCTTCGTGTTCTGTTATAGATTAGCACAAGGATACATACAAACATCTTAATACAAGCATAAGATGGGCTAAAGTACCTTCCAAAGCACGGCGGCTGCATGGCTACAGGAACGTCCAGGTCCGGCGATACAGACCATATCGACATGCCCATGATGTTACCTTACTTGGATGCGGAATGGTCAAAACACCATTTTCAACAATATTTTCAGTCGAATGTTGCCATTCCAAAGCCATGTTTACACTACTACTCAGCCTGTGTCGGAAGTTCTTGGCAGAATCCAGGAAGTAAAGCGGAAGTGCCCGGAAAACTTGTCTATAGTAGCTAACGTTGCTCGTGCTCGAGATTTTTGCTCTATCCACTAAGATTTGACACTTGGAAGTAGCGCATATCTTTTGTCTAACGATGTAATATCGTTTAGAGCATGCACAAAATCAATGAAGCATCCGCATTAACGTTCTTCTGGGATAAAAGCTGTCTTATTGGTTGCAGTAGGGGTTTATGATGTTATGCAACAAATGCTGTGATGATTTATGTGATGCCAAAAAAAAACTGGTATATGAAATTTAATGTTATTTTATAAATTGTCTATAAATCTTTCTTTGCTATTGTGGTAAGAAATAAGCCTGAGGTTTCGACATGGATTACATGTCTTCCTAAACATGGCTTGACACAGATGGACGTGTAATTCTATGAAATCTTGATAATTAACTCTACTAGCATACAATATCAGCTCAATTCACAAATCGGCTCGAACACATTTTCAGTGCTCCAAGCGAGCGGTGTGGGAGTATTTAACCCGTTCATTCATTACATTTTGTGTGGACTGTCACTAAGTGTCCAGCTCCAAAACAGACTGTGACTGAATCTGTGTTGTGGTGAGATATTATGTTTGCTGAGTACACAGCATGCAGCAAACACGTCTGTTAAACTTAAATCCTTTCACAGAAGCCGTCAAATTCCTCTGAAATGGTGTACGTGGAAAGCCCAGTTTATTTTGATTGTCTATTGAGGACTTGATAACAAGTCTGGAATGAAACTTGAGTGTGAGGGAACG
Organism: Hybognathus amarus; assembly: GCA_030378365.1. NCBI lineage: Eukaryota > Metazoa > Chordata > Actinopteri > Cypriniformes > Leuciscidae > Hybognathus > Hybognathus amarus. The sequence goes on from JAQIUQ010005367.1 coordinate 33,689, forward strand.
GTGCAATGCTGTTGAAAATGCTCTCAACACACTCACTGGCATTTTGAAGGGCAAGCATCACTATCATTATGGCTCATAGGGTTAAACTATTAAACTTCACTATAACTTCATCCTGCACCATTCGTGCTACAAATGACAACTCTTTATCAACGCTGCTTGTTGAGAAGAGGTGTGCTGTTACTCTTCTAAAGTCTGACATATCAGACAATTTTTGTATGACAGCTGATAAGCCATGGAGTTACACTGAAGGAGGAACTCCCTAGAAAGCATCCAGCACCCCCAGTAATCACATAGCAACACACAGTAAACAATACACAAAATAAAACAAGTATTTCTAAACATGAGATTGAATGATACATAAATCACTCATTTTTGTATCACTGTCCAACAATTCCACTTCGCTGAGGCAATTTTTTTTTTATGAGTAGGCCTACTCTATTCAGTGCTTTAAAGAAAATGATAGAAACCATGAAAATATGTCTTTTATATCACATAGTATTTACAAAAGCTAAAAAAAAATGTCAAATTAAACATTTCCTTTTCGTTGTGTTTTCAGTTAACCGTTGGCTGTTAAGTTTAGCCTACCAATAAAAAGTGTGTATATAACAAAAACTCTACATGCTGTTTTAATATTATAGATTTGTTTTGTAGCTGATGGTAAAAGCTGTTCCATATGCCATTTAACTTTTTTACCGTGGATTAACATGAAATGCTTTTCTTTCTAAATCTGGATGGATTTACAGATTTCAAGTTATGTAAATTGTGTATTTATTTTGGACTAAACCTCTCCCTGGTTCAGGAATCTCTCAGGGCACTATAGAAAGAGTCTAAAGATTCAGTTGTGCATGGGCACAGTTGGTGCCAACCTTTTTGTTTTAGTTATGACTTAAAGACCACAAAATAAAAACATTGTGTTGCTGAGTAACAGGCCTATGCCCCAAACTAAAAAAGAAAGTCATTTGTTTTCCTTGTTTATAGAAACATCACTGTACACCATTTTTCTGACTCAATAGATAAATATCCTATGAAAAACACGGTACATCCAGGAAACCTGCATTTTGAGTAAGGTTATGGGCTTCAAATTGCTGTGGAGAAAAAAAGATTCATTTTCTCCACCTTTTTGCAGTAAGGAGAGTCATTGTGAGGAATTCAAAAAGCCAGTTAAAAACAGTCAGTCCAGTCTAAAAAGGGCTCATATATAGAGTGTAAAGATCTGCAGTAATAGCTCAAACTCTCTGCAGTATCCTGCTCAAAAGTTTGAGGTTAGTTTATGGAAAGATTATCTTATGCAATTTAAAAATGCAATTTAAAATAACATCATTACTCAACCCAGTGTGTGATCCTTAGGAATCATTCTAATAGATATGGAGCACAAGAAAAAAATCAGTTTAAAACAGTTTTGCTGCTTAATATGTTTGTTGATTTTTTTATGTGACAATGTAAAAGTCATTAGTTTCTGTCAATTCAATTATATTTAAAAAAAAATCTATTTAATGCATCTTTGCAGAGCAAAAATACATTTTAAAAAAGAAATAAAAGATTTAAACGGTAGAGTGTGTGTGAATTTTTTTTTTTTTTTTGTAGTTAGAAAGATATTGCTAATCTGGAAAAAGTTTCCATATGACATTTCTTTGACCATCTTATACAAACATGCTAAACAGGCGTTATGAAAATGAGTGAGTTTTCAAAATGATCATCTTATACTTGCTATTACATATTTGTGCATAAGTGCATGACGTGCAAAAGGCTAGGGCTTGGATCTGAAGTGCTAGGCCGTGCAGTAACATGTTTAACAATATAGCAGTTGTCCAAAAGCCATTATTTTCAAGCAACACTCTGCTTTGGTGGTTATTTGTGTGTTACTGGATTTGTAATGGACAAAAATGGCATGCATGTACATCATTTATGATAGCAAGGGCTACAGCAAAGCTGTATGTTTCATTATTTATGGTTATGCGGTCACCAGAAAACGTTTATTCTCATTGGAAAGAACGTCCAAATGCATATGGGGTGGGGACACACACTATTCCACCCCCAGTTGTCTCTCAACCCTGTGCATTCTACCCCCTCAAAGGCAGCCACAAATACAGGAAACAGTTCAAACTGTTTATATATGAGACTATGCAAACCTTACTCAAATACGACAAGGTTCCTGGGATTTTCCACTTTCCTTTTTAGTTCTTTCAGATCTATCCAAAATCCTTTATTTCTCTGCATGAGTTTGGGTTTGGTGTTTCCTTTCAGTGAATATGGCTTGTGGGTACAGATATTTTTAACTCAAGCATAAATTAGACTATTTCAGTTATAGATAGTTCACCCAAAATTTTTCATTCTGTCATTTATTCACACTTTCAAATATGACTTTTTTTTCTTCTGTATATCCCAAATACCCAATAAGCAAACTGCAGGGGATCATCAAGGGTCCTTAAGGTAGGCCAACACCAGTCTTCCAGTCAAGAAATTACTTCTCAAGAAAACAGGTAGCCTTACAGTAGCCTTTCAGTCCTGTGATTTGGGGTTTCTTTGGGATGGGATGAGGGATAATGGGATGAGGATGAGATTTTCTCTCATAAAAAAATAAAAATAAAATAAAATAATAATAATAAATTGGATGGGGTTAAGATTCACTCTCATTTAATAATATAAAAAAAAATGCATTTAGACAAAAAGCTGCGATAACTTTAATTTCTCTACATCCCAATTAGTTATTGACTTGCTCACACATACTATCACTTTGTCTTTTATCACACCTGGCGAGATTTCTTGTCTCCCATGTTTTATGGTATGTGCTTACATTTAATGACATTTTTGCATGAAATGTTTTCTACAAAGCCTATAGAAACCATATTGTTTTTCTCCTAACCTTTTTGTATTTTGATTTTATAATTGGGACTAGAAGGTTTCCTAGTCCTTTTAAAGCTCAACAATGGTTCGGTGAGTGTAAGAGGACACATGCAAACAGCAGTAAAATTAATGTAGTAATCTTTTTTGCAGAGCTTGTTAGCAGAAAGATTAAATTACTTTAGTGCTACAGAGATTATGGAGATTTTCAGTATTAATCCAATTATCCTCCATCCTGTTGTTTTATTTAAAACAATAATACAATTAGCTTAAGTACTAATACAGCTAATGTGGAAGGGTTAATGTAAAACACGTAGATAAAATCAGCCAAGTTTGCTTAGGAGCCAGAAAACTTGTTTATTTAAATTTTCTGTATACGTCACTGACCTTTCATTGTAATGAATATTATATGTTGGCTATCCTATGGACAGGTGCTGCTTACAAAGAATCAACAGGTTTAACAGCAATCTGTTAAATAGGCACGACAAGTGTATAACTATAAAAAAATATGAAGTTATCGACTGTTTCTAAGAAAATCCCCAAACATGAGGAACATGAGGAAACAATCTAGTGTTACACGGCAACACAATGACTCAGGTTTGCCAGAACTCCTGGGTGTGTTTATAACTTTTGCACGACTGGAATCAGAGCTTAATTCTTTATCCTGTTTTTTTCCTTTTTAAGCATCTTTCTTGTTTCAATGATCAATTGCAGACTGTAGAAATTCACTAAAGTTAATTTAGAGTTGCTGCTGCTAACCTCATGTTCAGATCGCAGAGTTTACACAGACTGTCCAGCAAATAACACAATTGGCACGCTCAAGACAAACAATACAAAATACACATAAGCGTAGAGAAACTCCACGCCAACATTTCGAGGAAATTTGCAGGTCTCTCATTTGCAAAAAATGCAGCCACACTGGTGAAAGTTGAAAGTTGACTGTCCACAACTTTCAAGGAAAAGGATGAATGTGGCGCCTATTTCTTCGACTTGGCTGTGAAAGATCTACACGTTTTTCTTTTCTCAAGCTTAGCAGACAAATTCCTAATGGTGCTTCTGGGGGCTTTGAACTTTTTGGCACATTGTTATTTTGTGTGGTTTTAGTGTCTGAGCTGTAATCACTGATTACCACCAAAGCTGATTATTGCGCTAATATTTAAGGTCTTAAGGATTTAAGGTTATAATCCAAAGTTGGTGATGTTAGGAAAAGTGCTTTTTCAAAGTATTTTTTTCTTAGTGAACAAGTGCCTTTGGAATGCTGCATTGTGAGTAAACCTTTGTTAAAATGAGGTATTAGATGCCTTGTGTTGTTGATTTTGAAGCTAAATAATTCTGTACGAGAAATGTTAGACAAATAAGTTGCACTGCTTCCAGATCTCCAGGCAATTTTTGAGTATTTTGATGGATATTTGTTTTTCTCATGAAAAGGTTCTCTTTGTGATGCTCATTTTCTCAGTTTGTTAAATAGTCTGTTATATACACAGATTAAGCATCAACATTTTGATCACTGACAGGTGAAGTGAATAACACTGATTATCTCTTTATTCCGGTTCGTCGGTGGAATATGTTAGGCAAGAAAATTAACATTTTGTCCTTAAAGTTGATGTGTTAGAAGCAGGACAAGTGGATTTGAGTTAGTTTGTCAAGGGACAAACTGTGATGGCTATCAAAAAACAAACAAACAAACAAACAAACAAACAAACAAACAAACAAACAAACAAAAAACAACAACTTAGTTTTGGTGTCAGTTTTACTAAATAATTTCTTGTTCACTTTACACATAGAATTAATTTAACTTAATTTCAACAAAAGACCACGTCTTGTCATCTTTACTTTAGGCGATTTTGTTCAGTCAACAAATCATTGTTCAGTGAAATGCACAAATACAAGACAACCAAAACAGGATGTTGCTTTGCACACATCATATGCAAATGCTATGAAACGGCTATGAATGTTGTGATGCCATAAAGAATCACTTGCACAGGGTAAAAAAGTGAACATAAGATTATACATAAGATTATTATAAGATTAATTAACTGGATGGCTATGCTAACAAACTGGCCAGAGTGTTCAATGAAAAATGAGGAGCTGCCATTTATGATATTTGTGATGTGTGGATTATAAATGATTTCCATAAATTATTTATGTTAAAGGACAAGTTCGGTTAAATTAAAGCCCTGTTTTAAGATCGTTTCTGATTAAATAGAATGATTAAGATTGTTTTTGCAGAACAAATGCTGCTGTCACGAGAATTTTTGGATTCTGTGTTAGCACCCCCACACCTCTACAATGGTAACATAGGTGGACAGGAACAATCCTTCATAAAATGCATTAAACTTTAGTTTACAAACATGTGAAACTCACCGAGTGGTCTGGGGTGTTCACTGATGCTCACACAAAAATCACTGCAAAAGATGCTTTCAAGTGCCCTTATAACAGGTCTCCAGGCATGTTGTTGTCCCAACAGATCCCTCCTCAATGGCTGGGGTGCCATGTGCAATGGACATGCTGTCGCAGGCTTTTGAACAGGACCCAGCGCCTTTTGGCATGTCGATTGCCTCGGGATGATTACTCCATCCCCAGTCAGTTCAGCTGATTTGAGATCAGTTCGGAGACGCACAGGTAGACCTGTTTGCCTCTCACGACTCGTCCCATTTCGACCTGTTTTACTCCCTGTCCGAGGGCACCTTCGGCACAGAAGTACTGGTGCATAGCAAGCTGCAGCGCCAAAGTATGCATTTCCCCAGTGAGCCTTCTCACTTGCTCACAAGAGAAGAATAAATGGTTTGCATTTGTGGCCTTCCGAATTGTGCACCCGTATTCGTCCACGGAATGGCATTTTTCTTCAACCGGCCCCGCTGTGTTGTGTCTGTGTAGTCATCCTTGTCAAGGTATTTGCTGCAAATATGGTAAACTTTAGGGTGTTGTACTTGTATGGGAATTTGCACATCAAGCTGAATTACTACTAGCCACAACTGCAGAAATCTCGTGGTCATGGAAAGGAAGAAGATGAAAATGTGAGTTTTCGCATTCTATTGCCACAATTCGGAACGGCACAAACGCAAACCATTTCTTCTTCACTTGTGAGCAAATCCGATCACCACTCTTCACACACTAAGCTTGTAAAAAAGGCCACTATTATGGTTATATTCAAGTGTTTTAGTTGCTTTATTATATGATAAAACTGAAGCATTTGTCGAGCACTTGGTGTGACGTCAGATCCAATGGGGGTGCTCGCACCCACTGTGTCACCTAGGCGTATACAGATATAGCTTGATGGGCTGATATATTCTGATTTTTCATCTCTGAAGAAGCCGCACTGTCTGAGAAAAGCCTTCTGCGGGACGTGCATCTGAAGCCGATGGCCTTTATCTCACCGCCTTCAGTCGCTGTACCTGCTACACTTTCCTGTGTTATATCCTTTTTACTCTGCCTAGTGTGTGTTCGCCAATGTGACTTACATTCTATCTCTCTGTCCTCTCTAAAAGAGCAAGCGTCTAAAAAGATGTCCTGTCTGGGAGAGGATCATGCAGCTCTCGTGCTTGCTGACGGCGCAGCCTGGATGGATGGATGTTTCCTGTAAAGGGACCGTGACCCACCGCCTTTTAGGGCCTTGCCTTTTCTTCCTGAGATCCATGAAGAAGTTGCGAAATTCTGGAACACCCCTTCTCAGCCAGAGTACACTCTTCTGTCTCAGCATTTTCCGTGGTGGACGTTGCGAAAGACAGAGGATACCACTCTCTTCCTCCCATAGAAGAATCTGTAGCAGACCATTTCTGCCCGCCCTCGGCTGGACGGCGAGCTAAGACGGCGCTACCCTCCAAAGCTTGCCGCACTAATTGTCGGATGCGGGCAGGCTGTGTCGGATTTAAGGAGCGCTACAGACCTGGCTCTTCGTGCTCGCGAAATCTGCTTTACAGGCCATTGGGCGGACCATGGCTTCTCTCACTGTTGATGAGAGACACCTTTGGCTGAAGCTATTGGAGATGCCCGGACTCGGAGCGCTCTGTGTTCCTTGATGCGCCCATCTCCCCAGCTGGCCTCTTTGGATCATCTGTCAAGGATTTCGTGGATAGATTCGCAGAGTTTCAGAAGACGTCACAGGCTATGAAGCACTTCCTTCCGAAAGCACTCCAGCTCTGCAGCAGGTCACCCAAAACAGGCGTCTGCTCGAAGCTCCCAGCCACAGCCTCCGCCGCTTCACAGCGCCATCAGGCAGGGGACCAGAGACCACGCTCTCGCTCTGCCAGCCACCAGCCCCCTTCCGTGTGGGCCCCGGCCGAAGATTGAGATAAAGCCAGAGGCCTCAAAGTCTTCCTAGCCCTTCTAAGAAAACAACGGTGTTCAAGCATCGCGCGGCCAGGCTTCCACCAAAACTTTTTGCTCGTTCAGTTCCAGAATTGATTGATTTTATTTACGACTGTTCCAGTGTATGAAGAGTGTAATTTCCACAGCCGATGGTGTTATAAGTGTAATAAAAATGCCCACTGCCCTGTGTTCATTTCTACACACAAACACAGCTCGCACACAGTACAGGGCTCGCACAAATAAAATCGAATCATGTCGATTATGCATTAAATTAAGTGAATGTGCCCACAACCCAGTGCCCACAAACACTACACACTGCATGTCCCACGGTTTCTGTAAAAACGAAACCAACACACATACAGTCAGCTCAGGCCAACGGTGTTTTTAGTGCAGAAATGGTGCCCGCTGTCCCTGCTCGATGGGTTAGAGCCCATTCTCATCCCCAAGGCGTCACCTAGCTGACACCATGCTTCAATATCTCACGCTTTAGGCACCCTTTAGCGTCAGTTAGATGACGCCTTAGGATCGCATGTAACCCTACCCCAGACATAAACCTATCCGCATCATCTAACTGTCGCTTTTCCTTTAGCGTCAGTTAGATGACGCCGTAGGATCGCGCCATCTAACTGACGCTAAAGGGCGCCTAAAGTGTTGAATATTGAAACATGGTAAAAAGGTGATGCCTTGGGGTGAGAATGCGTTGTGGGTCAGGGTTGTTTTGGAAGGAAAGGGGGGACCCTTTTCACAGTATTAGGAAGGGGGACATAATGTTTTACCTGTTTGGTGTATAGTTTTTACAGGTTCTAGTTGTGTGTCCAACATTGCTTTGTTACTAAATCATATTTATCCTAATTGGGATGTTGCCATCCATATATATACTGTAATGTAAAATGTACATCATTTGTTTGGTTAGTTTTCATTTGGTTCATCTGCTTTCATCTGTCCTTTTTCAGGGACACACTTGAAATTTTATGATGCGATGCTGTTTCTGTCACAGCTGGCCAGACATGCAGGAAGTTCATAAGCCTTTAAATGTAATCTCTGCACATGCATCTGATTCCTGCCAGCGAAACCCGTTGCTGACCCACTTGACAGTTCTGCATTACATTTTCAGTCAAAACATAAGCCCAGTCTGCAGGTCCCTACTGTTTGAGCTGTTATATAAGTATGTGCTCACTCCCCGATTTTGTGGTGTGAGAGAGAGACTGCTTTGTGTAAGTGAATGAAAATGGGTGAATTTAAGTTCAACTGCAAACATGGTTTAGTCAAACTAATGTTCTAGATGAAATATAATCAAAGTTTTTTTTTTTTGACATTCCAAAATGTTATTTTTTCAACTCAACTTTTTTTTTTTTTTACTCAAAGTAATGCTCATAATTCAGGGGTAAAAAAAGCAACAAAAAAAAAAGCAAAAGAGAAGCATTTTCATTAGTGTTCTTAGATGTTTGGAGACTATTTTATGCATGTATCTAGACTCAACTGTTGATTAAGTTGATTTGAGTGGTTGCCCGTGGTGAAAAACCAACAAAACAATCTTAAAATGATTGGAAAGTTTGCTGTAATGCACACAGTAAACTATACTTACGTCTATGGCACTCTGGGCCAAGTAGCACACAGTCTGGATGCACTTTATGAGACAGCTTAAACCTCTTATAAGTCCAAGAAAGACAGGTTGACTTGGTGCACAGAGAGTGCATTCAGAACGGGCCACCGGCTCCCCGTTTATACTCAATGCAGAGGTGGTAATTGAATTTTTGGCAACAATCCTGTTATACGTTGTTGTGGATAACGACGTCGCAAGCCAAGTTTGCATTCTAAGGCTCATTGTCTGTTGGCTTAATTCCTGCTTGTACACAGTGCATAGATGGGAGTAAATATTTGTGGGGAACATATGAATCAGATGAGGCAGTTTACAATTCCAAGCTACAACAATAACGCAACCACACAACCCACCTTGACTCACTGAATAACTAAAATGGATGTAGTGCCGTGCTGCTGAGATCATAGCATGTGTGGCTTTTACTGCTGCCATCAACTAAAGGAGTCTTTTATAGTTTTCTGTAACTTTTCAATCTCATTCTGCAATTGATTCACAATAGTTTTTAAAGCTAATGATCTCTCTGACATTCCTGGGGTTTGCTTTATCAGGGTTCCCACTCTTTTCTTGAAATGATTTTCCAGGACTTTTCCAGGACATTTTTCAAGGCTCTTTCAGCTGCTACAGTGCGAATCAAGTTATCACAAGTAAGGCTGGGCAATATACCGATATGTGATATTGTACCTACTGTTATATCTGTATTATAGTTGTGCAAAGATTGTTGTCTTTCACAATGCCCCCTGCTTTCCTCTACTTGCAATGCCACACTAAAACAGAAGTTATTCTCTAATTTAGTTCACACACTGCTATTTTACTTGCTGATATCAGTTTAAAAGTCCAAACTATCACAGTCAAGCTGTGTTTGCAATCAGTCACTAACATTAGAAAATTTTAACTATCAGACTTCTAAATTAATTGCATCTTCTCGCACCAAGGCACATTATGCATCTGGTAGCTATAGATAATGGCATAAACTGATGAGTTATGTGTTTTTGACTCTAAATTAGAACTAAAATAGAACAAGCATGAACTACTGACTGGAACGTGCAGAGTGCGAATTACCCCACCATGATTGGGGGGTACTGCTCCTTCACTTCTTATATGACCATGTGTAATTCTAAATTGATAAAAAAAAAAAAACGTCATAACACTAGGGGTGTGGGGCATGCCCCCGGGAAGAAATTGTGTACATTTTAAAGATATAAAATGATCGAATCTGTTGTTTAAAATAAATAATAATCCACGTGCCAACCACATATTCTTTGATTTAGATATCTGCATCTGATCATCACATTTCAATTATTCAATTAAGCATGATAATATGGTAACATATCACACTGAAGTAGGCCGATTTAAAATTAACATTTATTTATATTAAAAGTTCTTCTTTTGGTAAAATTACATTTCCTTTATAACCTAAACAGAGACTTTACTCCATTTAAACTTAAATTGTCAATGTTTAATTTGATCTCTGCCTATATTAGAACTCTGCCTATATTATTGCTAAACTATAAATGTATATGTTATAAATAAGCTTCAACTGCGCAACTTTGTTACAGTCCGTACATTAGTAGGAGCACCACAACAACATCTCACTCGGCTAATAGCTGCCCTGATTGTTGCCTCGCTGCTAGGAAATAAAATAATTACTGTTATAAATATAAAACATCACTAAAGACCTATAATTTTCACAATCATTTTTAACATTAAAATATTTTTGTCGGGGACCCCAAAATCTGGAGGGGCAAGTCCTACCAGCATACTGAGATGTCAAATTGCGTACTACGTAAAATGCGTAAATATTGGCAGGTTTCTGTCACATGGGGCGCTGTGCTGGCTACATGCAGAAATGAAAGCAGACAAGCGCTTCAGCCCAATATTACTCGTTGAAGGCAGCTGAAAACAGACATTCATAAAAAAAAAACATAAAAAAACATTTTCGTAAAATGTTTAAAGGGCGGGTTTACTGCTCTTTTTCTTTGCATGATTGTGTTTATGGGGTGCAATATAACATGTATCCGTGGTTTTTCTTTTTTTAAAAGTCTTATTTTTCATAAATTTCACCTTTATTGTCAGCCGCGCTCTCTTCTGTCCCCTGAACAAGCGGTTCACTTCCTGAGTCTATGAAAACACTCCCTCAGAACCACGTAGCGGGCTCAGATTGGTTCGTTTGGGCCGGTGTGTTGTGATTGGCTAAACTGTCGCTCACGTTGTCTGGAAGATTAATGCCCATGACCTTTACGGGCGGGCATGCCAAAGGTGGATAACATAGACGGTGGATACACGTAAATAATGATGTCGAGACTGCAGTATCAGTTTCAGGCAGAATCAGACCGAGAAAGCCGCGATGAATTCGAGTCAAGCAGAACCTTTCCCACACACGGGTCTTAATAAAGGTTTCTGAATGATAATTGCTTCATTTTTAACTTTATACACGTTTGTTTTACACAATAGCATCTGACTGGCAACAATAGCAACTGACTGGCTATCTAATGTTAAACACAAACAGCGTTTGCAGGTTTACGTTCTTGATCAAATCGAAAATAAAGTCATAAAGCATATATATATGGAAAAATACATTTACAACATTAGTACTTATACAAAATTCAGGTCCATAATGTTTGTACGCGTTTGCCGTAGACACAAAATAGCCTAACTAGTAGCCCATAAAGCCTACAAAGCCAGCGCTGGCATTTGAAAAAAAAAAAAAAACAACGCTACGTCGGGAATTATACATGCAAATACATTTAAAATGATGAAGTCTTAGCCTACTTACAGGTTGTGGCCCAACAATGCTGACTTTTAACTGCTGGTTTTAAAGTTGGATCTGCTTCATAATTTAGAAACAGTTTCTTGTTTACGTTAATCCAGTGTTGAACTCGTGGAGATTCTGGAAGCTGTCTCTCGTAAATGCGCAGCACAGAGAGCTAGATTACGATCGTCACTTTCAGGAATATAATCAAACACAAATTGTATCCATTGTTGTTGAAGTACAGCGTCCGTGGGAAGCCCGAAACACAGAAGACCTGACAGCTGCGTGAACACAACTCACTCAACGAGGAGCTGCTGAAATATGGTCATGCCCTTTCCTGCATATTCCGGAGGGAGTGGTTGATGCAAATGTGTGGGTTAGTGACGTACCATAACCCAGCTGTAGTCCAAAACGAGTCGTTTTTGTAGGCAATTTTACTTCCTGGTTTTTAAAAGACGATATCTCTGCTTACACTAAACTTTCAGTGCTGCTACATTGCAGATACTGTTCATGCACCAACAGCAACATTACACACTATTTAAAATGAAAAAAAGTGAAATCGCAGTAAACCCGCCCTTTAACCCGTTTTTTTATGTTTAACCCAAAAATTATTTTCCAGGACAATGCAAACGTTTCCAGGACATTTTACATTTTTCCCCATTTTCCATGTGTTTTCCAGGACTGGAAAAGTGGTCTTTAACTTTCCAGGTTTTCCAGGACGCGTGGGAACCCTGTTTATGTAATGCTGATAAACTGAGGTCTGTGGGATATTCTGGAGATTGTTGCGTTTTTGCCAATCGCAAAGTATGCAGCCACACCTTCAGTGAAGTCATTGTCAGGTTTAATATTACATATCCATATCTCATCATTCATCTCATGTTAAATGAGCCTTATCCAGCAATTATTAACGCATTTGGATCAAGTTCTCTTTGGCACTGGTGTTATCAGTAGGATATCTGATGTAGAATTTTTAAAAATGCAGTTTACCTTTTGCAAAAGTTCTTGTCATAACAGCTGACAAGTTGAACATGAAGGGTTATGAGTTCAGTGATGTAGGATATTGTGAGAATATTGTCTATTGCTAAGGGACCCTAAAGGCAAAAAAAAAATGTTGGTATGAAAGATATTACAAGGAATAATATGTAGTTTATGGTGTGAAAAGTAAAATGTTTTCTATCCAAAATGATCTGAAACATCATAGCAATTACAAAATCTTTACAAACACGGCTTAAGTATGAACTAATTGATTTTCAGAATAAATAAAAAGGGCTGTCTCAAAATAATCTTCAAAAAGTGAATGATTATTCTGCTCTGGCAAGGATCTCCTGGCAACTTTTGCCAATATACATATTTATGTCCCTGTAAACATAAACTGCATAGCATATTATAGACTTTATGGCTCTGCATATTTTTATAATGTCCTGTTGCCTGAAGCTCTTTGAGGACTTAATTTCCAAAAACAACAATCCATCGTATCACATGAATTAGGCTGAGCTGAAAAGCATAATTATGACACTTTGCTGGCTCTCTCCCGGATGGCTCTGGAAAGTTAGAAAGCTCTTGAACTATAGTAGCAAACACTACAGACCGAACACCCAAACACAAACGAGGGAGACGAACCTGGCGACCCGTCGCAAGACTTTAAGGTTAGTGTAAAGTCAGAGCAACCCCGCAAAGAGCTGGTCATGAAAGTAGGCTGGAGGGAGTGCAATATTCATCAATCCTGCTATTGTTACAGAACCATCCATCTGGGAATCGCTGATGTATAAGATAAACAGATTTTGATAATTTCCCCATCCCCTGCTATCCTCCATGTTTTCTTTTGGACAAAGATCTAAGGTGAAAAGGACTATATGCAGCCTCTCATGTAAACACTGTGTACACAAGTAGAGATTGATATGTGTGTTTGAGATGCAAATGACCAATGGACAAAGGAATCCTTGTGTTGCTGACCTTAATTGGCTTGAATGAATTTTCTGGGTCAATGGGATACGAGACAGTGCTGCCGTAATCGTTTCGTCGCATATCTGGATTCACGCTGAGGGTGATGACCCTGAGATTCAAGAGCTTTGATTGCTGCCTCCAGATGAACTTGGTCATTAGACGTAAAGAATCTGTCAGACTTAAGCAGTAGAAGCAGTTTGGCAAGGAATCGGGAACCGTAGTGATAAACAAGAGCAAACACTCTTGAGGATGACTTCACGTTGTCAATCACAATGGAGAAATATTTGTGGGAGAGGCCACAGCCCGTGATTCATTTCACTGGGTGAAAAAAGTATTGCGTCAAGCGTTTGTGTGTCAGAGCTCACAATGACGTTGTTCCTGACCGCAACAATGATAAGCATCCACTTATCTGCAGCATCTACAATGATCTAATCGTTATAAACAAATACATTTCTGCCTTGTCCTGACAGGTCTGGCATTTAATGTGGGGCTTACTTTTCCCATCTAAAAAATGCTGGGTTGTTTCAACCCAAATTTGGGTCAATTATGGACAAACCCAAACGTTGGGTTAAAAACAAACAAACAAAAAAAACGTACAGACATTAAGAGTCTAGACTATTTATCTATCTATCTATCTATCTATCTATCTATCTATCTATCTATCTATTATCTATCTATCTATCTATCTATCTATCTATCTATCTATCTATCTATCTATCTATCTATCTATTTATCTATCTATCTATCTATCTATCTATTATTTATCTATCTATCTATCTATCTATCTATCTATTATCTATCATCTATCTATCATCTATCTATCTATCATCTATCTATCTATCAAGTCTGTCCGTCCATCCTCGTCATTTAATTTAATTAAACATCAACAGACAGTGTTCAATAAACCTCGTTATATCACCATAAATAACATATATACATTTCATGCAAACGCATCACTTTATGCAGGTATACGCAATCTCATGTTGTAACCAGTAACTGACGTTTAAAAGCACCGAATCAGTTTCCATCTTTTTATTGCATGTTAAAGCACTTGTTATGACGTCACGCTCCCACCAGCCCCGCGTGCTTTATTTAAGAGCCCGGAATGATTTAGGGTATAAAAAGACGGAGAGCGATTCAGGAACCTGCCCAACGGGTAGCCTTTGGTTAACTATAAAGCAGAACGGAGGGGACGTTTGGCACTAGCGCTCTTCTGTGCGTAAAGACGCCTGATGCTTGGAGAGAAGCAGATGCTTCGGGCTCACCTCGCGCAAACGCCCACATCCTCAAGTCGACTTTGCTTTCTTTTGGTGAATGAAAGTTTCCTAGGAGGGGCACGGAAGAAGAGATGATATCTGACCAGGATGAGTCGGAAAGGTGAATTTTAATAAGCAAAAGTGCGCGTTAGCCACCTGTTATATCAGCGCGAAATGGGCATGCTTAGTGTGGACCTCCTGGTAACTTTGCAGATATTGCCGGGTTTCTTCTCCAACTGCCTGTTTTTCGTGCTGTATGATTCGATAGTGCTGGTAAAGCGTGTGGTGTCGCTCCTGAGCTGCTCGGGCTCTACGGGTGAGTGGCAGCGCATGTTAACCACAGCAGGCGTGCGCTCCATATGGAACAGCTTTCTGCTGGATGCCTACAAACAGGTAAGCTGACAGCACAACACTGGGTCTGTTCACTGTGGAGTTTGCATCCCACAAGTTCAGAGGGCTTGGGGATTTGTTTTTCTATGTTGAGATGAAGTATATGTCTGGTTAGAATTTAGTGTCCACAGTACAGTATGTTTACTTAAAGTATGCTACTTTCTTCAAATTAACCAAACCATCTTTTTAAAATGTTGATGGAAATGCTGTATAATAAGGTCAATATACATTTTGTTTAATAGTTACAGTTGTTATTTAATTAGTTATATTTGCATGCAATAACATTGTGCCATACAGTTATACTCAACTTAATTTTTAAACAGCAATTTGTTAAATGATTTAGATAAAGTAAAATCTAAGTTACAAGCTGAAGTGATAACTTTTCGACATTTTTATAAGTGGAAACGTATAAAATTGAAAAAAAAATTGAATGCAAAATTGAATGCAAAAGACAGAAATTATAGTTAAATTAATAAAAAAGATGTTTTCTATGTTAAACACATTTTTACAATTAGATTTTTTTTTCTTGACATTCAGTGTTATTCTAATCCTTATAAAGGTGAATGAACTTTGTCCTCCAGACAGTCATTGACTCCCCTGGAGTCAATGCCCTTAATTCATTAAATGTCTGGATATCCATTCCTGTTACTTTTTAACAAAAAAATCAATCAAAAATCACCTAGAGGGGTAAAATACACGAGCTTAATGTGCATTCATTGTCCTCAACCATTAACTATGTTACTGTTTGGTTACAAAGTCTTTCTGAGGAAATCATTTAGTGGCAAAATATCATGCCAAAGACTGTAAGATTTTTTTTTTTGGCACAGTGATAGGATGACTTATGTTTGTTTTTCCAGCTGTTTAGTAGTGGCAAAGTTCATATGGCCATATAAAGTCACAGAATGGCATTATCATACCGTAAGCATCTTACTATAAACTTCTTTTGTGAGCTCAAATAAAGCATGTGTTCTACATTTTCTACAAGATGCTTACAAGTTCAAATAGACGATGGTAAATGTTGCAAGCCCAAAACATCATTATCAGTTTTGAGCAGTGGCAAAGCCCCCAAGCCTTTTTTTGTGTGTGTGTGTGTGAGAGATCTCAAACATGGTGACATCACTTGAGTTCCCATAACTAAAAGCCAATAAACCCACAAAGCTAAAGCACAATAGTTAATTTCAGTATAGCCACCAACCATACATACTTAACTCATCCTTTGGCTGGCCATAAGGAGCAATTCTGATACCCTCAAGCATATTAACATGTGGATGTGGAACTGTCTTGTTCAGGTGAAGCTTGGCGGGGCTGCTCCAAACTCCAAGGTGGTGAAGGTCCCCGGCATCAACAGACACTGGAGCATCAGCGGAAAAACCCACAACGAGTGCCACTTGCTGGACTTTGAGTCTCCTGACCGCCCGCTAGTGGTCAACTTCGGCTCAGCCACTTGACCCCCATTTATAAGCCAGCTGCCGGTTTTCCGGCGGATGGTTGAGGAATTTTCGGATGTGGCAGACTTCCTACTCGTCTACATAGATGAGGCTCACCCCTCCGACGGCTGGGCGGCTCCTCCCATGGAGCCCTTTTCGTTTGAAGTGAGGAAACACCGTAATCTGGAGGAGAGGATGTTTGCCGCCCGGAAACTTCTGGAGCATTGCTCCTTGCCACCTCAGTGTCAATTGGTGGCCGATTGCATGGACAACAACGCCAACGTAGCCTACGGTGTGTCCTACGAGCGGGTTTGCATCGTACAGAAGAATAAAATCGCTTACCTTGGGGGTAAGGGTCCATTTTTCTACAACCTTAAAGATGTTCTGCACTGGCTAGAGAAGAGCTATGGGAAGCGATAATTTCTTGGAAAAAGAGGTCAAATAGCCTTTTCTGTGAATGGTAAAAGATTTTATTTTTGTATGACAGAGAGAAATCGAGGGTAAGGTGCTTTGGAACTGTTTAACGGTGGCTCCGGTGGAAACACTTGGGCTGGGCTCCAAGTTTATTTCCTGAATTGTCTAAAATGATCAGCAGGTGTCCTACATTCCTAACCACTTTAAAATTAAATGAACATAGACACTAAATACTGACCATGTGGTTTGCACTTCAATTCTGAAATTATATTGTTGCCAGCAAAACAATTTGTAGATGCACTTTTAATAACTTGTTCCTTTGCGATTAATGTAGAGTTAAAAGTGTGCAATATTTTTGTGCGACTTATATTGCTTACAAAAGAAAACCAAATTGCTGAACAGAAGGGAAAGCACAAGTACCCAGCTTTTTTATGAAAAGAGAATAATTTATTTTTTATTGACATTCAATGTTTATTTTAATATGTGGCCTGTTTATGTGCCTGTAATGCTTTCCTGTCCTCTCTTAAACTGACAATCGGTCATTTTCCATATTCCACGTGCCATCAGCTTTCACATCCCTGATATACTGTTAAGTTAGTTTGCACCAATAATAAAAGCATTCTCAGCATCCCATTGTGAAAATTACTAATGCTAGTCATTCACTCTGTATTGTACTTAACAATCACAACAATCTCACCGCTCTTGATAAACCGGACACAAATCAAGGGAAAATGTTCCCGGCAGCCTCAGCCACTGGGTTTAGTTCGGACACTTGCCTTCACTGCAGTGTACAGGAAAGCTGATGGAAAGTTTATTTACTCCTGAATGTTAGAGAAATGTTTTAATGCTCTGATGGATACGCAGTCGCTCATTTGGGTCAATGCGGTGCTGGTGTGCACATGAAAATCACAGACGAAATGGTCCCCTGTCCTGTCTGTGGTTGGATGAGAGACCACACCTCTCTGTCCTGATCCAAATGGGCTCGACTGCTAACATGCTGAAACAATCATTCTGAATCTGAATTTCTATGGAGGCTTTGAGTTTTCTTTCACAGAACTGTTCTCATGTACCACAACCGTCCTCTTCCTTCTAATGAGGGAAAAGGCAAGAAAAAATAAAGCTGAACTGCTGCTGACTACGATTTCTCTCCCCCTGTTTTTTTTTTTGTGTTTGATTCTGGAAAATTTCAATGAGGTGGGGAGATGGGGAAAAGTTGGGTGGAGAACTCCAGATGGTGAAAATGTTTCAAGTGCATGATGATAAAAAAGGGAAATCCACCAGCTGTAAGGGGTCAAGGAGTACGTGTTTTTTTCCCTCCATTAACTATATATGTCTGCAGAAATGCATAGTGATGAGTCTGAACATGTGCAACACAATCAAACCATGTGACGCAGAGGTCTCTGGCTGAACTTCTGCTTCTTCAAGGCTGCCAATAACTAAATAGCAAAGGCTCAGGGAGAGCATGTCCCTGGGAAGGACCATGAAACAGAACCCCTTGTTGTGGTCGGGCATCGCTTATCCGTGCGGAACTAGTCCATTTGGACCGCAAAGACGTTATTCACAGAGTGTCTCAACCTTGGAAAGCACTATGCTGCACGATGGAGCAGGGAGGTTGCCAACATTAAAGATGGTGGCTTCGGAAAAGAGAGCCACACAACAGCACCAAACACAAGCCCCACTCCAGGAAAGAGTCCCATGGTGTGCCTTCTAAGGAATGCGTTTGGTAAACAGGTACTGAACAGAATTCTAAGCAGCGTGTGAAGAAGTGTTTTCATTTATAGGCCATAACAAGGACGCCGGAGAGAGAGGGTGGTGGTGGGGGGACCTGGTCCCATTTATTCAGATTGGGTCAAAACATGACGCCTTAGAAAAGCGAACGTTTGCCAAATCGGCCAGTATAAATTCAAATGAAATGTTGACTTACGCAAGTAAATGTATGTGTCTGCAGTTCAAAGATAAGCTCTTTATGTTCATACTTCGACAGTGGACTATTTGGTTTGGATGTGATCTGAACACTCTCTCGGAAAAATGATCTTAGGCCTAATATCAATATATTCAGTAAATCAGCTCACTCCAAACCAAGGGATGCCAAATATTTTATTCATATGTAATGCACTTTTTCCCTGCATGTATGAATATGATGAGGGAAAAAGGCAAATTCCTGAAAGATAATTAGTTATTAAAGGGATAGTTCAATGCAAAAGTAAAATTCTGTCATAATTTACAGTGCACCGCATAATGCTCTAAACCTGTATGAGTTTCTTCTGTTTCTTTATTCTTCTCTGTATTCCTAGACAGCAACATAATATCAGCACAAATCCGGCCCACATCTGGTTTGTGTGGAATCCAGGTGTACCAGTTGTGGGCCGGATCTGGGCCAACACTGTGTTGCTGTCTTGGTTGCACAGAAGAAAATAAGTCATAAACGGTTTGCGGTTGAGAAAATGGATACAATTTTCATTTTGGGGGAATATTTGGGGAAATATTATTTAAGAAATCTCTCTGAGAATCCAATCATAAACATTTGACTGTATTGCTTTCTACCAGCAGCAGGCCAAAATTGTCCTTTGGTTGTGATGACAAAAGTATTTTATTTTTAATGACTGATTCGTCATCTTTGTCAGTTAGGATATAAGCATCAAAGTTTTTGTATTTACCTGTAAATTATCTGAGTAAATTTCCCGTTTTCATCCACATACAGCACCAATTTTTACTGTTTTTAGAGTAATCCACAGTTCTTATGCCATTATCAACATAATCCTGTCTATTCATTTGCCCTCTCTGTGACTCGGTAAGCATCTTAGCAGCTTTTGGAGATGAACTATGTCACTGATAAAGCACATGGACAAGGCAAAATATTGCTTTTATCTAAGTCTTATTAGAGTATAGAATTCAAACTAAACATCCAAATTTCTTTGATACAGTATTTGAGCAACCAGTGTTTAAAGGGTTAGTTCACACAAAAATTGTATTTCTGTCATTAATTACTCACCCTCATGTTGTTCCAAATCTGTAAGACTTGCGCTCATCGAGAGATGAGAGCACATGTTGCTACCCTACTGGCAAAGGGTGCGGTCAAGACTGTCCCTCCAGCCGAAAAGAGGTCCGGCTTCTACAGTCCCTACTTCATTGTCCTGAAGAAATCCCGTGGGTTACGACCAATCCTGGACCTGCACGTGCTGAACTGCTCCCTTCACAGGATGCTGTTCAAGATGCTTACTGCCAAATGCATTTTCGAATGTGTGTGGCCCCAGGATTGGTTTGCAGCAATCGACCTGAAGGACGCCTACTTCCATGTCTCAATTCTCCCTCGACAAAGACCCTTCCTATGCTTTGCTTTTGAGGAGCAGGCATACCAGTATGCGCTTCTCCCCTTCGGCTAGCCCTGTCTCCTCATGTCTTCACAAAGGTCATCGAGGCAGCCCTTGTTCCTCTAGGAAACACGGGGTTCGCATCCTGAACTATCTTGATGATAGTGCTGATACTGGCTCAACACAGGGACCTAGTGCTCCGGCACTTAGCTTGTCTGGGCCTTTGGGTCAACTGGGAGAAGAGCAAACTTTGCCCCGTGCAGAGGATCTCTTTTCTCAGTATAGAAATCGACCCGGTCGCCGTGTTAGCGCAGCTTACGAGCAAGCGAGAGCAGTCACTGCTGACTTGCCTGAAACAATTTGAGGGCAAAAGTGCGGTTTCACTGAAACTATATTTTCATGGCTCCTGGGGCATATGGCATCTGCAGCCATAGCAACGGTACTCAGACTGCTTCGAGACCACTTTGGCTTTGCGATCGAATCCCGAGCTGGGCACGGCAACATTGGACCCTCCGAGTACCAGTTATTCCGACCTGCCATCAGACCTTCGCCCCGTGGCCAAACATATTTTTTTTTACTGGCTAAAGTGCCTCTGGAACGAGCTTTCCGGCATGTTGTTGTCTCAACAGATACCTCCACTACGGTTTGGGGCACCATGTGCAATGGACATGCTGGCGCGGGCTCCTGCACAGGACCGCAGTGCCTATTGCATGCCTTGAGTTTCTGGCAGTACGTCTTGCTCTGCACCGCTTCCGTCTGTTATACTGCCTGTTATGGTGGGAAGCTAAAGGGAAAGGCTGTCACCAAGCAAAGGTTGTCTCATTGGATAGTGGACGTCATTGCTTTGGAATACCAGCAGCAAGGTCGACCATGCCCCCTTGGTGTGACGGCCCACTCCACCCGGAGTATGGCGTCCTCTTGGGCTCTAGCGCATGGCGCCTCGCTGAACAGACATCTGCAGAGCTGCAGGCTGGGCGACACCCAACACATTCGCCAGATTCTACAGTCTCCGAGTGGAGCCTATGTCCTCTCATTTACTCGCTTAAACCAGCTAGTACCGGAGCCCCTCAGGTGTCTTTGTTTGCTCGCCATTCCACTCCACGGACTGGATACTTGCGATATTTCCACAGGTGAGCTTCCACGAAAAGCCCTGAGTTTCTCCAGCACTGCTGACGTCGACGCCAGTGTCTATTGCCTGCACGTTGGCTAGATGCCTCCGTGTGCCTCTGGGCGACCCCCATATGTCTATTTCCACTGTAAGCCTATCTGAGCATGTGTCTTTCCCTGGGCAAGCCACCTTGAAATATTCCACCTGTGACTGTACACCCCAGTGTTCTCCATATGCATCCCTATGGTTCATATGTGTATTCTCCAAGTCCCTCTATATGTTTTTTTAAACATAGTCTGCACCCCCCCCCCAAACAGGCTTTAATGCTCAAAATCATTCTTGACTTGTATGATCGATTTACAAAAAATATTACATTATTACTATAAAAATTAACATATCTATTGTGTTTTAGCACAGCTTTTTTATATATAACAGCTTTTCTATAATGCATAACTTTAAAGGGGACATTAATAGGTATGCTGTTAATATAAAGTTTAAAAGGTTTCATGGGCATGCTTTTATGTCTTAATGCATTTTATTCTTTCTGATGCTGTGAAAGCCTAACAGATGAAAACTGAAAATAACTTTGGGTATGAATATTGAATGTATTTTGCATATATTTTGATCGGAACTATTAAGAATGTTGATTGGCAGCTTGCTACATGTGGTTTCTTTCCTACTATGTTTAATGCCAAGTCTGTTTTATTCTCGCCATTTGACTGATGTAAGACACAGCAATTGGACAAGATGTGTTCTAAACATTCTTTCTCCATTTTTGTCATGAACTTCATTTTTATGACCTTGAATTAAGATGCTGCACAGATATATATGCATTTTTTCTTCATCAGTGTATTAGAAATCAAGTTGAAATAGTCAAATAAATAAAAAATATATTTAAAAAAATCATCCTACTCGTCTGATAAAAGCTGGGCTCAGAGATGCTGAATTTTATGCGAATAAATTTAATAGACCATATGGACTATAAATCTTGAGAGAGCCAGCTTCCAGAAGCTCTTTGATGACTTGGTTGGGTTGCTATTAAATTTAATTTACAGACTCATTAAATAATCTAGATTCATGCCCAAACTTGACAGCCATTCCATCTCAGAAGCTGAGCTTAGACTAAACTATATTTAGTGGGGATGGTTTCTGAGGTGCAAGATGAATAAACTTTCATGAGGCCAAACAGATTTGGTTTTAATTTGTGTTGGGGTTTTGCGGCAGGAAATTTAAGATGTCAAGTTACGGTCCCCCTCTTCACTTCACTTAAATAAATGATATCCAGTGTTTACAAGAATAGCTAGGCTGTCAGAAACAGGTGTTAGACTGAAATATATTACAGCTAGTTAAATATACTCGAGTAAATCATACAAAAATACAGTATCTGTTTGAGTTAATGATTTAAATGTTCCCCTTTAATGCTTTATTTAGTAAATTCGATTTTTTAAAGAGAAGAGTTCTCTTTCAGCCATGCTGGTTAAGTTGACACAGAAATTACCCAAGCAGATTTACAATACACAATGAAATACTTAAATATGGCATGCCATATTTTCCATCATATGTTGTGTTGGGGACATCTAAAACCATCTAGAGTCACCTTACATTCTCACATCATGAACACAAACGGCTAATTATCATGCTGTTTCTAAAAAGATAACTGCAGATTTCAGTAGTTTTTCCAGAGTGAAGGGTGGGTTCATCTTTTGGTTAACCTGAGTTCATTGCAGGAGTGAGACCAACACGGCTCATTACTCTGACAAAATATTTCAATGTTCTGAAATATTGAAATATAGCCACCCCGGGATGGAGTCTGTATTTCCAGCCATTTGTTTGCAGTACGTCACCTCGAAACAAGATCTCTTGTTTTTCACGATAAGAGGAGGGGGAAATTCACACATTCGCAAATGTTATTTTGTTTTGCTGGTCTCCATCTCCATAGTAATATAGACCAAACTTCTCGTTCACAGCAAAAGCTCAGTTACTGAAACCTAATATTTATGTTGGCCTGATTCTCTTGTCAAACCAACTTAAATGTGCTTATTTTTCTGACTAGATTCCTCTCCTCCATGCTTTTTCTCTCATCACTCTCATTTTGTCTCCATAGTCCATTACTGATGTATAAAATGTTTCTTAATTCGTCCCTCTAGCTTAAGCGAAAAAATTTAGCAGGATTATGCTTTTAGCTGTTTACATTCAGATTTTCGCTCCACATGATGGAGCACTATATGCTAAACTTTTCTTTCGGAGCATTTTATGTGTACTTAAATGCCTTTTTTTTAAATTTCAACTTTCTTTAGTGTAATGTTGCTGTTTGAGCATGAAAAGGTCTGCAAAGTTACAAAGCATATGTCCACTTCAAAATTAGTTATTCCACTGAAATTATTTGTCCCAGGAAATTTTTTCACCCCAGACCAGTTGTTGTCTGCGTTTCCACCACGGTCTAATATACCGGTAAGATCATAGGCATAATAAACACATAAACACCCTGTTGGCCGCTGGATCGTACATCAACGGTGCTGCCATATGACGGAGGGCAACTTTACCTTTCACAGGTAAGGCTGAACATTTGTTTCTGGTTGTATTTGGTCATTATATAATTAGTAATAGTAACGTTAGTTGGCCACCGGAGTCAGTCAGACTAAAATAGCTAGCGATGTCACTAGTTAGCTGTAGTATTGGGGTCCTTACAATTCTTACCCAAGAATATGAAGCCAAATATATGACCTTTGACAAATCATTAATAAAAAAAAATAAATAAAAAACAACAACAAAAAAACAAACAAACAAAAAAAAACATTTGAGATTTTAAATAAGTAGTATTGGAACTTTTTGTACACCACGTACAGAAATGATCCTGACCTCCCTGGGCTCTAAGAAAACTCTGTTAAGGGGGCCTCTTTCCTGACTCATGAGTCATGTGCCATTGCCACACAGTCACACCTTACACCCCAGTGCTCCCACTACAATCCTCCCTCCTTTAACTAGTACTAATGAAAATATAATTCCTGATATCAGAAATAGACTTAAAAAGTACATTCTCAATAGAATGAAGAATTAAACACATGTATTTATTGATATAAAAAATGCATCATCTGAATAAAAAAAGCTCAAATGGCTTGCCAGCCTTAGCATGTCACTGTGCTTTAAATGATAAAAACAATATACTTATTATTTACTGAGGGATGTGCATCCATGTGACCAGTATGTCCAGCCAATCAACATTTTAAATGCAATATAGCCTATAAGCCAATAGTCAATATCAACACAATGCTTCCCATCTTGCTTTATTGAAGAGTTGTAACTAAAATGACTTGTAGACTAGATTAATTGTTTTGTTTTAAAAGTATGAATGTCATCTGCACAATATGAAAAAGAAAATATGAAACATTATAAAATTGATCATTAAACTTAACAAAAAGATTTGTGTCATTGTATTTTATGTAAGCCTACAGTAAAAAAATAAATAAATAAAAAAATGCATATATTTAAAAGTATTCCTACATAGGCTGTATAAAGTAAAATGTCACAACCCTGTCGGCAAACGTCAGAAGCACAAGCCGAGGTAAGGCTGTTCCAGGCGGGGTACATGAGCGTTGAGCGACCGCTGAAAGCCTGGATCTCACAACAACAAAAACGGCAGATCAAATTTTTAAATATAGGCACTATCTTTATAAATAAACCAGATTTACATTGTCAACTGAAAAACTATTAAAACTACATTTCGTGACACAATAACAGGAGTATTTTGAAAATTGTGCGGCCTTTCTCCTCTGAACGTTACTATTATTATAATTAATTTTAATTATATCATGACCAAATAAAACCAGAAACAAATGTTCAGTCTTGTTTGTGACAGATAACCTTGAGACCTGTTTTCAATATTGTGGCGATTTGTACAGCCCCAAGAAGCACACGAAAAGCATTTTTCTCAATTCTCGTTATGCAAAGTATGAGAGAATTGCAATATGTCGGCACCGTTAAAGTACGCTCCAGCGGCAAATAGGGCGTCTATGTATTTATTATGTCTACATATTTACCCAGAACTTTATTTAGACCCTGGTTACTGCGGTGGAAACACACAGAGTAGGCCTAACACCCAAGTTCCTGTGGTGAAAACGCGACTATTCTCTATATCATTAAGCACTGTTTCTGAGCTCCATGAAATGCCTTGATTTAATATTTCTAGAATGTACATCACATTCCTCATTCAAATAATCACTTGCAAGGCATAAAATAAAAGGGGGGGTGAGGTCTGGGTTAGTAAGTAGTAGGCTTGTCTTGATGTCTTGCCTTGGCTGCAGTGAGGGGAGGAGTGAAAAAGTGCAGGTAAGACAGACATATCTCTCTTTTCGTACTGGATTCCGACAATAGACAGTAAAAGAAATGGACACAGCGACCCCAGACTTCAACAAGTCAATTAGAAGCACTCAATTCCTGATTGCCAAAATTGAGCTTGACGACGTAGATGTGACGTGAGCAACCAACGTCTTCTAGTAGCTAGAAATCTGAATCATTTCCTTACGAATCTTGCAGAGCCAGAGAGCGTGAGTAGGAACTGTCCATGACTTAGCAGCAGGAGCAACTTTACAAATCCCTATGGGCTTCTCCCTTGACTTTATGCCTCCATGTCTCTATACTCTGACTTTATGCCTCCATATTTCTCATACGACAGAGAGTCGAAGTGTTAAGATAAGGTATAGGTGTTAAGCCTATTTTTACAAAAACTCCTTCTATAAAGCCTTTTTTTACATGGTTGTGTTTCTTTGGACATAAACAATGGACAAATGGAGTCTTTAAACGCCTCAGATGTAAAGTTATTTGCTGTCAAAGTGACACCAAAATGAATGGGAGTCAATGGAATGCTAACAGCGGGTGAAGGCTTGCTAGCCAATGGCGGCCCCCAAGCAGACTTCAGATACTGTCTATGGTTAGTAAGGGGCATTACATTTCTGACACACTCTGGAAGCGGTTGACCAATCACAACACACTGGTCCAGCCGACCAATCAGAGAGCACATTGTGCTTTTCAGAAGAGGGGCTTAATAGAGACCGTAACTAAACAGGGCTGAGTTTCCCGAAGCATGGTAAGCCTGACTGATAACATTTTACAATAATAAGGTTTGTTTTTGACTAAAGAAGCTATTTCTTAAGAATGTCCATACAATGAAAGTCAGTGGGGAAAGTGAGGAATAAAAATGTGACAGGATTACCTCATAATACTATAGCCTCTTCTTATGTTCTGACTTAAAATGCTAGATTCTAAAAGCATCCCAGTTCTTAAAACAAAAAAAGTCCTTTACAGATTATTCACACATTATTTCATGCAGTTGCCATTTTTCCCCTCATCAAATAACATTAGCACTTTTATGAAAATCTTCATGTTTTTGGTCAAGAACCATTAAACCTGGTATGCACCTTTATGCCCTGTAAATTCAATTAAATGTTAAATCTGGTAAGAGTTTGTTTCCCTGTTTCCTCAGACAGATTTTTCCATATACGGGTTGTGTAAAAATGCTCTACAAATGTGGTAGCCTAAATGTCAATACTAAACTCATTCAGTTTTGATGTCTGATCCGGATTCAGTGTGTTTGTTGTCGTCCATCTATCATCATCTTTATATAGATTTCTATCCCTCTACTTAGATCACATGGTATCAACCATGTGATGCTGATCAGATGGGATGCTGATCCATGCCAGAAGCTTTTGTAATATTTTAAATTTACAGTTCACCAAAAAATATATAAAATAAATTTGGAAAAAATAAATAAATACTAATAATAATTCTTTCACATTTTCCTAAGCTGGTGAATTCCTGTTCCCATCTGATCAGTTTTCAGCAACCAATTATCCAGTTTTATTTAAGACCCCATTTAATTCACATAAGTTATACATTTAAACAAGTTATAAATATCTTCAGAATGGAACTGAAGGCCATAAAGTAGACTTGATCACATTATGGTAGTTTTCCAACTCTGCAAAGTCTTTTTCTCTCACAAACAAAAGAGAGGAAGTCTTTACAAGAAACATACTGTTCAGTGACCGACATTTGTCTCTCACTTTCTTGGTGCAAGGGAATGTTTGGGAGAACTGTGGCATTGTCTTCGGACAATACAGCATTGGTACATCATGCTGTCTTTGTCGCGCCGACCAGCACAGACAGCGGATTTGACCAAAGGCTCTCGTTCTCTCACCCTGCAGCTCAGAATCACCCCCTGCAAAACCCCAGTGATCTCACATACACACAGCCCACACAAATACACACGCACACCTCACATGTCTCTAGAGGGCGCTGTGCAATCAGTCACAGAAAAGCCTGGAAGCATTATGTGAACCTGTGTTTTGCATGACATTTTGTACTTTGCCAAACTCTTAATATCTGCACACTTGATATTTGTGATATTACCATTACGACTAAGGTCATTTAATGACATTTTAAAAGTTTTGGTTTGGTTTGTCTATCTTTTACTACTTCAATGACAGCTGCACTCAAGCTTCGTAAACTCCAAAAATGTGTGTAAAACCTAATGATGTTCTCCAGCATGATTCAAGGATCTTGTGAATTAATGGAAGCAAGAAGACTTGACTGCATGTACAATCAGTCATATTAGAAATCCCACAACTTATTTGATTAGTGACTTGGAAATAGTGTACTTAAATATTTCATGTAGGGCTGGGAAAAGATTAATCGCGATTAATCGCATTCAAAATAAAAGTTTGTGTTTACATAATATATGTGTGTGTAGTGTGTATAATTATTTTGTATATATAAATACACATATATGCATGTATATATTTAAGAAAAATGTGTTATTCATATATCAAATATTTATATTTATGTATAATATTAATTTTGTATAAATATATATAAAGTATATACATGCAAATATTTCTTAAATGTTTACATGCATGTGTGTGTATTTATATATATATAAAATAATTATACACACTACACACACATATATTATGTAAACACAAACTTTTATTTTGGATGCGATTAATCGCGATTAATCTTTCCCGGCCCTAATTTCATGTATAATCTAAACTGACAGACAGACACATGGAGAGAGAAAATCATATTCTTGTGATTTTCAGTGTGCACTTGTATATGCAGTTTACTAAGCTAATCCTCTGATGGCAATGATGCATATTTTGCACGAACATATATCCTCCTCAGTCCGACACAGCAATGTCCCAGACTGGTGTGTTAGTATTCCTGAGCAGTGGCTGATCTCCAGTGCTCTGCAGCTAGATTAATAATGAATCAAGGCTTTTACCACTCTTTCTCTCCATCTCTCTCTGTCTATATGGATCGGGTTCCTGCTACAGTTTTAGAATGGCATGGTTTTGATGATCCTTTGTTCATTTGAGGGACAATAGGTAGATATAGACAGTGAAAATAGACTGTCTGTAAATTCACTATTGCTCTGGACCACGTTTTAATTTTTCCTTTTAAATGGATTTACCCTAAATCCATTATTAAGGTTTGTAAATGGCAACATTATGGCCTGGTTTCACAGACTGGGTTTAGACTAAGCCAGGACTAGGCCTTAGTTAAAGGGCGGGTTTACAGCAATTTCACTTTTTTGATTTCAAATAGTGTGTAATGTTGCTATTGGTGCATGAAGAGTATCTGCAAAGTTGCAGCACTGAAAGTTTAGTGTAAGCAGAGATATCGTCTTTTAAAAATCAGGAAGTAAAATTGCCTACAAAAACGACTCGTTTTGGACTACAGCTGGGTTATGGTACGTCACTAACACACACATTTGCATCAACCACTCCCTCCGGAATATGCAGGAAAGGGCATGCGTCGAGTGAGTTGTGTTCACGCAGCTGTCAGGTCTTCTGTGTTTCGGGCTTCCCACGGACACTATACTTCGACAACAATGGATACAATTTGTGTTTGATTATATTCCTGAAAGTGACGATGGTAATCTAGCTCTCTGTGCTGCGCATTTACGAGACAGCTTCCAGAATCTCCACGAATTCAATACCGGATTAACGTAAACAAGAAACTGTTTCTGGAATCATGAAGCAGATCCAGCTTTAAAACCAGCAGTTAAAAGTCAGCAGTTGTTGGGCCACACTGTAAGTAGGCTAAGACTTCATCATTTTAAATGTATTTGCATGTATAATTACCGACGGAGCGTTGTGTTTTTTTTTTTTTTCAAATGCTAGCGCTGGCTTTGTAGGCTTTATGGGCTAGCTGCTACTAGTTAGGCTATTTTGTGTCAACGACAAACGCGTACAAACATTATGGACCTGAATTTTGTATAAGTACTAATGTTGTAAATGTATTTTTCATGTATATATGCTTTATGACTTTATTTTCGATTTGATCAAGAACGTAAACCTGCAAACGCTGTTTGAGTATAACATTAGTTAGCCAGTCAGTTGCTATCGTTGCCAGTCAGATGCTATTGTGTAAATCAAACGTGTATTAAGTTAAAAAATGAAGCAAATTATCATTCAGAAACCTTTATTAAGAGCCGTGTGTGGTGAGGTTCTGCTTGACTCTCTTCATCGCGGCTTTCTTGGTCTGATTCTGCCTCAAACTGATACTGCAGTCTCCACATCATTATTTACGTGTATCCACCGTCTATGTTATCCACATTTGGCATGCCCGCCCGTTTCGCCCGTAAAGGTCATGGGCGTTAATCTTCCGGACAACGTGAGCGACAGTTTAGCCAATCACAACACACCGGCCCAAACGAACCAATCTGAGCCCACTACGTCATTCTGAGGGAGTGTTTTCATAGACTCAGGAAGTCATCCGCTCGTGCAGGGGACAGGGGAGAGCGCGGCTGACAATAAAGGTGAAATTTATGAAAAATAAGACTTTAAAAAAAAGAAAAACCACGGATACATGTTATATTGCACCCCATAAACACAATCATGCAAAGAAAAAGAGCAGTAAACCCGCCCTTTAAATTATGACATTTATGTAGCTTTTATAAACGTGCCTTAAAGCTACACTGTGTAACTCTTTTAGTTTATTCTTAGCTAAAAACACTTAGTTCTTTCAAAAATATATGTGCTCATTGATGTATATTTACTTCATAAAGTTTCTCGTGAGTGTATAATATGCCATTGAAAATACATATGGGTAAGGGGTTCTAATGTCGGTCGCCATGTTGCTCCTCCATCTTGAAAGTACATTAGCCAAAGAGGGACATACCCGTTAATTCAGAGCTTCGCCTTTCGCGTTTACGTTTGAGTTAACACTCATGGACGAGGTCGCACTGGAAGCCATGTTAATCTTGGACTACATTGGCCAACGTAAACGAAATAGAAATTGAGAGGAACAGAAACTAATATTTCACTGGATGGTCGTATACCTTTTCACCAATAGAAAAATCCCACAGTGTAGCTTTAAAAAATGGCGATGGTAGTGACATATTTGAAGATATGTCAGTGAAAGTTTAGTCTGGGACTAGGCTTAAGATTCGTCTGTGAAACCGGCATATGAGTTCTGGGTTATTTGTGTCATGCATACAGTATGTCTCTACAATAATAGTGATGAACAGTGCTTTTTTCCTGTAAAATTCAGTGTTTTTTTCCCAAGTTATATGCAGGATGTCCTCTCGGATGGGACAGCGCATAGTATGTTTTATGGGTATCATCAAGGAGGTCTATAATACTCGTAAAAAGACATCTGTTAGCATTCCTGCTTCTCTCAGTAGTGTTGTTCGGTTGGTACACGACTCCCTAGAGATGAGTTGAGTTCTTCCATCTTTGCTCATGGGCTCTCAGTTCTGGACACAATTGTCTTTGAACTGTACATTTCATGTGACTGATCACTCTGAAACAACAGCAGTATTGGCTGATGGAATCACAAGAACAAACAAGTTTCCAAACCTTGATAGGGAAAATGATCCAGAATGTATACTTCTTTTAATGAAGATTTTTTTTTAATGCCAGCAGAGTGGTGTAGTTACAGCATCTACCAGCAGGGGCTGTTCACGAGTCCAGATTTGTATGCATATACAGAACAACTTCTGATTATGGAGCAATACTGATAATATTAATTGCACAACATAAACACTGTAGGCTAATCCTCAAATTTAACTAAATGGAAACCCTTGTGAAATCTGCGGATTAAGAAAGAACTTAATTATTAGTTAATGAAACCCAGTGTCATTTCTTTTTCATTGAAGTGTCAGCATCAAGCCACACTATAATACAGATGCTATTGATTCCAGATATACAGCATAACCTGTCAATCTCATAAGGATGCCAATATTCAGTAGGTGATATTTATTTTGTGACAGTTAGCTGAAATGTACATGTAGCACCATCATGGAGTGTGTTATTTCCATCAGGTGATCGATCAAAACTTCATTCAATCTGGTGTCAACATTTGGTTTTATAGTTAAGCCACTGATACAACATGTTAAACATGTATTCATCACAATTCGTTATTGACCCCCAGATTAAACTGCAAAATGCTGTTAGACTAGATCCCTAATCAAATGTCTTCCATCAGAAAAGGAGGGACTAATTTTGACCAGAGAAAAGGTCTGTTTTGATGAATGGTCCTAATCAACAGGACTTATCTGGGAGTTGAAGAGGGATTATTGAATTTTAAACCTTTGTAGAATTTTAATTAACTTTCTCTTTGCCCAGAAAACAGTTTCCCTCAGTCAGTGTGGTTCAATAATCCAGCCACCCATGTAATAAGATGTTCATTACGAAATTGTACATTTCACACACCACTTTTATTCAGAGCAATTTTGTGTTCTGTCTGTGAAAGTGGGGCTCAAAGCTCAAGAGAATTTTTAGATACACCTATTTTTGGACTGGTCAAAATAATTGGCCTTCTGAAAGACATTTGGATTCTTACATCGTTTTATATTGAATGACTGTCGATCCTTAAATGGGAGATTTGGATGCAAATGCTATAGATGTGTATAAACAAGTAACGCTTTACTTGAAGGGGTGTGCATAAGACTGGCATGACACTTTCATAACCATGACATGACATATGTCATGAATATGAAATAGGGTTTATCCATGTTTATGACAACTGTCATCAAGTATCATTCGCTCAATAATGACATTTTGAATGCAAATATGACATTTTTTAAGATGTCTTCATCATGACATAACCATTACATCATAACCTGTCAGTGTCTTGGTCATGACAACTTGAAATAAAATTAAGTTAAACTGTCATGTGGTTGGCTTTGACATTGGCTGTCATGAGGCCATTATAATTGTGTCATGAATATGACCTCAACTACAGTGGTACACATTGAATTTGTCATTAAAATGTTATAATGGCTTTATGACAGCCCATAGACATATACACTAGACCTCACCTTGGGGTTCTAAGCATGCGCCAAAACCGCCGCCATCTTGGAACAGGGGTTTTGTCATAGGAAGTAGCAAGGTAACGCTGCTATCTCTGCCTTTACTTCGAATTTATTGATGGTGGCGGACTTTTGTGCAGCGTATGATGTTCACGGATGAAATCTGAACAAGGAAGAATGTTTTTTCAAAAAAAAAATATATATTTTTTTTCTGGAATCAATGATAAATGCATGTCTGACCGTTGGAACAAACAAAAAAAACAAGATAAATCGCATTCATGATGATTTATGGTGATTTTATTTTCATTAGACCTGAGTCTACATTGACGCTGATGCATTAAAGTAGAGGGGCTCCCCTGTTTCAAGATGGCGGCTCTGTTGACGCATTCGTTCCAATGAACTGCCGTAGCCAAGGTGACGTCTAGTGTATATGTCTATGTATGACAGCCAATGTCAAAACCAACCACCTGACAGTTTAATGTAATGTTAACCAATAAAGCTAGGTGGTTTCTTAAGTTTGATAATTAATCTGCTGTCATGTTTATGACAGGTTGTGTTGTCTTAGTAATGTCAAGTTGTCATGACAAAGACTGACAGGTTATGATATATTGGTTAGTATGTATCTTATGCACACCCAAGTGACGATGACAAACAGCAACATGTGATGACATGACATTGATAAAGATATTTACACAGATTTGATTGATTTTTACACCACATGATGTTTAAAAAAGACATTTCTAAGTACAATCAACTTGGATATTTAAGTCATTTCAACTTAAATTAAATCTTGTATAACAACAGTTGAAAACTGCGTAATGTATTTTGATGAGTTAATGTAAAAACATATGTTGTCTTAACTTATTGACCATAGAATTTTTTTACGGCATGTGAATTCTGAGGTTGCTTTCTATGCATGATGTATAGTCAAGATATATTTACAAAAAAAAAAAAAAAAGTAAATAAAGCAAAATCTCACGGCGGAACAAAGGAAATATCTTAACTAAATTAAGCAATAAGATACTGGCACAAACATGGCCACAGAATCTGTGTTATACATCATTTGCATGCCATTAATTGCGAACAAGTTGTGTGAAACTAATTTCAGCACATTTTGCACCTGGTCAAACTGGATTGTGTGCAGTTAGGCAAACAGATGTGGGTTATGTGGCAAAATATTAAAGTACACAAAAT
Source organism: Hybognathus amarus (assembly GCA_030378365.1). NCBI lineage: Eukaryota > Metazoa > Chordata > Actinopteri > Cypriniformes > Leuciscidae > Hybognathus > Hybognathus amarus. Next base: position 67,539 of record JAQIUQ010005367.1, read on the forward strand.
ATTGGAGCTTAGTGAATTAAAAAAAAAAGGATTCGAAAAAAAAAAAGGGTTTGAAAAGTTTTTTAGTTCTTGGAGCATGTTGCAATTGTGGTTAACCTCTTTGATGGCTACTTTTACCACCAGGGAATCAAAAGGATGGATGGCTGTAATCTAACAGTTTTTTTTGTGCATATATATTTATCTCTAACACCTAGAAAAAAACGTATCCAATGCTTGTTCAGAGTGACTTTATCGCTGTTGGTCACTCTATTGTAGTTTTCCTGTTGCTGGTAGACTTTATTGGTGACCTGTACTTAGGGGGGGGGGGGGTCAGAGCTTGTTTAAACACAAAAGAGATAAACTGGCTATAGAAATAAGAGGCCATTTTATGTTGAATTGCTGCTAAAAATCATTGTATCTGGACATGTCAAAACAGTTACTATAACCCATGAAACTAGAAATTGCCAACTGACATTTAAAATGAAAGACTTCAAGTCATGTGGTTCTTCAAAATAGCTGTCGGTGTGAATGGATCCCCCCAAAAACAATCTAAAAAAATCCAATAAAGCAATCAACTGAACTGCACGTTCTATGTTTTGATGTTATTGACCTATTCAACAAATCTCAAAATCTGACATGTACTCTGTGCCATTATTACTGATAAGGATTTTGTACTTGTTCTCGAACAATAGCATATTAAACGTCCTCCAAATTTTCTTTATAGTCAGATATACTTTAATTACCATATCTAATAAAAACAATTTGACCACCTCACCTTTCCTGCGCTAAAAACATGAGTCATTTAATCCACTGAAAGCATGTGAAGAAAGACATATTTCAAACCCAGAGACTTAACACGTTAAAAAGGTCCTAACAGAACAGGAAATTAAAGTCCAAAGTGATGGATGCTAGAAAATGATGCATCACCACACACACTGAACAGAGCTTAGACATGCACATTAAGACAACCCATATATGATCAACCGAAATGTTTTATTATAGACCATCGCCAATTTTTTTCTGAAGCGAAGCTACGTGACTATGATGTCATAAATGAAAAGAATAAAAGCGCATGTGAGGTTGAACAGAAAATGAAGATTAAAAATAACATTGGTACATTTTCACATCTTATTTATGATACATTAATGAACAAATATATTTTTCCCTCCAAAAAATGGCAAAAAAATATACATGAATAAGAACAAAAATGGCAAAGTCTGTCAATGCGACAGGGCTTACTGCAGTCTCAGGCCACTCGTATTAAGACATTAAGGTAAGAAACACACGATACGGCGTAAGTCATCTGAGCTGCATGTCCGTGTCCATATTAGATCTGTCTTTATTACATATTTCTTTTGATTCTTCTATAAATAAAACAACCGATAACAAGGAAACCTTGGTACAATTAAGAAGTGCGTCTTGTATTTCATCGACAGCTTCAAGTAGTCAAATACCCATGCTTAGACTTAGAAACATCTGCGAGAAAGATTGAGACTTCTAATCTAACAATATTCTCTGCTTGTCCTTACAAAAACGTGTGTGTACTATATTTTTTCTTCCTTCACATGAGTTGACAGTGTCGGATAGTTCTGCATGAAACACACTGAATAAATCAATGATCTCTCTGTACAATAGAATTACTTTAAAAAAAAAATACAACTTAGGTTTGTATGTACATCATCTACCTACAAAGTACAACTGCTATCATGTAATAAAATATGTAAACAAATTTCTGGTTCGACACAGTCGACTGTGACAACAGATAGGATTTTTTTTCCACACTTTTCACATTAGATTTATTTTCGTATAGACATCCGTTAACAGTATCATAGCACTGCGCCAGTCTGCACCAGACAGCTGTATAAAAAAGAGACGAGAGCAAATGGACCAACATACATACGGTTGAAAAAGTTCCAATCTGCGACACGTTCCCTTGTCGTGCGTCGCTTTGAGGGACGAGAGGTCTATCGGATGATGGGATCGGCCCGGCGGGCGGACGTGTTCGAAGCGAAGGATGGCATGGCATGCACTACAATCAGTCGCTTTACTGAGACAAGGAAACATCACTGTCTTTCTGGCAACTCACACATTTGCAATATTACATTTGGTTGTACAATTAAAATGATCAGTTTTGGCTGGAAATCATAACAGTGCAGTGCTGTCAGAGCCTCGGTGACCAGTCTTGAGCAGTTTCGTTTATTACATAGTGTTTTTTCTTCTTTTTGCAGAGAGCAAAAAATGATAAGACACCACATGTAATGTATAAACAATACAAATTTCTCATATATAGAATTTATATATATATATTTATATATATATTTATTTATTTTGTTGGCAGGAGTCCTTTTTTTTTCTTCAAGTGAACAACATTTTTTCGGGTCCCACTGTCGTTACGGACGTCGGCACTACGTGTCTCTCACATGCTTGAAACGTTCTCCTCTTTTTACAGAGTTACAAAAGAAAAACGAGATTTACGCCAAGGTTCACATACCTCTAAAAAGTCACTTAGGATTATGATGTAGCTGTGGAATATTCTACACTGATAACGTCTCCGACCAGATAGAGGAGTAAGGTCACTAATGTTTGCTATTTTACCTTCGCGGTGTGCTTACGGTTGTAAGTGTGCTTTATGGTACAGTTCACATCAGAGTTCGCCGCCTTGGCACAGCACCGGGGTTCGGCTCCCGTCGCCTCTCTCTCTCTCTCTCCCTCTCTCTCTCTGCGCAGTGCCCAACAGGTCTGTCAAAGTTCTGTCAAAGCAACGGGGCGACAAACTCGGACTCACACGTAGTACTCCTTGTCCTTGTTTTTCTGTTTCTTGTTGCCGCTTTTCGTGCTCTGCTGCTTGTCCTTCATCACTGCGCCATTGCTCTGCGCCGAGTTGGTTATGTAATTCCTGGTCTCGTCCACTTGGTAGGATCCCTCGTCCCTGTTTCTGTACTTATACATGGCGTACAGCAGTATTAGGATGCACAAAGCGGCAGCGGCAACTATCCCGACGACCATTCCGGTGGTGCTGCTAGATTCACGGACCACCTCGGAGGCCCCGGAACCCGCCTGATGCCCGGCTCCGTGGGGATTGCTGTGGGTACATTACGGAACATGGGGGAGGTTATTAATGGGCTCTTCAGCTTTGTGTTGTCTACCTCATAGGAAGTGGGCAATGGAAGCAAGACTATGTCGGGCTGGGGCTTTAGCTCCCTGTGATTCATTTTGCCTGCGGGCAGTTTGGGTGGCGTGGACGTGGAGCGGCTCAGCTTGGGGGAAAAGGATGCGGTAGTAGTCCTACCAGAATCGGAGACTTTGTTAGGTCTAAAGTCCTTGGATCCCCACTTAGGCGCGTGAGCTTTGTAGCCACCTTCAAAGGTCGACGATGACAAGGTCTTATCTGTTACCAAGGAGAAGGTGGTGTAAAAATCTTCATCATCAGTAGGGGGCAGGTTAGAGTCGTATGCTTCCCCAGAGCCATACCCAGATATCATCAAGCCATCATCATCATCATCATCATCATCATCATCACAATCATCGCTGCCTCGTGTCCGACAAGCAAGGTACCCTCGCCTCAGTGGCCATGGACAGGGACTCTTTGGTGGTCTCAATAATGGTGAGGTGGGGGCGGAGGGTTGGGGGAAAGGGGATGGAGGGTGTACGAGTGGCTACAGAGGGGAGCTCTAAGGGATCCTTTACTAGTACTGGGAAAACTATTTCACCTCCTACAATTGAACACAGACATGAGGCAAGTTAGTCTCTAAAACTGGTAGCCAAAAAAAAAGCTCTGGTAACGGATACAAGGCAGAATGTAAAAAAAAAAACAAAACAACAACAGAGAAACGATATTGAACATACAGTAAACGACAAAAAATTGGCATCAAAAGGACTTGACAGGTCTTTGTGGGTGAGCCGGTTTGTGAGGTATTTGAATGATCTGCTTTGAAGAAAATAGTTCACCCAAAAAATGAAAATGATCCCAAAATATACTCGCCCTCAAGCCATCCTCAGTGTAGATGACTTTCTTCTTTCAGCCGAACACAATCAGAGTTATATAAAATAATATCCTGGCTCTTCCCAGCTTTGTAATGACATTGAAAAGTGTTCGGGTTTTTGAAGCTCCAAAAAGTGTATCCAACCATCATAAATGTATATCCATACGACTCCAGTGGGTTAATCATGCCTTCTAAAGCAAATTGCCATACCCACATGGTCGAGTTCCAGATGGGTGATCTGACATATTATGTCAGACATATGAAGTAGGCATAGCATAAGCTTAGGTGACAATAGACGCTTCTCAAGAAAACCACACAACTCTCTTGTGCTGGAAGCCAGTGATTATAGTTTGAGTTTTAAATCTAGATATTTTTTATACAAAAACCCTTGGCTCCACGATGGCCAAAAAACTAAATTTTTTTTAAAAAAGTAAAAAAAAAAAAAAAACATTACAAAGCGTAGAAGAGCCAGGATATTATTTTATATAACACCAATTGTCATATACACCTAGGATGGCTTGAGGGTGAGACATTGCTTTGATAATTTTGATTTAGGGGTGAACTATTCCTTTAATATTCTAGAAAAAAATTACATAAAAATAAACGAGCCAATGTAAGGTTAGTTTCTACAAAAACATTAACATTGAAAGTTGCATATTTTAAGATTAGCTCATGCATGCCAACTTGAACTATAGCAATACATAATATATAAATGAATATTAATCCGAATTAAGATATGCTGTAAAAAACTTTTCTTCTTTTCTTCACTTATTGAATTATTAATAAGCGAATATATTGAATATTACTTTTTAAATATTTTGCAGAAGTAAAAAAATGTATGAATCTACTGCCATGTAATTTACTGCAATCTACTGACATGAAGTCTCATGTTCTAAAAAGAAAACTCAGAATATTATTTAAATAAGCTATGAGATGAAGTCTCATAACATTGTTGTTTCATCTGTGCCTTAAAACATCTCTATATATATACTGTACGTGTGTGATGGAAGATCTGGCTCCCCAGCAGTGCACTGACACTGCCTTTTGAATGGCTTCAGAAAGCCTCCCAATGGCAGATACTATCTCCACGGCGCAATAACAGCTGAATGAACTCTGTCAATATGGTTGATTTCTAAGTGTGTGACTTTAATCTTTTAAGAATGCAGATAGTTAATGTATCTTGAAATGCTGAAATTACAAAGCTTTTATTAACTGTAATAAGATGTAGTAAGTATTTGTGTAGCTGTAAAGTGTCAATATTCTGCAAAGAACAAGTGATTCTAACACTAGAAAAAAAAAAAAAAACATTTCAGTGTGTCTGCCATGCAGTTTAAGCAAAAAGGTCCATTTGTGGTCCACATGGAAGGTTTGCTTATGCTTTCTAACTGATAGATATTCAGACTGTCATTACAACGGTAAGATAGTTCTACCATCAGGCTTTTAGTACAAAACAAAGACTTGCATTAAAAAAAAATATTTAAAAATAAAATTCACATTCAACTTAAAAAACGAAAAGCCAGAGCTCAAATGATAAGTAAATTAAATTACAAATCCAATAGCAAAAGTTAAATTACAAAGCCAATACCATAAGTTATCAATTACTAGACATAGCAAACAGTACAGTACTGACAAACAGGCAATATAAACATCAACAGTATAATCTAGCAAAACGAGATCAGAACTTCTGATCTCAGTACGTTAAGTAGTTAAACAAGCATACCATACGGCATATACTGTATATCATAAACATAAACATACCATATTTTTTTGTCAACTTACATCAACAAATTGCCCGCATGATTTTGGCATGAAGAAAAAAACGTACAAAAGAAAGTTGTGTAAGAATGTTCTTGGACAAGTTTTTTTCTTTGTGAAAACAAAATAACTGTCATTGCTTTTCTGGTTAGATATATATTTTTGTTTCCCACATGAGAGAGTACAGGGAGGCAACAACACATACATCCACACCACATAACATGAAAAATAAACTTCACCATTATTCTCTTTTGTTGTTACTTTGATAAATAATCCAGTTTTCTTACAAAAAACTGTACATATTTGAGCCTTTGATTTATATAGCATATTTTTTGTTGTTGTTAAATAAATATCTACATTCTAGTAATTAAACTTTTTGCTTAGATTGGTTTTAATCTTTAGGTTTGAGTGAATGGATGACTGTACATTTTACCATAGCTAGAAGGGGGAGGAGGGGGAGGGGGGGTTGTGACAAGGGAATTGGACCTATGAACATACTACATAGGAGATGACAATGATGGGGGTGATTGTGTAAGTCAGTTGCCATGTCCATGTATAGGCAGTACGAAGCGGTCGGGCAGCATTAACGTTTTTGGCTGTAAGGAAGGGATGGGGATATACAAACAATGAGCATATACATGCCCATCTACGAAAAAGAACAAAACTCTAACACTGACAATCTGACAAACCCTAAACTGCAACTTCTTCGCCATGCAGTTTGTAAACATTCTTTAAAAGTCAATTGTTCATCAAGATCAACTGTCAGAATTTGAAAAAACAAAAAAAAAAAAAAAAAACAAGAGGTGCATCAAGATCTGGAACCTTTTCATTGACCATCATGTGCCTTTTCGATTGATTTATTATCCAATTTATCTATATAAAATTGGGTTGTTTTTGCATTTTTTTGGTATTGTGATATTGTTCTTGATGTGATTCACTTTGAGCACATGAAACGTTCATTGAATTAGTTCCAAATCTAAAAAAAGACCAAAAATCAAAACACGTTATCAAACGAATGATAATTGTGATTTGATATTCACATCTAGTTCAAATTTCACCACTAATTTTGAACCCAAAAAATTCAGCTATTCCAAAAATGCTAACCAACAAAAAAATGAAATTGATTTGAGTGCATGTAAAACTAAAAAGACAAAATTCCCAGAGAGACGAAAGAACAGAGCAATTCTAATTTTCACACACTACAACCAGATGCACAAACTATAAAACAGACACAATTCGAGAGGGACAGTTTAACAGACAACTGCTTCCTCTGTCATGTGACCCAAAGACAAATATATCTGTCGTTGTTAGTCTTAAACATGTAACAGGCGTGCAGTCTGGATGTATGTCAAAGAGAGAGGAAAATTGGCTGAAAATGGGTTAAGTTTTTTATACTGCAAGATGTTGACGCATGCGTAAAGTAAGTTGCATTTAGGGAGAGTAGACGAACAACACAGCAAGCTGGGGGTCAAATCAGACATCAAAGGTTAAGCAAAGGTCAAAGAAGCCTTTTAACCAGGGCCTGTAGGTCACAGGTGGTTGTCGGTACGCTTTTTGTGGCAGATTCCTTGTCTTTTATACCAGAAAAAGTCATTATATCTCATAACAAAAGGTCCATAATCATGGTTGGTACCCACAGACTTTGGTTCAAAAGCAGCAGAGTATTGTTTGAGGAATTCCACAAGAGGGTTCAGAATAGATGACTTCCATAGCAAAAAAGAAACATTATTTACTTATGATCTAATCTAATCATCTAAATCAATTCCTTTCTAACAGTAAAAACCCTGAAAAATGTCTCTTTAAAAAAAAAAGAAAAGAAAACCTGACCATTATTGTGGAGAAAGCAGTGATGAATCAAAGGTTCTCAAAAATACATTAAACATATTGTGTTCAAATGCTCCTTGCTTCCAATATTTATAAATACTTAAAATGATTAATACTGTAAATAGGCTTCATTTAGATTGATTAAATATATTTAATACTTTCATATTTTCATATTAGACCTTCATATTTCCGGTAGAAGGTCTAAGGATGCTCGATAACTTCTGCTGATACTTCTTTAAAGACTCATTTATTCTCTTTGGCTTTCAATACATAAACAATGATTGTTTATCTAACTGACACATGTGTGTTCCTATATTGGAAGTTTTATTTTTCTTTGTTTTATTCTGTTTTGTACAGCACTTTGGTCAGCCTTGGTTGTTTTTGTGCTTTATAAATGTATAAATGTGTTACTTATTTGATCCATCATTATATACCAGTGTTCTGCATGATGCATAGGGAATCTTGACATTCCAAAACAGGAGATTGCCTGAAGAAGAGTTTCTGTTCTGATTTGTAGAATGAACCCAATTGTTTTAACATAATACAGCACTCACAATATTAATAATACATTTACAAATCTTACGTGGGTAAGTTTGGGTCTGGGGTAGGGTTAGGGTTAGATAGCTTTATCTAACTGACGTTAAAGAGTGGCAAAAAGCGTCGGATTTTGACGTATGGTCAAAAGCATCAGTTAGATGGCGTCTTGGGATAAGAACGGGCTGTTTTAAACTACACACGAAATCTGTGCATTAAGGTGCACCATAAGAATGCAAATCTGTAACACATTGAGTATTATTTGCAAAGTGAGACTATTCAAAACTCTTCACACACAAGAGGTGTATCTCAGTGTCGGGTGTCTAGAGTGTTCTTATCTCTGTTTGCACTACGGACAGGTAATTAAACAGGAGCTCAATGCTGAATGGCCACCTGCAGGCCTGTGATAAAAGCAACTCCCCCTCTCCTTGCACAGAATAGGGCCAAGCAGTACTGGCTCTCTAATCTGGACCATTCTTCTCTTTGTTCTACCGTTTATTTCCCCCTTCCATTTCCTGCATTCCAATGGCATCTAATTGCATTGAGTCTAAAGACGCTCAACTCTGCCCAATCAGCATGACAAAACAAACTACACTTATTTGTAAAAAAAGTAGATGTCTGCTGGAATCAGGTGAATAACAAAAACCGGCTCATCTTTTGGGAATTTCTCAGTATTGTGAGAGTGTAAAATCATGAGTGCAGCATATAATGCCATCTGGTGTTCATAGGAGGAAGAGAAATAAGTCGTAGCACGATTTACAGTTAATACTTGCATTATAAATCCGACGCACAGTATATTTCACATATACTGCATATATTTCATTATAATTCATTTAATTATAGTGTTTAAAATTTTGATCTGTTATAGTACGACTTCAGTGATCTTGAAATATATTTGAATAAGTTATTTAGTCCACTTTTAAGAAAAACATGATAGAAAAAAGAATAAAGTAGAGTAAAGAATAATATACAGTATATATATTTTTCGTTGGGTCATTCTTACTATGAAGTACATGACCATGTCTCCATAATATCACAGTTCAAAAGTTTGGGGTCAGAAAGATTTTATGATTTTTGGGGTTAGAAAGATTTTGTAACGATTTTACAAGGCTGCATTTAATTGATCAAAAATACAATAAAAACTGTTATATTGTGAAATATTGTTAAAAAAAAAAACGTGTTTCATATTTAAATACACTTTTAAACTGTATCTATTCCTGTGGCAAAAGCTAAATTTTGTGTCACACTGTCACATGATCCTTCAGAATCATTAAATTCTGATTTGCTGCTCAACAAACATTTCTTATTATTATTAATATTGAAAACGTTTATCCTGCTTATTTTTTATTTTTTGTGTATATATATATATATATATATATAAAGATTCTTTCATGAATAGATTCATCAGCATTTATCTGAAATAGAAAATCATTATACATGTAACATTATAAATGGTTTCGCTGTCACTTTTGTTCAATTTATAATAATATATATATATATATATATATATATATATATATATATATATATATGTAATATATTGGATAAAATAATACATTTTTAAAGATTGGAATCATATTAATTTTATTTTAATAATGATCAATTAAACCGGTATGCATAGGCAATTTATATAGACATATTCAAGGTGTTTTATTTTTTTCCTGAAATGTCCAAACGAAACGAAAAATTATTTTAAGATTGCGGTATAAGTTTCACTCTGAAACATTCCAACCAGACTAATAAATTACAGAAATCAGTATGCAATCAACATTTTAAAAGACGATTAAAAAAATCAACTTGACGCCTTCAAACTGTAAGTGATAGCTCTTAGTCCTGCACTGATAAATTACTTTTTATTCGTCCTGTTAGGCATCCTGTCAGATTTCCTTGGCAATAATCAAGTATTAATTAATAAAGTTAAAGTGCTTGAGTTTGGCAAAATCATATTTTTGTAAGTCTGCACAAGTCTTTTAATCAAAATCCACATTATGAGACAGATAAGCCTGAACAAATCACACTGCTTGAGAGATGTAAAACATATTAGCATTACACTGCATGCTAACAAGAATCTGTAAGGCAACTTTAATGCGAATACATTGCACTGATCCTTTCCTGCAAATACAAACTGTACCATAAACTATAAGAGTGAGAGATGCTTCCATTGCACAGATAATTGAGTCTCTGGAGACTCCTACCCCTCAGTTTTAAATTCACTTCACCTTTTGTCTTGTTCAAAGGGAAATACTGTATTACCGAATCATTTAAACACAAAATGAGCCCCATTTAACAGTGTTTCAGAATAAACAAAATGTTTGGAGTTTCTAAAAATATATCAATATATAATTACATTGATAACATTTTTGGTTTGAATGTAAGCGTGAACTTTAAGATAATGAGATTTGTGAGCAGAGAAATAATCTGAGAATAATACAGAAGACGTTTTCTACGGAATGACTTTGGAAGCATATCATTAATCAGCAGAAGCCCTCCTATGGAATTCCAGATATGGGATAAAGGGGAAAACCCAACAATTTTTTACAAACAGAGAACAGAATCACGTGACAACACATCAAGACACAGACATGTTGATAGACAGGAACACGATTTGGTACAGGAAATGCAGCGGAAATCTTTGCAACCATAAGCTTGAGGTATGATGCTTTGTTGAAACTGGCTCATACATACAGTACAGCACTCATGTTAGTCTGACAGTGAGGAAATGCATGGAGATCAAAAAAATGGCACCATGCACTGAATAATGAAAAAAATAGTTTGGTAAATGGCTCTGACTGGCAGCTACCATACTACATGCCACAAATGACTGCTTGAGAAAGCGTGATATCGAGAAGCGCACTTTTGGTGGCAATAAAACTCTTTCTATGCCATCTGCATTCAAAAATGACTTCATATGCAGAACGGCTCAGTCAGCTGAGGATCAAGAGGATGTTGGCCATTCTTAAAACACAACTTTCTTAAGATTACAACCCCCCAAAACTCATCTGATGGCAAGAAAAGATTTTGTTGCCTGTTATTTGCTTTGTTAAATGAAATGGCAATGTTCAAGGTCAAGCCCAGATGGTACAGATGCTTGAGAAAAATGGAGGAAAAATCGATTTCAACACCAAAATATCATGCGGAACAAGATGAGGCGAGATGACAGGAATGCTGATTTTGGATAGCTGGGAAATAGATGAAGACTTCACCAATAATAACATCAACCACGAGCAAGCTCATGAAATTAAGAGGGCAAATCAAGGGGAAGAACCCCACGCATGCGGTACAGAACACTCTCCGAATATGAGGACGCACCCTGCAGCGGAAATGTCTCATGCAGCTTCACATCAACTGATGTAGAGGTTAGAATGGCATGAATTTCTGTGTAAACGTGACTGGATGATTGGGACCCTGCCAATAGCTTTCTTTATGAGTACATAAAGATTCCAGAAAGATGGATATTGTTCTCAAACCGCTAAACTGATGAATGTCATTTGGAAGAAATTGGCACTGACATTTGAGAGAATTGCAGAGGGTAAGAACAGGTTGGAGTGAAGAAGGCAGATAGCCTGTCATGTCTGCATGAAAACTTAAATGTGTACCTTTTCATCCAATGGGGCACAATGCACATGTTGCACATATCTGTGATAAAAGATAGTGTGCTCATTAAAGGCCAACAGATAAAACTAACAGGCCATGAAATGGCTTTGGCCTCGGGAAATGATTTGATCACACATTTGATCACACATTGTACTTCTTGTTATGTGCTGGCTCACTTTTCAGGCTTGGGAAGTGTATAATTGGGTGTTTGTTCAACTAGGGGCACATATGGCTTTGTGGACTTCTCTTAAAACACACTTTCTATACGCTTGTTTATTTAAAGTAATTTGTACACAAGTTATATTCTGATGTTTTTAGAAACACATTATGTAATAGCATTTTTGAAAAAAAAAAAATCCTATCAGATGTCTCTTTCATCATCAATTTGAATTAGAATTTTAAGATGAATTATCTTGAGAGTGTTGGAAAACAATCCAATCTATTATAAAAGTATCAAAATAAATAATAAATACATGAGAAAACCTTTCCAATTCTTTGTTTGATATGTTTTATGTGACCTTCATATCACAGATTTTTCTTTTTAATACCATTTTTTTTAATAAAAGTGCCAGAAATTGAAGAAAAAAACAATTATTGTAAGTGTTGGGGTTTTACTCAAATTATAATCAGATACATTTGACCTCTCTGACTTGAATTATGATTTGAAAAAGAAAGAAATGTCAGTTATCTTTAACTGCATTCAAAAAAAATTGCACGTTTCATAAAAGACATGACAGACTATTTTCTCAAAGCTACAATTATTATTATTTTTTAAGGCCAATTCCCAACTTCTCTCAAATCTCTCTCTTTCTGACTATCTCTTTTCTAATCACTGAATTGTATTTTTCATATTTGGGTTGGAAATATTAGCAGAACAACTTGTTCACAGTGAGGCAAAATGATACTGTTAAAAATAAGCAGAAGGACACAAAACAAAAATTTGTACACAGAAATTCGATGATATCTGTTCTCTATTGCAACAACTTAATTTAGAAGATCAAGCCTCTTGAAATGAGGAAAGGACTTTAAAAGACTGCTTCAACAGCAACTCATCTGATAGATATCACTCCACTATAAGGCTGAAAGCAAAGTTCAAGAGAAATCTCAAAATGTATCATGTGCCAAAATGCAGTCCACTATCACATGGCAGAAAAACCTCAGTATGATACATTTTGAAGCATCAATGCAGAGAACATGTCACTTTTCTGTACTAAATTTTGTACATATGCTCTCATAATAGGCACTGGGGACAAAATTAGTAATCAGTGTGACCATGTTAACCACTTCGGAAAACCCCATGGCCAAGTGTAGCTTGTAAGAAAAGTTTGGGTGAATGATTTGAGATTAGCTCTGATTCAAGGCTACTGAATGGACTAAGCTAAGCATTAGAAATGCATGCCTGTTTCTGTTTTGTTTATATTATATCAGGATATCCTACTATATGATTGGCTCTGTATTGGTGTATGGGTTGGAACTTGGATTGGACAGGAAGTTACACTTTTCTATCCATGGGGGGAGGCGATGCTTTGAGGATCTGATCCTCAGTTGCAAATGAAAGGCCACCACATAGAGGCAAGCAAAATTCAACTGACCTAGCCCACCTGCATGTCCTTCGCACTCAGCAAAGTCCTCGTCGTCACTGGAGCATTCGGCAGAGGAGACCATGTCATCTGTGGTCTAGAATACGGTGAAACACACACACACACAGGAGAATAGACAAACAAAAGAGAAACTTCAATACATTAGATTTTACCACCATAAAGTTAAAAGCCTTTAAAATAATGTTTTGAATTTATACTGCTACGCCCAGAAACATTTTTTTCTAAACTGATTTTGAAGGATTCTTAAAATAAAGGTTAAAAAATAGCTTCTTTTTTTCACAGCAATGCTATATGAACCATTTTGGAAACCATAAAGGTTATTCATGGAACCATCAATGAATATATAAACACTGTAAAAAAAATATATATATTTAAGATTTGTTATCATGACATTTTTTCTTTTGTCAAATCAACTTAAATTATTTATTTAGTTCAGATAACTTATTATTTTGTGTTTCTGATGATTAAATCAATCTCCTTCTTCCAGTTCAATCAACTTTAATCAATTTTAAGACAAGCAGGTTACTTAATTTTTTTAGTTATGTGCACATAAAAAAGGATCCAGTAAGACATTCAAAAAAGAACAAAAGATTCTGACTCTCAAACTCTATAGACAAACAGTAAACCTGTACCACAGTCTTATTAACAGCTGAAAGCATAATCAAATTAGCCACAACTTTTAATAAACGAATATAAAACGAGTCTGAGATTTGGGGAATTTTATAAATGACAGAACGCTGAGGAGCTTTGCAAGAACTGATTCCACATAAGCCTGCTTATAAGTCAGTGTCATTATTTCACCGTCAATAAACATTAATTCACCGGTGACAGACATTGAATGAGTTTGCAGAGCTCATCTTGGCTGTTAATTCCAAACTTTTATTTTGAAAAACTGCTCACGTCAAACATTTATACGAGTCACCTCCATCTCGCCCTTTTCGAGAGTCCGCATGGATTTCCCATCACTGTATATCACCGAAGTCGAGAGGAGAGGACCAAACACACAGCGGCACTCTGAGATTATCTGTGTGTCTCCAATGTCTCTCGCTCTGATTTATCCCCTGCACTCTCCCTTACTCATGCCAACCGCCACGGCGAGCTTCGTTTTTCACACCCTCTGCTTGGCATGTCTTTATTAGGAGCAGATTAGAATGTGAGGCAAAATAAGTACTGTCGTAGACCAGGTTTATGAAATTTTAAATAACACAGGGAGCAATGCAAAGCGCTCTCCTACGTGAAAGTGCAGGGTCACAAATATGATTCGGTTTGACGGAATAATAGAATGTTTTCCTTCTATATTCTTGGTGGACTCGAGATTTGAGAAGCTTTTGGTATGAAAATGGTGCAAAAATACATTTGAATGCACATTAGGCTGAGCAGAGGTGCCGCTTCACATCGGCAGGGTGTGGAATATCGCTCTATGTAAATATAAAATTATTCATTGAATTTATATTTAGTGTGGCAAACAACTCATCTCTGTGGCTGAAAGGGGAGGAGGATATCACAGATGCAGAAAGCAATGAGAATCGTAATTGACTGATTGCGGAGAAAATGTGAAATTCTCTCAGGTTTCCCCTTGAATGACAGCAAAAAAAAAAAAAAAAAAAAAAAAAAGAACAGCACTTAATCTCATAAACCGCTCCAAACCGTGCCCACGGTTCATATTCGGTATTAAAAAAAATAAAAAAATGCTACTGACACAATGGGCATCTGAATACAGACTTTTTGCAGACTAATGCACAGGTACGTACAGATCCTGGAATCAGTTAAAGCATTAAATATCTCAAAAGCAGTCCATCATATTCTCTTTCACAATAATACAAGCTCAGCGTTAATACAAGCCAGGAATACAGTGGAGAGCTGCTGCATTCAGCCATTCTATACATACTTACATACTGATACATTTGTTGGGAATGAGAAAATGGCCTACTCTACATATAACAACGTGAGAATATGTTTCCATGGCATATAAGCCTTTAACGTTCATCTGTGCTGAATAGTCTAATCTTTTCCCCTCCCTCTCTCACGCTCAGCCTGACAGTGACAGAAACTTAATATTGAACTCCTGAAAGATTAGCTTGTTTCTTCACTCTTCGCAAAGCTGAGAGTGTAATGCTTCATGCTGTCCGACAGATAAGCAAATCCGGTTAAATCCATTCAATTTATTTCAGTCTTAAGGAAATTACACATTGTTTAAAGAACAATGCATTTTGGCCATAATAATACTAAATACTAAATAATAAAAAAATTAAATACATAAAAAAAAATCAACAAAGAATTATCTGTTTACTGATTTTCATTCGACGTCATATAACTGTCGTCTTCGGACGTCTTTTAATCCATGCGTCAACATCCGCCGTTTTAGGGTACCCTTTAATGTCGGTTAGATGACGTTATCGGATCCTAACCCTACCCCAGACCTAAACCTACCCCATCACCTAACTGACGTTAAAGGTAAAGCGTCAGTTGTATGACGTCCCAGGATCGTCATGTAACTGACGTTAAAGGGTAACCTAAAATGGCGGATGTTGACGTATGGTCAAAAGACGTCAGTTATATGACGTCATGGGATGAGACTGTGTTATCTGTTACGCAGAATCTGTTGCTAACAAATTATTTAAAGCAAAATGTGACCACAAGCCATGATTATGGCATAAAAAACGTTCTTCAATGGTGGTGAATAATGATCCCAAAAAAGATAATATGACCCAGACTACATTAGATATGGGTTCACTTGTGACGATGACAAACCACTGATTTATTAAGCCTGTTTTATGCTTCTGCGCTGAATCAATGGCGTACCCCGCAGACCTCTCTGCGTCGACGCGAACCCCTCTCCAACCCCTCCGCTGTAGCTCGACGTGCACCTCCATAATACAGTAGCCTACTAACTACAGTCTGCCACGGGACACATTATCCTGCCATAACAGTTCCATGTGGATACTGAAAAAAATTCTTCAAGTCATTCCGAACAGCTATCGTTATGGCAGCTCGGGTGGAACCTTTCTTTTACTGTCTATGGGTGGAACGGGCCCTGGACATCCGTTTTGATTTTGTGGGGATAAATTTTGTGTCGTCTTGTTATTCAACGTCGATTAGCTTCAGCTGGCAGCTGCAACAACATTCTCTCTCTTTCGCTCGCGGCGCACGGAACCAAAGAGATTTGCGAACCACACACCCCCTAGCGTTCTGGCTGTGACCACAACCTCACGCAGAAGCGTAAAATGGTCACGACGCCGTAGTAGTGACGACGTAGCTACGCCGTGGAGTTGACGCAGAAGCATAATGAGGCCTTTAGACACCAGATGATTTGAGCAGCCCGTTCTCATCCTTTAGTGTCATATAGGACGCTATATGACAAAATGGCGAAATACTACGCACATGGCACCCTTTATCGTTAATATAACACGCGAACCCAAGGCGTCATAAATCCTTTAGCATAATTTGAGACTACCCTACCCCACCCCACACCACACCTAAACCTACCCATTACAGCGCATGTTATATTAACGATAACGGGTGCCATGTGCGTAGTATAGCGCCGTTTTATCATATAAGTGTCACCTACTGTATATGACGCTAAAGGATGAGAATGCATTGAATTGAGGGACAAATGTTCAGCATGTTATACCATTGTGTGCCTGAAAAATATGTCCTTTGTCACGTTTAATTTTCATAACCCATGTTTTCTGAACTTTTATGTCCACTGAAAAGTAAAAAAAATGGCTTTTTTTTCACAGCAATGCAATAGAAGAAAGGAACGACATTTCAGTTTTATCTACTAAACAAATGACTTCCGTATTGAATGGGCTGTACCCCCATCTCTCACAGCCTCACTTCATGTCAGATTAAATACGGTGTCTGCTTTGACTAATGTCTATTGCTTTCTTGAACTTCATATTGAATTATAGCTGACTACATAGGTGTAGAGGATGAGGACTACATAGCTTTAGATGACAGGGCCCTATGGACCTGTTATTCGTCTGGACTGGTGAAAATGAGCAGCTCAGCTGTGTATTGAGTTTTAGTGAGCTGTCTGCTGAGGCAAAGAGTGAAATCTGATTATTCTACCTTGAGGTAAAGGTCATTATGGACTGGCCTGTATTTCCCCCTGAGCTTCAATAATAGTCTGTGAATTCACAGAAATCAGAGTGGACTGACAGCAGCTAAGAGAAAAAAAAAGTGAGCATGTTTGTATGATGTAAAAGTCAAAAGTAAAAAAAAATGCTGAAAATATATATATAATACAGTGGGATTCAAACTTTAAATATTTGGGCACTGATCATGTTACAAACCCCAAATTAATTAAATAATTAATTTAAGTGAAAATGATAACAAAATCAATACAAGTAAATGTAAACCAGAAGCATTTCCACTAGTCATGAACCCCACTGTATAGATATATAGAGGTTTTAACATTTAAAGCTCCTATTGTACATTCATATTTCATTCCTGTCTTCAGCCAGGTTTAGAGAGAGAGCTTAAAGGACAAGTTTGGTATTTTACACTTAAAGCCCTGCTTTAAGATTGTTTCTGATGAAATAGAACGATTAAGATTGAAATTTGAACAAATGCTGCTGGCCAGAGAATTTCGGTTTCTGTGGTTGCACAGAATTACAATTACAGCCAAATTTAAATTCTCTAATATTGACCAAATCACTTTTGGAATGTCATCAAAAGCTACTTAAAAGTCATAAAGTAATTCATAAATCAGTTTATGGTTGTCACAAGGTGTGATGCTGGCAGAAGAAGGTAGACAAGGCAAATGCTCCAATGCAAACCCTTAACTAATTATACTCCGAAACAGGTACAGATATAAACATTAACAGGAACATATCTTCAAAGCACCTAGCACATTTGGTCACATTGACCAAACAGGATTGAACAAACAGAGAGAACTAAATACAGATCCAAATGAACACTAACGAGATGAATACAGGTGACATACAGGTGACATGAATACAGATGATAATGACTCTGAACAGGTGGATGATTGAGGGAGTGAGATCAGGTGTGGAAACAAGAGGATCCTGGGAAGTGTAGTGAAGACTAAGACAGACGAAGACTGTGACAATGGACCCAATAGCAAAAATCATTTTTTAACATATATTTTATAATGTAAAAATATATAACAGTAGTATTTGGTACAGAAAGTCTTTGTTATTAAAAAATTAAAAATAAATAAATAAAAATTGTTCACATAAATAGCACATGCATTAAAAAAATAAATTTTCTAAAATTTCAAGGTGCAAAGTTCAAAGTGGGATTCCCAATGGTACAAAAAGGAATTCCCTAATTTTAACTATACATGTAAGGTAAGTTAAAAAGGCTGGAGAGAGGGCAGGTCCAAAACGGGGTTGTAAACCATGCAGTATTTTTGTTAACGGGAATACAATCCTTAATAAATTCAAATATCAAAATTAGAAAAAAAAATGGTTCTCCGTCCATTTACGCTTCTTTCCATATGGTCATGTGACTCTCCTTCTGTCCGGCATTAACGGCTGCTGTGTACTTGGTGCATCAGCACACACGACGGCTGCAACTACAGTGTGGTCTCCCCAGTGGACCAGCCCCGACAACCGTCTGGATTGAGCCGAGTAGGGGACATCTCTAGGGTCTTCAAGTGGGCACCTTCCATCCTCATTGTTTCGTCGACCAGCCCACGACACCTTAAGAGGGCTCGACAGTGACTCTGGCATCTCACCCCCCTCCATCCCCCACTCAGCTCAGCTTACTGACCTTTACATCCTTCCTGCTGCTGAGGCTGCTCCTTCCTCGTAGTTCACATGTGACCTAACCACAATCTTCGTTAAAGTAGGTTCAGTGGCAATGGTTCCTTATGGCATACTACCTACCGCAAAACACAATATATGCCCAAAAACTCCTTCACGCAATATACACAGGAACGTAATAACTGTAATTACTATTCCAATACTATTCCAATATTAAATTACTATTACTATACTAAACCAGAGTCTTCGAGTTTTCAAGAAATCTTCGTAGCGTTGGCGGCCTGTATAAAGCCAGCCAGAATCTTTCCATCTCAACCACAGCCAGTTGCTGCTCCTCTATTACTTTATGTCATGGCCACTGAATCCGACGTCTCTGAGGAACCGGGTCATACATATATATATATATATATATATATAAATATATAGAAATATATAGAAAAACAAATAAAAGTGACAAAAGCACAACAAAATGACTCAAAATTACAAATGATTAATACTTACAATATAACAGAAACAGAATTTAACAGACAGAAAAGTCCATGTAATTGAATAGTCACCCAGCAACATTAATATCAGTGTCCTGGCAAATGTGGCATGGCATGGCAAATTCCAGCCCACTTTCTCCACAGTGCCCAGTAGTCTGATTACATTCTTTGCCTACTTATGGCAGAATACCCTTGCAGCTGCAGGGCGAGATGGTATTTTGGGTCTGTGACATTGTGGATGTTGGTTAGCATTCAACTCTTTGCCTCAAGGCCTGCTTTGCCTCTGCAAATCTGCTTAATCAATGCAGGATATTTACCAAGGCTCTGCTCAAAGATAACTGACAGCCCGGGTGAGCCGTTCCAGTGTCCTGCTGGGTACAGAAAGCAGGAGGGAACTACATGGCAGAAGAGGCCAGCGTCTCAGCATCAGGCAAATTTGGTTATCCTTGAAACCCTAAGGATGTTTATGAAAATGCAAGAATATGGTCTTTTCGGAAATGCGATTACACAGGGTCTACTCAAAGCTTTCTAATATCAAAAATGCTCTGCATCAGAGGACAAACAGGGCGTAAACGGATGGGGAGTGATTTGAAAATCTGTCTATCAGTGCCCAAACTGAACAAAGTTCTCTACTGTTCATGTGCATGCAAGATTTCATTTGAGGTGAATGATGTCCTTAAAAACGTGGCTCAGTTGATAGGAAGAGCTGATATCACTTTATGTGGCTGTATAGGACAATTTAGCTGCATGGAAGAATAAATGGATTCAATAGTCACTGGTGACAGTAAGGACACTACAACTGGCACAGAACATTTTTTCTTGCCAGTTGTATCTCAAAAAACAAACAAACAAAAAAACAGCAAGAATGTGACCAAATAAATCTAAACAACATGTTATTTTTGAATTCAAAGAATGCCATACTTTTTTTGATTTAAACACCCTTGTTATTAACATACTTAGAAAAATGGCACAAGCAAGCTTTTGAAAAAAAAAACCTCTTTAAGAGCTAAAAGGGGTCACATGCCAAATTCATTGTACTTTTCTTAAACTACTGTGCTGACAGTCTTGCATAAATTAGTGACCTAATACAAGGCATTTCTTTGTAAGTATAAACATTTCTGATGTGTAAAAGCTAAATAGTCTCAGTGCTTGATGAAAAGCTTGTCAAATCTAGTGCTGCTGACCTGTAGACCCCAAATTACCTTTTTCTATTGATTCATTTGATTCCATTTAGCTTGTCTCGCAGGGTGATTTAATTGAAGTCAGAGAGCATCTTGTGAACAATACACGGACATTTCATTAAAAAAAATGAAGTAATAACACTGAAATAAGTGCAGAATGAACACATTAACACACTTAAATACATTATGGGGGGGGGGGGGCACACTCAGTTTCAGTCAATCTCATGTTAATCTTAAGTACCTATAGATTGCAGTAGTGCATCCTTCATGTATCCAAAAAATCTTTAGTTTTATGATATTTCTAAAAGAAAGACCAAGTCTTTGCGCAATAAAACGAGTGGGTCGAGGTGTGCTGCATGGGCGGAACTAAATAATCATGAGCGTGTGAAGCTTTTGCATTGAGAGCATCTGGAAACTGTGACATCCCAAAACTAACCATGGCTAACAATCAGATTCATCCATACATTTTTGATCCCGAATCAGATCCCGAGGCTGAAACTGAAGACGAACATCAGCAGGAACGACAACAGCACAACATCTCTATGTGATAGGCACTGGAAATGTATAGCTTATATTTGCTTAGCGGTTTTTGTAAATTTTTGTTTTCACTTTGTCATGATATTTTTCTTTTTTTTTTTTTTTTAAGGTGTACATGTGGGAAGTTATAAATAGCCAGTAAGATAATATAACAGTAACTAATGTAACAGTGTGTAAGTAATTATTCTAGCGATATATAGGCCAAATGCTAGATAGAGTTTGCTAGTACATTTGTAACAGGGTTCAGTTGTTATAGGAAGGAGGAGGCTGGAACCGACGACCGTTCAACAAGTTTTAATAATGTATAAACAAATACAAAATGAAAGTATAAGCCAGCAGCCCCTCACAGACGACTGCTGGCACACAAAACAGAACATAAAATCACAATGTAAAATCAGGCCTGTTCCTCTCTCGAGCTTCAATGTCATCACTCGTCCTTTATTCTTCCGCTCCGAGTCAATGGGCCCGGTCTAATTCTTTCTTTTTCGCTTGTTTATCTTCATCGGCCTTTTTCCTTTTACCCTTCTTTTGTTTTATGAGCAGGTGGTGCCACTTGAGAAATTGGCAGTTTAGGTTGTTTCTCCGCCATTAGCACAGCTGCGGCAATCTTGAGTTTGAACGACGGTACACGCTGTGCAAGAGAGAGGTGTGATTGTGAGTGTGATTGACACTGCTAAGACATTCCTCCTGGCTCTGATTGGTTGTTTCTGACCGGGAGCGGCAAATGGCAATAGGTCCACTGGGAGGAGCCAGAGGAACATGATTCACATATGATTATCTGTCTAAGGACAAAATGACCGTTTTAAAAAATATGTAAAAAAAATATTTTGTACAAAAGTTACCTACAGCAGCTTTAAGGGCCCTGTATACAAAATCTACAAACGTACTGCAAAGTCATAATGCACATAGCAGTGGATCAGCGTATCCTTTGCCAAAAGTCTGTGCATGTAAATCCTGTAGATATAGGAGCAAGCGTGTGATTTAAGGTCCAAACGGAAGCTAGATCATTCATTTCACAGGAGCCCCCAGTTCTAATCGATTATACAGCACCATTACACAGGAAATTGCTGATGCTGGAATAATATTTGAGATT
Source organism: Hybognathus amarus (assembly GCA_030378365.1). Classification (NCBI taxonomy): domain Eukaryota; kingdom Metazoa; phylum Chordata; class Actinopteri; order Cypriniformes; family Leuciscidae; genus Hybognathus; species Hybognathus amarus. The sequence goes on from JAQIUQ010005367.1 coordinate 89,837, forward strand.
TAGGAAGTTTTCTCTTGTCATGTTCCTATTCCTCTGTTTTGATTTAAGATGTGGTGTGGACAACATGTTTGATGCCTAGATTTAGCATGGATCATTGGGAACCGAGCAAACCCTGATGTCACAAACAATGAAAACTAAAGTGATTCTGATGTCAGAATTACTGGGAAGAGCACTAATTCTGATGTCACAATCAGTGTGGCAAGGAGGACTAGGCAGAGAGCCGTGACAGAACGGTGCGAGGCCGCTGGTGATTGATAAAGTGCCGCACCACCTCGAGTATCTCACAAAGGAGCTATGGAAGCATAAAAGGAGGAGTGACCATAGTGAAGGATGAGAGAGGACCAGGCCTGGATCATTTGTGTTATGTTTTGTTTATGTGTGTGATATCACACACACATTCTTCGTCCGTGATATCATTTACTTTAGTTTTGTGTCTGTGTATAATGAAAGTGTTTAAACATTCGATGGTCCACGCCTCCTTCCCTTATCAACGAACTTTGCTACACAAAGGGAAACAAACTAATCCTGACGTCACAGTATGTGGGAACGGAAGTAATTCTGATGTCACAATCAGTGGGAACAAAACTATGTCTGTTAAAATTAGTGGGACCAAAACTAATTCTGATGTCACAATAAGTGGGGAAAAAAACAACAACTAATGTTACCGAACAGAACCATGTTCAACGTTACGCTGGAAGTGATCGCGTGTGTATGTACGTCACTCAGAGATTTCGAAGTTTTACCTTTCACTTAGGACCCCCTAAACCTGCATTATATGACTGACAGACAACAACGGTTTAACAGAAAAATTTCAAAATTGAAAATACTGTGAAAACAAAGACACCTACATCTTGGATGCCCTTGAGGTAAGCTAAAACATATCAAAAATCAATTTCAAAGTGAACTATACCTTTAATATGACAAATAGATCTGAAAATGAACGCTAGACAACTGCATGATTCAAAGTGCTCTAGCTATGCCTGTATCTCAATTCTCTCCAAGAGGCGATCAACAGTTAAGATAACAGTTCCACTTAATTAAGATAAAACAGAATATCTAGTCTTTTTTAGTCCATATAAACCCCAAATGATTCCATGTCGCTTCAAAAAGTATCTTGACAAAAGGAGACATTAAAACAAAAGTATGCTGACTCTTTCTTCTTTCATCTCTCCTGTGGGTTTCTCTGGCATTGATGCTATCTTGTCTATCTCCACTTTGGCAGTACAAGGAGTGAACAGCTTGTATTACAAACAGAATCAATAAGAAGGGAGAAGATCGGTTTCAGAATGATTCAGAGAGTTCCACCTCTCTGATGACATCCATTTGACATCTTATCGCACAACATGTTTTCTTCAAGAAAAAGGCCTGAGCGATAACAGGGGCGTATCAATATGATGAGAGGACATTGCTTAGCCTTGAGACAATAACGAGGGATCTTCAACTGAAAGAATAAAACATTTAAAGGTGCAGTGAGTATTTTTTAGCGACATCTAGCGGTTTGGTTGCGAGTTGCACGTAAGTGCTCAGCGCACTGCTCACCCCACTACCCTTTCGAAAAAGCTACGGTGGCTAAAACGGACAAACATATTGTCGTCTGAGACGAGATATATGGCCAAGAGTGTGTAACATTGTCACTGTTTCTGTACCACAGTCCATTATAAACCACATCATGGATAAAGTTTACAAAGCCATAGTCAGGTGAGGATCAAGCACTAAATATAATTAAACTTATCAATTTGATGGCGAATCCAGAAAGGTTCAAACAATCAACAGTGACAATAGATTAACCCGCTGTAAAATGCAAAAGACTTAGTTCGGATGGCTATCAAGTGGCTACAGAAAAAAAGAGACTGCAACCGGCCAATGCAAAAACAAGGATAATATCGGAAGGGACGTTACATGTAGTCACGCAATGCTGGCGTTGATAACATTAACAAGTTGAGAATAAAGTATAACTTGCACGTTTTGCATGATGATAAGATTTTTAAATTTAATCAGCGTGATTTACTGCAATGTCAGAACCAGGTCAAAAGTGTATGTTACTTGTTTGTTCAGATAAGCACATTCTCATCCCAAGACGTCATATAACTGACGTCTTTTGACCATACGTCAACATCCACCGTTTTAGGGTACCCTTTAACGTCAGTTACATGACGATCCTGGGACGTCATACAACTGACGCTTTACCTTTAACGTCAGTTAGGTGACGGCGTAGGTTTAGGGGTAGGTTTATGTCTGGGGTAGGGTTAGGATCCGATAACTTCATCTACCTGACGTTAAAGGGTACCCTAAAACGGCGGATGTTGATGTATGGTCAAAAGACGCCCAAGACGTCAGTTATTTGACATCTTGGATGAGACTGCGCTGGTTCAGAGGACACTTTCCGGTGAAATTATTGTTGTTCATACTTCCAAAAAGAATAATCTCTGATTTTGAATGCCAGTATTGACGCAGTGATTGACAGCCTCACAGTCTCCTCAACGTGCGGTGTCACGTGATTCCGCGAATAACTGCAATTGCAGATTTCGAACAAAGATGGCGACAAAGAGGAAGAAATGCTGCCTGCAGCTTGAAGTACATTATTCAGACATTATTTTAGCATTCAGAACATTTTAAAGGGATAGTTCGGCCAAAATGATATTTACACCATGCATTACTCACCCTCAAGCCGTTCGAGATGCATGTCAATCTTGTTTCAGATGAACACATTTTCAGTTATTTTCGAAAATGTCTTTGACCCTTCAGTGGATATATTGTGAAGAAATGGGGTCCAGCTCTGATCGTCACGACGGTTCCTACGCTACGTACGTTCACGGAGTGATGGAAGTCGCGCGTATCGAGATAGGACGTAGCGTAGGAAACGTTGCGACATCACGACGGTTGCCTCACGCTGACGTACGCCGACTTCCATCACCCGTGAACATACTGCGATCGTTGCCGGAAGTCAGATATTTTCATTTATAAAGTTTTAAATATGTATATATTTACGACAATACCGCACAGATTACCCTCAGAAGGCCTTCGTTTATCCCACTGGAGCCAGATGGATTACTTTTGTGAAGGATTTATGCACATTTTTGGGACTTGAAGGATCTGGACCCCATTTTATCCACTGAAGGGTCTAAGACATTTTCTAAAATAACTGAAAATGTGTTCGTCTGAAACAAGATTGACATATGCATCTCGAACGGCTTGAGGGTGAGTAATGCATGGTTTAAATATCATTTTTGGCCGAACTATCCCTTTAAACATAAATTCTCGCTGCTGAATGAAAATGTAAATGCCTCCTTCACTGAACATATTTCCAATTCTATTTCTCCCTTTGCATTTCACCTGCATGCTATTGATTTACAGATCTTTACAGATCCGGAAGCTCACTTTGCTCACTACCTCTTTGCTCCATGGCCTGCAGCAAGGACTCAGTCCAGAACACTTCATTTTGTTTTGTACTCATGACTTTTTTTTCGTACTGCACAGCAAACTATAATCGTCCCGTGCTAACGCTAGAGCTTTCAAACAGCCGCCGTTCATCTTCCTGTTTACACGGGAATGGTCTCACTCCTTATCTTTAATCACTTTCTGGCTGAGGAGGGCAAGGTCGCATGGGACCTTATGATAAACTATCTCCCTGAGCACTTCTCTTTGTGTCCTCGCTAAAATTAGAAAGCAATACACAGTTTGTTTCAATTATAGATTCAAATCTAAAGTGCTGTCTGTTATAATGGCGTGCCTGTTTAATTTGAAGAGGGGATGGAAACAGTCTTGGGAGATAGAGAGATGCGTGTGGTAATGTCTGGAGAAGACGAAGCAATGGCACAGGAACATTGGGTTCAGACAGCATGTCCGATGCCTGATTTCATTACCCAGACACTTTGATATTAGAATATGAGGAATGTGTCATCATGAGAAGATTTTTTTTCTGAATATTGTATTCAAATTTTATTTATACAGCACCTTCCATGCATAAAATGCGCTTTAGAGAACAGAGTATAAAAAGAGATAGACAGAAAAAAGAAAGTATAAAATCTTCCTTCAATATTTTAAACCTATTGCAAATATGTTCAATTATATCCAAATGAATAGTTGATCAAATTAATTAAAATTATTCTTAAAACCAACCAACCAATGATTCAAAAAAACTTTTTTTACAGTGGTAATTTGTTTTCAGCAATTCAAAGTAAAATGTAAAATTTTCTATTTCCATTGAATTAAGGTGCTGCTGTGATTCTGTACATTCACAAAAAAAAGAAAAAAAAAGCGTTTCTAAATATCTATTATCAAATCACACAGGAAATCAGGTGCAATAAAGAGGCAAATCTTTGTGGAAATGCAGCCTAAATGCTACTGCTATTGTTATGCAAACTTGCCGGTTTGCCAGTAGCGTCATTTGTTTGTTAGTTTTATTTGGTATCATGCCTCAAGAGGAAATAAACTGGAGTGAAAGTGAAACTCGATTCACATTTCAATACACTACCGTGGCCAGGAGATTGGACTCGCACCATCTATCCAAGGAGCGCCTTGATACGGCTTGCATAGCTTTGGCCCTTTTAACTATGGCTGCCGCGCATTTCAATAAATCAAGGCCACCGTCTCTTCAGGGATAGTGGCGTCTGCCCACGCGTAATATCCCGTCCCCACGTGGCTCGTCAGCACCTTCTGAAACATATCAGTCCTCAGCACCACAGCCGTCTGTCGGCCGCCTCCAACCTCCATATAATTGGATTCTAAACACAACTCTGGAGAAATATTAGTCTTTATTGTGGTAGTGCAGCAACTCCTGTTGCTGACAGTATTTTTTCTGTCTCAGTGGATCATGCGGTTAACCCCTGAACTGTCTGCCAGCTCTCATATAGAAGAAAGTGATTGTCTTTTAGTTTGGATTTAAAGCATACTGTGTGCACCTTAGCACATTGTTTTCGTGTTTTCTAAAGGTATGCACATACATAGTAAAAGTCAGCATGTGTTTTTTTTTTTTCGTTTAAACTTTTTCATTTAGATTTAAGCTAAAATCTGTTCAGTTATGTGATAATTAGAAGCTGTAGTCCAAAACGGCTAAGCCTCTGTTAACTCTACACTTCACGAGGAAGCAATTAATATGCAAAAATATCCATTAGTTGTTCCCATTGTGGACAATTACGAGGGTCCCAGTGCGGCGGCTTAATTAAATTCGGAAAAAAAATCATGTTGTTTCTGTGAGGTACATCACAACATTGCAGTAATTTGTTTGTTCTCGACATGTCCTCCCAGCAACAACGCAGCAAGAGATGCTAGCTGCTGTGCCGCAGCAGATGCACGGTGACAGATAGCATTCCCTGGAATTGGCCACATACAAAGATTCTGTGTTTCACAACTTATGAACAGACACAGAAGAAATCTATGAAGACCAGATCTGCATTCACTGTGCTAGAAGAATTTGCACATTCAGTAGTGATTAATCTTTAAATCGATTTAGGCATGCTTTCAAATCATTAAATTGCATTAGGTATAGTTCACATAAAAATAAAAATAAAGTCTGTTCCAAACCTGTATGACTTATTATATCTTTAATGGAAAAAGGTAGAATTGAATAATATCCCTTTCCATGCTATTACAATGAATGTTGCTTTGAAACTTTAAAAAAAATTATGTAAATGCACCATAAAATATCATATATAAATATAAGAGTAGTCCATATTATATAATTATTTAAGCCATATGTTTGTCTGACAAACAAACGTTCATTAAAATCATAATTCATTGATAATGTTGACCTCCAGTGGGCTGTTGACCAATGTGACTCACTGATTTATTGAAAAGAACATCATAAATTATTTTTATATATTATTATTATTTTTATTTTTAAATGGAAATGTTCACAGAAAGCCTTAATATTAAGATTTTTATGTGCGATTTTAACAGCCCTCAGTCCTTATTAACTTTTTTTTTTCTTTATTCTTGTGTTTCACGCAGTTTGGAACAATTTTAATTTTTGAGAGAACTATTCCTAATAATATTTAAAGGTGCTGTATGTGATGTTTTAGCGGCCTCTAGCGGTGATGTTTCAGAATGCAACAAGAGCGCTCGTGCTCATGTGCATGCTAGATCTCAAGAGCGAGCAGTCTCTACTGGCCACACGTAGACTTTCAACGCAACGGCAAAATAATCACACAACATGCTGGAAACTAATGTAAACTCCCACTGCAGGTACAATAATAGCCTACTTGTATCAGCTTGACGTTGAATTAATGCTCTGTGGAACATTCTTTTGTATTCATGTCATGTTTCATGTAGTTTACCTTGCTATTTCACTACAGTTTACTATGTTGATCCGCGTTTTCGTCCGAAGTTCGATCTGATTCACGTTTTGCCTGACGAGCTTGGGCAGATAAAACTTTTTAGTTTTTTTTATATTTATGTGGAGTTTGTGTTGGAGTCTGTGTTGTGCTGGAGGCTGGACGTTTTGGGCTGTTATCAGACTCCATGTCGTCAGCTGAAGTGCCGTTGGTCGCATGGTTGAATGTACTGGATAGAGACATGGTTGACTGGATACAGAGGCTCGGGTGCGCGCATGCATGTCACATCTGATGGATTTCGAAGGAAATCTGACCCGGAGACCTCACTTATAAATATGAATATTGGCCTTCAGAGGTAATAGCAAAACCCGAAAAGTGGATCATTGCAATGTGTGATTACAACCCCTTCAAACACAGGCAATAAAAATAGGATTCATTTTATAAAAAAAAGTTACATATAGAACCTTTAAATAGTCTGTTTTTTAAAAAATGTTTCAAATAAAACTTTAACAATAAATTTGATATACGTATGACAACATTGCTGAAAGTGGGCTAATTCTAAGAGAACGTCCTTTGCTGTGTCCCACTAAGGGTTTGATCCCCTCTTGCACACAATTCTTTAATGTACTACATTTCAGAGGTACAGCAAAAGAAGAAGGATTTGGTGATTTGGGGATGGAACGACCGTAAATTCCCAATATCCCTCCTATTAGAGGGCAAAAGGACATCCAAGACCAGTTGTAGTCCCTCAGCCTTCTTCAGATGTGAAATGAAATGAATATCATCATCCCAGTCCTCTTATATGAAAATGTGTGCAGCTCAATTAACCTACCTTACATCAATAATTCAGACGCCCAGAGGAAAACACACCCCTCATATTTGAGGTTTACCATCATCCCGCCTGCGCAAATAATACTTCCACATCAAATCAGGCTACAACCAAGCTAAGACTTCTTTAAAACATGATCAGAAATGTCCCTTTTATTAAAAATCAACATATTCTGTGCTTGCGATATGCTAAAGCTAACCACCTCATAATCCTGAGCTGTTCCTCTATCATTCAAAGCCAAGAAATCGCATTATGCTAATCTTTTTTTTGTTTCTGCACCTATCCTAAACATGATTAAAACAAGAAAAACCCTTCCTTGTGATCTGTCTCTCAAGACCTCTCTTCCAGTCGAATTTCTTTGAAGAACAGCAAACTTAAGCAAACCTCGAAGAGTTCTACGCTGAGATCCACACAAGCCCGGCTTCGCTTCGTCTCTACAGCCCTGGTCTTAATTAAGCCAAATAAATGCGTAGACCTTGTTCCAGTTCGACGCAAAATCAAATGACTTAAAAATAGATCTCTCATCCCAGCATAATGAATGTAGGGATTGCAGTTCACAATTAAATAACTTCCCCAACTGTAACAGACCACTTGTTTATACTGTTTACACAAATTACGAATGAGAAAGCAAACATGACCTCCAGCCTGTTGACCTACTACACTGATTGGAATTAATGAGAATCCTCCTGCCAATTCCACTCAAGTACCCACAATCCTCCATTCATCCTCAAGGTTGTGAATGAGGGCTGTATTCGTTCTTAATTCTTATTTCAAACTCATCACTAAATAACGTACCGCCAATTTTCAGTTCATATAAAAACATTTCGATGATTGGTTCTTTTTGAGTTTTCGCCATTTGCTGTTTTTTTTGTTGTTGTTATTATCTTATCAGAGTGACAAAGGAAAAATAAAAAGGCAAAATGCTATTCACTGCAACATAAGTCTTAGAGGAATGGTGACAAAAAACGAGTCCAAAGATGGGCCAATGTGCGTGGGATGAGGATTTATAAAATGAATACATAAATAAACATGTTAGAAATGACTGTGGGTGTATCATTATCTATTTCCAAAAGCTTAATTCCAGTCATGTTAGGTGACGCCAACAAAATGACTCACCCTAATACCATCGCATATCTTTCACCCTTTCGTACGCAATATGCAACTGTGACTGGTTCATTAGACCAGATAACAATTCATGGTTGCGTTTTCTCTGAACATCTATTAGCCTCATAAGGCAAACAAGTCCCACAGCAGTGATGTTTTCCAGAGTGCGTCAGAGAGAATAGTTTTATTCTCAATCGTGGCTCCGCTCCAGGCAGACGCACGCCCTCTCGTTACCGCAGCGTTTGCATGCGTTTTGCCTGTTTGTGCTTAGATTGGAATGTGGTCTAATGCTTCACTGAGCATCTACGGTTTCCAGCTAAAGTCAGACATGGTCAACTTCAGCCTTAATGTTAGTGGAAATTTCCATCTGCGTGGTTCTCTGTCCGATGAGACGACACACTTAGCACCCTCTAGCATCTGTGAGAGATTCTTGAAAACCACAGGTCTGAATTTGGGATACACAACAATCTTGTGTTTAGGATGTGCTCTCTTCTTTACAGAGATCCATTTATCTTGTGACCTGAAGGTGGAAAATAACTGTAATCTCACATTTTACAAATATGATGACAGTAAAAGCACAATGTGCATCACTGACAGCGATGATATAACGTTATATATATTATTCATGTTTTCTTTAAGTTACAGTGAATTATGAGGCAATTAATTGATTCTCTACTAATTTAATTCCTTAATCAAATTAAAGTACTATTTTAATTCAACAAATGTGCAGAGTATAAAACACATTTACAGCAACAATTCTCTTCACATTAGTCAGTCGTAAACTTTCTTTATGTGGTCAACTGTTGGGGTTTCATGATTACAAATGTCTCTTGCCAAAATGTCTCAGACACAAAGGAGACTGATGGCTTTAATATCACTTCCACCAGTTCAATTTGTACCAGGATGCCTATGAAATGGCCAGTCTAATCGCATTTTGCCAAACCACAGTGTTTTATTGGCTCCCGGTCAAACTTTATGTAGGCGGCACTTTGTTTGGTTGTCAAGAGCATGCGAATGAGCCTTTGTGCACCCGCTCTCGTATCTTTATCTAAAGGACGTGGAGAATTATAAACAATTCTCGTTGGTTATGAAAAACAACAAAATAAAAGAGAGGCTCTCGACCTTAGTAAAATTACGTTGTGGACACCGCTTGCGCTTGCGGTAACTGGAGCAAGTTGTTTGCATACTGTTGGAAAATCACTCAAGCACACCTGGTTGAGTGAGTTCTCCTAAATGAAACAAAAGCCTCTGTTTTGCATATTTAGACGTTGACATCCCACACAGACACAGTGTTTTGTTGTTGCAATGTGTTTACCTGTCCACATATGTGACATACGTGACCTGGGAATGGTCCAATCATTGTTTCTCGTTTGAATGCCAATTTGCATCTGCAAACTCAAAGCTGAAGAAATAGGTCTAAGTTTGATAAATAAGTGCTTTGGAAATCATTGGACCAAACTGAAAGTGTAATAAATTAAGGACAACGCTGTCAGCAGCACAGAGACGTTCTGCAGAATGGAAGGTGTAGCTGTACAGAAAACCTCCTAAAAATCCATTCTGGAGATTTATTTTCCATTTTGTGTTGCAAGAAATTTGTGTCCTAATTTTTTTATTGCAAATCTGGGCCAGACGTTATTTGTGGTGTAATTTCCAGAAATGACAAGGAGACATAGGCACACATGCAAAAACACATGCAAGTCGCATAAACGCAGCCTTATGTTAAGAACGAGTCTGAAGAACTAGTCTGACAGATAACAGTTGACTAAAGGCACAATACAGAATGACCTGGTTTGATGACCACTTCAAACTAAATCAGGGTTCGTTTGGGGGGTACGAAATGTACAAAACCTTTCCAGAAGTTTGCTCAGGCTGGTTAACATCTTCAAACATGGTCCTTGGTGATTACATAATAAATAGATGTACTCTGGGACTCTGCCTACTTTTGTTTTCTTCTGTTCAGTCCGTTAAAACCAAGTCCAAGATAAAACATGAACACACTGGAAATCTGCTTTATAGTAAAGACTGAAGTTGTTCTTACTGATAGAGACACTGACAGCAATCTGTAGGCCTATGTCATGAAAAATTGAAGACCGGAAGTACGTCTTTTAGAAGGGATATGGCTCTTTCGTTAGCTTTTTACAATGGTGGAGTCCCAGACAGATACCGCTGGACCAAATCTCTCGCAACCTGCCTGAAGTCACATATGATGATGTGGTTGGGATGGTAAATGAAAACTCTCAAGTGGGAAAGTGTGAAAGCTGAGGTATGGCTGTCTACGAACTGATTCAGAGCAACCGGTACATTACAACAGCGCGGGTAGCTCTAGCCGTTCGCCAGTAAGGTAAACGTTTCTACACGTTTTGGGTTCCAATTTTGGGTCAAATATGGACGAATTCAAACATTGGGTTAAAAAAATGTAATTTAAAAATGCCACCCAACATTTTTTAGTGTGTATGGTAACAGCGAGTTGGACCAATCAGCAGACGTTGCTAATACACTTAGGATTGTGGGTAGTGTATTTTTTTTTCATAAGATCGCAAATAAAACATGTTTATCTTTACACAAGGTTGATTTCATACAAAATTATAGCTTCAACAGAAGCAAAAACCTTAGTTTCACAACCTCATAGCTCGTAGTCAGTCTACCTCGGATGGTTTAGACATTAAAGCTTATAATCTAAATCCTTACCGAGAAATACTGTTGACCGGAAGTTCTGAATCCCTACTCCACGTTCCGGAAGCAGGAAGTGTGACATAGGCCTATGGTAACGTAATGTAACTTGACTGAAGTGCCAATTGCAGAGATTGTGTAAACATATTCATGTCTCTATGATACAAAGACTCTCTAACTGCTGTTTCTCACATGTTTTTGTAATTGGGAGTAAAGCACACAGTACATATTTACATATAGCTGGGTTTCAGTCACGTGATTATGAAGACGCGCGGAATTCAGATGGAGGGCAGGGAGTCAAGAGCGCCAATGAACGAGATGGAGGAAAGTCCATACTGTACTTTACACGCTATTATACGAGAAATAAATAAACAAAAAATCAAACATATGTTGGATATGATCCTTACGTTATGAAGAGGAGCGATTTTTCAGACTGAATTGAAATATTTTCCTGCCATCGAAGGCGCTCAGATATCAGCAACTACCTCAACTTACAGACATACTTTTGACTTTACAAAGTTCAGAAACGTTACACATTACACAAATAGTCACTGAAGTTGTATTAACTTCACCTTTGACGAAGTGATCACTAACGTTACACACACAAGCATTATGCCATTCGGCTCCTCCCAACCGCGGACATAGGTTTCCAAGCTGTTTTTCCAGAGTTTTTCCGATCAATTTCCTGCATTTTCCCCCTTCCCCACTTCCTTTCTCCTACAGCAAATCACTACCTGCCCTGCATTTGTATTTTGCGGCACGGCAACACAGTGGCTCTGACGAACATCTGTAAAACAAGCTATTTACCTAAACGTCATTCCCAGCAGCGTCTTTATACTCCCGAAGCAAAGGACTTTGCCGTGAGTAAAAGAAAGCCTTAACTGAGGCCTTCATTCATTCGTGCTTGTGTGTCATGGGTCGTACCTGTATTGTAGGTGGAGTTCGGTGTTTTCTCGTGGTGGTGGTGGACATGGTGGTGGTGGTCTCAATAAGGTGGTGGACATCTCTGGTGGAAAAGCTGTGGTTCTAGCTGAACCTGCGGCGGGAATCTCCCCACCAGACGGACACTGCCGTTGATTTTGATGTTAGGGTTGCCCTGAGCAGCCATGTTGAGCACTTTGAGGCCATTGTAGTAGAGTCCGGAGAGTTGGCCCTGAAATGGCCTCTTGCGGTCTGAACCACCAATTGTTATCGTGGCCTGGGTGTTGAATATCGTTAACTGCCGCCCTGAGGGTGCAAGAAAGATCCAGAACATTTCTTGGTTATGGGTCAGTAAATGCACACAATATCGCGTTCAGCAACAAGATTCATAGCTGTGTTGGGCACTTAACCTACCCAACCAGGGTACAATGACTTAGATGGCTGTGCTCGGATTACTACGGCTTAATTTCCTTCCCAAATGCTCTAGGTTATACTACCATGAGACACGTCGTAAACATTTGGAGGGCCAGACTATAAACCAGACCCATTATGTCTCCCTGAATGAGTCTCAGCTACGAGCTCATGATGGCGGAAGTACGTTTTGCTATAATTGTCTCTATGAGGAAAGATCACCCTAACTAATAAATAACAAAATGTCTTATGACAGGTATATGAAAGTATCCTGAAATATTAAGGTCATGGAGACTTATCTTGATTTTAATCACCATATAATGTACAAACCATTGATTCTTGGGACATGGTACAAAACGGGCTCCAGAAGTGAAACCATTACCATATCATTATTTTAGATACATTGTGTTATAGTAAAATGTATTTAACATACACAATTTTGATGAAAAAAAAAACATCAAGATAGTTCTGCAATCATTTCTGATTAATATTAAAGCAGAATTGTTACTAATATCATTTAGTCAGACAGATGAAAGGTGTTTTCAAACATGTTTTGTCATGTGTCTCAAGAATCTTTTAAATAATAGGCTAAAATAAATTTGTGAATGTCCTGCGGTTGTGAATAAAAAGCTTCCGATCACAATTTAGAACAAAGTAAACAAATAAATAAATAATTTCAAGTTTAAGAAGTCTAGAAATCCTCTTTCTTCATGATTACGAAAAAAAAATCCTAATTTGAATAATTCCAGTGATTATAATGAGGAGGATTCCTGATGATATGCAATTAATGTCTGAAACAATAATCATGCTACCATTCTCTTCCCGGATGATACTTCCGTGTCTGCCACAAGCTGCTGCCCGTAACAGGAAAATTACTAAACCTTGTCTGTCCACCTTCCTATCTATCAGCCAGAAAGTCAAGAGATATTTATGTTTTAATTATATTGGTTTAACGTCTACATTTAAAACATTCATAAAAGGTTTACTAGGCCAATATAGAATCATTAAACAATGAATATATTATTTAGTCTGACAAAGATAAATGAGCATTGAAAAGGCAAAAAAAAAAAAGATGATTGGTGCAACACAATATACAATGCATTTCTCTTTAGCTAAATTTATTTAGTTATAATGAGATAAGAAATAATGGAAATAAATAAATAAATAAAAAGAGAGGAGGAAGTTACCTTTCTCCCTAAGCCATTCCTCTACGGGCCGGGCATATTTGAAAGGAATTTTCTTATTGGCCATTTGAATTCTCTCATTATCGCTGTTACCTTGGAAGTTTAAAAGACAGCTTTAAGAATCAATGTTATCACTGTTAAAATACTTCTAATTACATTTTTGTTGTTATTTAAAAGTTATTTAAACACTTTTAGAATTGTTTAGTCATGTTTTATTTGAAAGCTATTTGTGTTCATAGGCACATAGCAGTTAATTTACTTTTTTTTTCTCCAGTAATGAAACACTATTTAAACTGAACGTCTACTCCATCTTCTCTCGTAATTAAATCAATCATCACTAGAGTTGATAAAAAACATATTTATAATAAATTTGGTTCATCTGTAATGAATTCCAGTAGATTAGCTGCCTGCGGTCAATCCATATATCCATCAAAAGATGACAGCATACACTCTTTCATGCTTCACATACTTATAATTATATACACATTTATCTGCTAATGATGCCAGTCAATATTTACACATTTTCACACAGAAAACCACATCAATAGTCATAATCATACAGCACCATTGACAAACAAGAACTAGACAGCAGCTGCTTCTGTTTTACAAAGCCACGGAAATTATACAGTTGTGAAATCATGTTTGATTAATGAGCTGGTACCCAGAGCGATGCACAAGCGAGTCGCAGGCCTCCCCTCATCAGAGATGCGTCTGGGGATGTTTTTTAATGGCAAGCCCCAAAGAGCTGTGTTGATATTCCATATTATTGGGGTTTGTGAAGACACAGCAGGAAGCTGATCAGAGGGGGTTCTGGATGTCATTTGAGGACAGGGGCCGCAGCGTCGTGCTGTTTCAACAATGACTTCGGGTGCTAAGGGTGGCTCGACACTGCAGGATATTGTTCCAGAGCCAAATTTCAGGACTCAATAAGGAGGGGTGTACCAGGGGGCCAGCTCAAAGGGAGCCTCCATCTTTAGCTGAGCCGTCCTCAGACAGCAGGAAGCTGCAACCAATACCCTCAAAACCCGGGAATTTGAGTTACACACATCTTGAAGCCCAACCGCTCAGAGGTAGCCTCTGAGAGGAATGCAAAAAAATAAAAAAAGTTTGAGACTTTTTTTTTCAAAAGGCAAGAATGAGTTCTGTGACAACTGTACCAGCAACTACATCTTATTTTGTGTCATGCAGTGGACAGAAAATCATAGGTTTTAAACAACATGAAAATGAGTAAATTATGCCTGTACGATATAAGAAATAAAATCTATATCGGCTGTGATATGAAGGTGTCTTTTTTTCTCTTCAGAAGAACAGTAGAAGATTTTTAGTCAATGCAACCCGATCTCACGGGAATTCGTACGAATTTTACGAGGTGGCTAATTCGTAACAATTCATACGACCTCACTCGTACAAATTAGTACGATTTTGCTAAATCGTACATATTTTACGAATTGGCCAATTCGTATGAATTCGTACAAATGACCTTCCCCTAACCCCGCCCTAAACTTAACCGTCAGGTGGGTTTAGGCAAATCGATACGAATTTGTACGAGTGAGGTCGTACGAATTATTACGAATTAGCCACTTTTTAATCACTCGTACGAATTAGTGCGAATTGGTTCGTGAGATAGGGTAGGTCAATGTCACTTGACAAAAAAAAACAAAAAAAAAACATGTACAGGCAAAGACAACATGAATAACCAATTACCCATGGATTCAGACGATACATTAAGGTCTTATGGAACGAAAAGATGGATATATGCAATAAACTGTTATCTCTGTAATGAGGTGATTAACAGCAACTTTTCATTTTTAGATGAACTATCCCTTTACAGGCTGATTTATACTTCTGAGACTCAACACCGTAGACTCTACGCCTCGGTTCTCTTACGAGAGGTTCTCTCGTATTGCGTAAGCTAGCTTACGCTACGGGAAAGATTCTTCTTTGCCGAACAATTGAAGCCAAAAATTTTTATAATTTGTAATCATTGTCAACGCACTTCTCAGGTGCAGGACCTAGAGCGGGCTAACTAGCAGGCTCATTGGTTCGTTTCTGGGAAGTGCTCAAACCAATCGGAGAGCGCGCTGAACCCGCGCCCAATGAGCGGACGACGCTCGCTGATTACGTCAAAGCCCGCCAAAGGGGCGTGGCTTGAGTGTATATGAAGCACTCTCGTGGTTTGGAACAACGATTCATTTTGATTCAGCGATCTAATCGCCTGCCGTTGCAAGACTGAAGCCGTCGTCGTGACAAGGCACCTTCTAGCAAGCAAGAAGCCTGAAGAACCCGGCCTCTGCCACCTTCAGCCGCCTCAGCGAGCTAGCGCCGTCCGACGAGCTTCCACTTGCTCCTTCACAAAGAGCGTGAGCGTCTTTTTAAAGATGTCTCGCATTTCCTGCGGCTCATGCCGCGCACCGCTCGAAGACGGAGACCGCCACCTCATCTGCCCTCTCTGTCTCGGGCTTGAACATGCGGAACTCGCCCTCGCCGATGGAGGATGTTCTCTCTGCGAGGCGATGACCATGTCTTCCTGCGGGCAAGACTCTCATCGCGAAACCCGCCGCAGGCGCCGCCTCTTGACTTCTCCGCCGGAAGAAGAAGCACCGCTCCCAGAGGCCGCCGGAACCCTGCCGATGGCCTGCGCCGCAGCCGCCGCCCCCTGACCGCTCTCCCCACCCCGAGCTGGACCCCCCATCGCCGCCGAGTGGCCGCTCTGCAGCGTCCCTCGACTCTGAGGAAGAGAAAGAGTCGCCCTCCGCTGCACGCTTCTAACAGCGACGAATGGTCTTCACTGGGCTCTTCGGCGTCATGCTCCGCGGGACCCGCTCCGGCATCGAAGAGGACCTAATGCGCCTCCTGACTCTGCCGTCGAGCGCTGGGCCTCGATGGTCACCACCACCCGAGTTGCCACCGAACCGGATGGATGGAAAGTACCTGGCACTCCGGCGCCCCGCTCCGCTGGCACCCGGTCCGCTCCCTTCCTGCCCTGAGCTCCACGTCGAGCTCACTAAATCGTGGAAAGCTCCCTCGCGGCTAGGCTCCCGCCCACGTCTCCGCCTCGCTGCGCTCGGTGGACGGAGCCACCGAGAAGGGCTATACAGCCGATGCCGCGCGTCGAAGATCTGGTCGCCGCTCACTTGTGCTCGCCCTCCGCTGGATGGCGATCCTCCCTGAAGCTTCCTCCTCTAAAGCTTGCAGAGCGTCCTCTACCTTCCACACCCGCGCCTATGCAGCCGCTGGCCAGGCCGCTGCAGCGCTGCACTCCATGTCGGTTCTCCAGGTGCTGCAATCCGACCTGTTGAGTGACATAGCGCAGAATGTGAGAGAAATCAACGGCCGTGTCGCTACGACCACTTAAAGACTGACGCTACGGACCTTCTCCTCCCTTCGTCGCCACCAAAGCTGCGTCGCTCAAGCGCTGGGAAAGATGCATGGCCATCTCTCTGTGTCGCCGAGAGACACTTGTGGCCCCACGCGCTCACGGCACATGAGCGAAGCCGAGCGCTCCGTCTCCTCAACGGCGCCCGTCTCACCCTCTGGCTCTTCCGGATCCTGCCGTCACGGCATCGCAGAACGCTTTTTCCGAGGTCCACCGAAAGCCACCCAGGCCATGAATTCTGCTCTCTCCCTGCCTCGCCGGTAACGCACTTCTGCAGGCCGCCTCGTGAGCCCCCTGCCACAACGCCGCTCAAGACGGCCGCCCGCAGCAAGCTCAGGCCCATCCCCAGCACAGGCAGAGCGGCGCCTGCGGCCGTCGCCTCGCTCGACAGCTCGACGGAGACAGGCTCCGCAAGCGCCCCGCCCCAGGCCACGCTGAAGCCTGCATCGAGCAGCAGCTCCGCCTAGCACTTCTCTGGGGAAAGATCGGCGGCGCTCCGCCGCCGGCCGCGACGCCGTGCACCGTCCATCCTCTGTCAGTCCCCGAACCTTCGCCGACTGGCAGCAGCGAAATCTCGCGAGAACAAGCCGGGTGACTTCGAAACCCGCTTGTCGAGCGACAGCAGCCGCTTCTCACGGCTACCCAGAGAGTTCACAAAAAGAGCATAAAAGCCTCAAAGTGTAAACACTGTGACCACAAGCACGTGCTTCACTTCACACTTTCTCTCCGCTGCCCCCCACAGAGCTCACTCCCACTCAGTCCGGCCTCCGTCCCGCTTCGGGTAGCAGTAAGACATAAGCATCGCCCTCAAGCAGCGCGCGTGCGCCCTCTGCTCGCTCTGTACCCACGGCCCCATAAGCTCCTCTCTGAGTGCAAATCCCGTTGCCCACACAGTTTACACGAGCACACACACAGTGTCCAGCCCGTTCCATGCAGCAACCGGGCAGCACGGCCATTCAGCCTCTAGCATTATGCTTCAAAGCGTGGGAAGCCATTCCCGGCATATCCCCGTGGGTACTCAAGCATGATAAAAGACGGCTACCAGTTACGAGTCCGCGCCGCCCGCCGGCGTTTCCGCGCCCGGCCCCTCTTCTGTGGTCGAGCCCAGCTGTCGCGAAGCACGCTTCCGCACAGAAGTATCGAAACTGTAATGAACAAATGGCGCGAGAGAAGAGAGTCCTCTCCACCCATAACCGAAGCCGGGGTTCGGTACGGCCGCTCATCTTCCTGGTCCCCAGACAAGACGGCTGGCCTCAGGCCGATTCGAGACCTCAGATTTCTGAACAAAGCTCTCATGACGAGATCATTCAGAATGCTGACGGTCAGGAAACTCCTCCCACACTGTACGCCAGGGGGATTGGTTCATCTCCCTAGATCTGGAAGACGCTTATTTTCAGATTCAAATACACCCCTCGTCACAGGCAGTTTTTGACGCTTCGCCTTCAAGGCCAGAGGTTGTATCAATACCGCCGTCTCCCCGTCTCGGCCTTTCCTTAGCGCCACGCACGTTCACGAAATGTATGGACCGGCGGCGCTCGCCCCCTTCGAACCCAGGGGATGCGCATTTTGAGTTATTTGGACGATTGGCTGATACTAGCACGTTCCAAAACAGAAGCTTCTGTTCGCACGTACAGCTCTTCTCGCTCATCTGGAAACGCTGGGCCTCTCTGTCAACTGGACAAAGAGCCTCAGCCCAGCTCAAACTGATCTCGTTTCTGGGATAGACCTGGACTCTACCACTATCAAAGCACGGCTATCCGCTCAGCGCACACGCCGCTTGCAGCGTTTAGCCGCTTCGTTCCAGATGAATACCCCGCGTTCGGTGAAAACTTTTCCAGAGACGCCTGGGTCACATGGCCTCAGCTGCAGCCGCGCCACAGCTAGGTCTTTCACATATGCGCCCCTACGATTCTGTGCTAAAGACCCGTGTACCCCGCCGCAGTGGACCACGGGCCGCCAGCTAATCAGAGTCACTCAGGCATGCATTTCTGCACTACAGCCTTGGACGGTGACCGATCGAGTTTCAACAGGGCGTCACGATGGGGACTTTCTCTCACCGGAAGGTAAATCTCGACAGACGCATCCAACACAGGCTGGGGTGCGGTCTGCGAGGGCTCACCGGCCTTCTGGCCGATGGTCGGATCGGAGACCCCATTTCACATAAACTGTCTCGAGATGCTCGCGCTGTCGAGTATGCACTGTTGCAGTTCCTCCCGCGCATCCAGGGTCACCACGTCCCGATCCGTTCAGACAACATGACAGTGGTATCCTGACATCAACCGCGAGGGCGGGGTCAGATCCAGGAATCTCTTCCTGCTGACACGCCGCATTCTAGTTTGGTCCCTAGAGTCATCTGCTCTCGCTCAGAGCGACGCATGTCCCGGTACACCTGAACGACGGTCCAGACATTCTATCCAGGAACCTTCTCTCTCCAGGAGAATGGTCCCTGAACCCTCTTACAGTCCAGCTCACTGTGGCGCCTCTTTGGCAGAGCGGAGATAGATCTCTTTGCGACAGAAGAGAACTCGCACTGTCCAGATTCTTCTCGAAGAACGAGGACGCGTTAGCGCTAGAATGGCCATACCGCCCGCTCTATGCCTTCCCTCCCATCTCCCTGCTACCGCAGGTCATTCAGAGAATCAGGGAATTTCGCCACCTGGTGCTCCTCATAGCCCCGCGTTGGGAGAATCAGATTTGGTACCCGGAGCTCACACAGCTGTCTCAGACAGCCCCGTGGCCCATCCCGGTCAGAGCAGATCTCCTCTCAAGCCCGCTGCACACTCTGGGCATCCCCACCCGCAGCGCTGGGCGCTCCATGCATGGGTGACGAACGATTACACGTTGATTTGCCAGAGGGAGTCTTGAACATCGATCAAACACGGCTCAGAGCGGCATCTACCAGAAAGCTCTATGCGGCTAAATGGTCTGTATTTTCAAAATGGTGCACCGAAAAGAATTTGGACCCCCTTAAGTGTGAGGTCTCCTCTTTGCTCTCCTTCCTTCAAGATATGCTGGACAAGGGCAGAACCCCATCCACCCTGAAGGTTTATGTGGCAGCCGTCGCGGCCTTCGTCTGGTCCTCGACGCGCCCAGTCTATTGGCAAAGACGAGCTGGTTATCCGCTTCCTCAGGGGAGCCAGGAGGATGAACCCCCCTCGCCCCCCCTCGGTGCCGGTTTGGGACCTCTCAATAGTCCTCCGAGGCCTTGAAAGCCCCCCTTCCGAACCGCTCTCGAGCCCATTCGACCTCAAACATCTCCTAAAGGCCGTTTTTCTGACCGCTCTTGCCTCAGTTAAACGAGTGGGCGACATTCACGCGTCTCTCTTCGAACGCTGTCCGTGTCCGAGTCCGGCCTGAACGGACTCCGTCGTCATTCTCAAACCCAGACACGGATATGTGCCTAAGGCGAACTGGCACCCCATTTAGAGCACAGGTGATATCCTTATCGGCTCTGCCCACCTCTGATAGCGAGCCCAATGCCAACCTCCTCTGCCCCGGTCCGGGCGCTGAGAGCGTACATTACACGCGCTGCGCACGCTCAGACGGTCTCGAGCAGCTGTTTGTGGCGTTTGGGGACGCACAAAGGCCTGGCCGCTTCCAAACAAACACTATCCAGATGGATAGTAGACGCTATCGCCTCCGCCTATGCCGGCTAAAAATCTGCTCTTGCCCCGTCTCGGCGTCAGGGCTCACTCCACTCGAGGCATGGCCTCCTCGTGGGCTTGGTCCTGTGGTATTTCTATTCATGATATCTGTGTGGCCGCGGGCTGGTCTTCCCCGTCCACCTTTATCAGATTCTCAGCAACTTGGAAGTACCGGCCTTACAGGCTAATGACTACTAGCGGCTCAACCCGCCGCAGCGTCTGAGCCACGCTTTACTGGGGAATCCTTCAACCGGCTAGCCCCTTGATCTTCCCCTCCATTCTATGGAAACTTCCTATACTATGGCCCGCCATGCCGGCCGCCTCTTAGGCTTCATATTCTCACATAAACGGCGTCTGCCCTCCACCAATTATTCTCCACCATTGCTTCCTCCACCCTCCGGGGATGCTTGTGGTGACTGACCGGGCACGGCGTTGCACGCAGGGTGTCTCCCGGAGCCGTAAGCTGAGCTTACGCAGCACGAGAGAACCTCTCGCAAGAGAACGAATCGGTTACCGAACGAACCTCGGTTCTCTAGATGAGGGAACGAGATCGCGTTCCCGGCCGTGCCCGCCTCTGAACAGCGATCGCTTCATCACTATAAATCGTTGTTCCAAACCACGGAGAGTGCTTATATACACTCAAGCCACGCCCCTTTCGGCGGGCTTTGACGTCAAATAAGCGAGCGTCGTCCCGCTCATTGGGCGCCGGGTTCAGCGCCGTCTCCGACCGTGTTTGAGCACTTCCCAGAAACGAACCAATGAGCCTGCTAGTTAGCCCGCTCTAGGTCTGCACCTGAGAAGTGCGTTGACAATGATTACAAATTATAAAAATTTTTGGCTTCAATTGTTCGGCAAAGAAGAATCTTTCCCGTAGCGTAGCTAGCTTACGCAATACTCGTTCCCTCATCTAGAGAGAACCGAGGTCACGCTCAGGTAACCGATTCGTTTCATTCATACTTTTGCATCGTTGTCCATGTTGACTGAGGGAGGGGGTTATAGCAGACCAATAACAGCGCTTTCTGTCCGTGTATTGACGTGTTGTTACATTTTTTTGCGTGTAAACACACAGCCTACGAGGTAGCTACGGCATGAGTTTGATGCAGAAGTATAAATTTGGCTGATGTTACAGTTTCTATATGTCCCAACGTCCAATCAGATGCCAAAAGACGTCACTCTGTAGGCCAAAACGCGGAAGCGAGTTAGCATTTTAGCACTTCCCGGTTCCCTCGCTCTAAAGTCTATGGGATTTTTGAATGGGTTTTTGCTGAAATTAAGTCTGTGGTGAACAAAGCCTCTAAATATTTTCACATTTGATCTATGACATAAAATACACAGTTATAACCAGATTGTGTTTTTTTTTAACTTTATTGTGTCTTGCTTGTGTTTTTTTAAAAACTTTATATAGGCTTCAAAATGTATACATTTTGGATTAAGATGTAAAAATTATCTTGATAGACAAAACGTGTAAGGGTCACAACTCTTTGTGTAAACACAGATCGTATTTTTTGCGAATTCCCAAAAGTCTCACGGGGAAAATGCATGCATTCTCAATCGAGGGAAGCCATGTGCCACTAGCTTCCGAGTTGTCCTAACAAAGTGACGTCATCACTTCGGCACTCTATAACAAGCACTGTTAATATCAACACAGTCTCATGGAAATGCGTATTTATACCACGAATGCCATTTCTCGTGGCATTTATACACCAAAAATTATTTTTGCGTGTATATGGTACGCACTAAAAAACCCTGGGTAGGTTTAGGGGTAGGGGGGTGTGGAATTCGTGCGTATTACACGCAAAAAGTGCGTATCATATGCACGCGAAAACACGTACCATATACACGCAAAAAACTGTTTTTGGCATATAAATGGCACGAGAAATGACATTTGTGCTATAAATAGGAACTTTCATGAGATTCGGGCTCATTAACATACACTCCCTTATACACTAAAAAAAACAAAAAAAACCGTTTTTTCCCAATTCCCTCCTATTATGTCCCAAATTCCGTTTTACCCTGGTAAGGAATGTGTTGTGCTTCAAATAGAACCTCAAGAGAGGCAACGTCGACTGCTATCATTCGAAGCTCTGCTGAGGTGTTAGTGGTGCCACTACAGGGTAGCCTGATGGAGGAAACTCATTAAAGCTGGGCTCATCCAGGGCTCTGGCTCTGTTATAGACATCACAACATCAAAAATAAAACCTCAAATACAGACAGTTTAGAGTAGTCATGAAATCAACATTGACTATTATTATATAGACAAAAAAAAAGACATATTTCCAAAAATCTTTTCTGTGGTCCATTTGAGTTATAGTGCTTGCGTGAGAAATGAAGGTTCAAGTTCAGCTTGCACGTGTGACCTAAATCCTTTTTCTTCTCTCCTTTTCAGTGTCTATCTAAGCATTATATAAACTAAATGACTTCATGTTGAAAACCAAAAATATACAATATTTTAGGACCTTTGTTGTAGGGTTTTTTTTTTTTTTTTTAGTAGGGTTAGGGACGGAGGGCTGCCTAGTTCACAGCCATTTTTGTATTTGTGCAGCTTTGATCCAGCAGTACAGAGGGCATGACACCTTTTCTCACTCCTGAGAACATGAAAGGCTCTTTGAAAATGAAACAGCACTAGGAGGTGTTAACATGGCACAGGATCACACACTGCGGGGGAGTTTTCCTCCTACTGTGATTAAGTTTCACAAACACATACAAAAATGTGTGATATCTGTGCATTTTAATTCCCTTTCAATCAAAATTAGAGGAATCCTTAATGGCTTTGCAGTAACATGAGTGTATGCCAAAAAAAAGGCTGCCACGTTTAATTTGTATGAAGTTATATTTTTGTATAATTAGGCGTGATAAGTGCAGCTCCTCTCTGTGACTGCTAATAACAACTCAAGCTAATTCACGAGAACAAGTGTGTGATTGTGAACATTCTCCTTTTGTAATCCAGCAATGTTGTGCGCAGTTGTTCTCGCCACAGAGTGATAAATTACCACGAGACACCATTGCCGGCTCACTGAAAACAAATATAGCTTATTGCATGAAACCAGCCTTGCCAAGTATTATTTGAGCTACCAAGAAAATCTCATCACTATTGTGTTGTACTGCACACTGACAAATGATTGCTATTTTTGTGTCTTTTTTTTTTGGCAAAATCATACAGAGAAGGCCGAAAACAAGTTTTAGGTGCCTGATCCACGTATAGAAAGGTGCTATGGTACTGCCATGATGTTTTGAATGTGGTATCATAGATATATAGATAAGTGCCACATGATGCCAATATTATCCAGTATAATATAACCATATTATTATCCTGTTTTATTATTGTTAACTAAAACTTGTAAAATGATGTTAATCACTTTTCTTTATTCAAATAAAGGTGAAATTTATGGAAGCTTGTTTCCGCCACAGAATGAAAAATAAAAAAGGTAATTGCGACTTTTTATCTCACAATTCAGACTTTTTATCTCACAATTTCTGACTTTATTTCTCAGAATTGCTAGATGTAAAGTCAGAATTGCGAATATAAAGTCACAATTGCGTGATATAAAGTCAGAATTGCGAGATTTAAACTCAGATTTGCGTGATATAAAGTCGCAATTGTATGTCAAAGTCAGAATTGCGAGATATAAAGTAAGAATTGCTAGATATAAAGCCGCAATTGGGTGTTATAAAGTCAGAATTGTGAGATTTAAACTATACTGAAGGGGGGAAAATAAGACTAACTTAGAATTAGCCTGATAACTCGCAACTGCGAGTTTTTATCTCACAATTGTGAGAAAAGATGTCAGGAATTTCGACATATAAACTCGCAATGTGTTATAAAGTCAGAATTGTGAGAAAAAAAGTCAGAAGTCAGATAAAATGTCGCACTTCTGTCTTTTTTTTTCTCAGAATTGCAACTTTATATCACACAACTCTGACTTTATATCTTGCGATTCTGACTTTATATTTCGCAATTCTGACTTTATAACACACAATTGCGACTTTTTATCTCAAAATTACAACTTTGTTTCTCACAATTCCTGACTTCATATCTCACAATTGTGAGATAAAAAGTCGCAATTATTTTTTTTTAATTTTTTTTATTCAGTGGCTGGAAACAAGCTTCCATGGAAATTAAATAAACAAACAGCCTATCAGATGAAAAACTTCAAACTTATTTTATTTCAGTTAGTTGCCAGTTTTATTTGAGTTGATAAAATTCCTAAAACTTCCTAAAATTAAAAATCAATTAAAGATAAACTTACTAAAAAATATATGTAATGAAAAAAATATAACAAAATGACTAAAACTAAAATGAAAATGTAAAATACATAAATATTAAAATAGTATAGAAATAATACTAAAATAACAAGGAAATATACACATTTTACCATATATAGTGCCGCCTTTTTTATTTTATTTTATTTTTAATTTTTTTTGCTTGACAAATGGAATATCAAATTCAAATCAACATCTGATTTGTTGCTCACTAAACATCCTGTTTATTTCAGAAATATGTTATAATATGGACACAAAAATGTGCAAAAGGTTGTATAATCCCAAACCAGGCCAAAATGAAGGCTGAAATCAACGAAGTCTGAGGTTTCCTGCATGAAACCTCATGTTACTGTGAGTGAAGAACTAAATAGATCACACTGCCCACACACTTAATACAACTTTAACTTTGACAAGGAGAAATTTTTGAAATTTAAATCACTCGACTGATTGCTCCCGGTCTCTGTCTAACTCTCCCTCTCGAGCCTCTTCTGTACTCTCCCTGAACACTCCTCACACTTGGCTCGTTTCGCCAAAAGAAAGAGTCTTCCTGCACATTATCTCGCTCCAAACACATCCCCAAATAAGAAATGTGACTCCAGAGGATCGCGCCCTTAGTAGCTAAGGAGACAATGGGAGTGGGAACGTTTATCCCACCATCCTTGGTGGTTTAATTTAATCGTGGGATTAGAAAGACAGCTCATATTGAAAGCTTACTCTCTCCCCCTCTGGAGAGATTTATAAGGGCAACAGATTTTGTTTTTGATACGAGTAATTGTATTTGGCTCATAGGATACACAAGTATCCATTTCACACATACGAACCCTGTCTTGAATCTTTTTTCTGCTAAAAGGTTCCTTCCTTTGTCAAAAATGCAATCTTGTCTTTTTGTTTTGAGAGATAATTGTCTTACATTGCAGTTGAGCCACCCATGTTCCTTTTACTCTCAAAAAGACTAAGGTTTTCTTATCATGAAATGTGTGTCGCTCACTGCTACGGGACTTGATCAGATTACAGGAGATGGTCAGGTCTTTGTAGATGTCATGTTGCTTCTGAGATGTCTCGAGAACATTTTTTTTTTCCTATTTGAACAGGAGGAAAATGCCTTCTGGTAAGACATGTTCAAGGAAGAAAAAAACATTTCAGGTCCTCTTCTGTGAGTCATACAAAAGGGGTAAAAAATAAAGATAAATAAGCTCATTCATATTAAACAGGGTTGCACACATATTCGCAATATCTCTAAAAAAGAGGATAATGGAGACAAGCAAAGGGAGACAGAGCAGGTAGGGTTCTTTTACTGCAATTTACTGCATCAAAACTCAGTCTCAAGAGGGGAAAAAGCCACATAATGCTTTAACAAAAGAAAGGATGCAGAACCTTACAGAGAGGTTACGAAAACAACAAGGACTTTGGGTCAAAAACATCATGCAGGACATCCAGACATTAGCATCAAGGTGGCGTGACATGTCATGTGTGCTTGTGGAACATGCTGATTTAGAAGTCAATGAGATGAAATGGTGTTCCTGAAGTGGGGCACCGCAGGACCTTAAAGCATCATTTCTGAGCTTGCTTCAGCAACTACGAGGATATGACACGGCATGGGGTAACTACATATGATTACACCTATGAGCTCAATTCAATACATTTCCGCACAATCACACATAATAGGGGGCTGTAACTGCCTTTTGAGAAAAAAAATAATAATAATGGCTCTAAACTTAACATATTCGAAAAGGTTTGCAAAGAATTGAAAACTAAAAGTAGATTAAACACAGAGAAAAATGTAAATATTATTATTTTATAGAATTAAAGGAGAACTCCGCGAACAATGAACCAGTTGGTCTAATAAAACATTGGTACCTAGTGAATCGTTCTCTGAGATTTGTTTTCATGATCATCGAATGTAAAGAGTTTTATCTCTAAAAACTGTTCCAGTGTATGAGCGCTAGTAATGTGGGCATTGACTAAGTAAAAAGAAATCGCTGAGTTCATACCACTAACAAGGCTCGAAATAGCTCCACACTAACACAGTAACATAATGAGGGTCCATACATGCAAAACTGAAGCATTAGAGAACTTAGTAAGTGTACAGACCGTTTAATAAGAAGATACTTTATAAAGACAATTCACTTCGTGTATACACAGCAGGCGCCATCTTCAATATAGTCTCGATAATCGATTCTCGAATGCCGTTCATACAGTTCAGAAGTTCGCTGAACTTCATACAGTTCAGATCACTTAGTATTCGTTCGTGAATCGACTATCGACATATAGCCTTATCTTATGCCTGCATATCCTACATGATGCATAAAAAGTAACTGGTGTAGCTTCCATGATTCAATACTAATGTGGGGAAGCAGGATTCTCAGATCTACACAGCTATTCAACCTAATTTGTTTGTGCGACAAAAAATTACACAGATAAATATTGTATTTTACCATTAAAACAATCAAATATGCGGTCAAAATAGTAGGTGCTTCTTCAGTAGTGAAATCAGAAGCATCCTCTGAAGTGAACCCGGACTAACAGTTATCAGCAGGGTGTACAACAAGAGATGGAAATGAGAAGAACTGAATATCTTACCAACCTCGCGATGGCAAAATGCATACTGTGATTTGACTGAAGTACTGCGGTCTGAACCACTGTCAGTGCTATTGCAGGATAGCAGCAGCATATGCATATAATCTGCTGAGCCATTTTCCCGTGCCGTTGCTGACTATCCCAGCTGTGGTCCTGGGAACTGCCAAAGCAGCCCAAGGAACATCAAAAAGCCACTGCACAGCCATAAAGAATACTAACTCATCTTCTCTCAGCACATACAACAAAGATGCCACAGACACATCTCTGTTCAGCCATCATCAGATATCCATACAGCTGTAAAAATGATATGACATCCCTCTCATGTTCCTTGTTCGTAACCCCTGTGTCACGTATACGCTTGTCTCTTGAACATAGCATCAAGCTTCCATCTATTACACACTCTGACATTTCTTGCCAAATCGAGGTGTGTGTGGACAGTTTAGGCTGCTGACAGGTGATACAGATTTGGGCTGATTCCATTTGCTTTTGGTCAATTTAGGTTTCCTCACCTTAAACTTGCAGCAGGTTATCTTCTTTTGTTTGGCTTAACTTATTCACTTAACTGTGAAAGCTACAACAATATTGAAATGTATACTATTAAATCTAAATAGATACTAATAGTAAATAAATAACACATTAAACATATTTTAAAAACTAAGATATAATCTTAAATATATATTTTTTAATTATTGCAATAATATACAATTGTCAACATAATTGTATCTAAAATATAAAACTATTTATTTATTATTCGATGAAATACTATAAAATGATTAATGTTTTTAAAGATAAAGAGTGGGATACATATAATAGCAAAGGTAACATAGGTGTAGAAATATATAAAATATATGTACAATATAACCAGAACCGTTCAATAATATTGATTATTATATTTGCATAAAATATGGCAATTGTTAATAATTGTAATATATTGCTAAAATTATATATATATATATATATATATATATATGACAAGACTAAGATGCAAAAGCCTCTAAGTGTCATTTGAAATTTTCATTTAGTGAAATTACAGAAAAATATACAAGCTTGATAAAAATGGTCATTTTAGAAGAAAATTTCAAATGGCATTTAGAGGCTTTTGGTATAAAACTTTTCATATATATATACACACACGCACTCCACCGGCCACTTTATTAGGTACACCTGTCCAACTGCTCGTTAACACTTAATTTCTAAGCAGCCAATCACATGGCGGCAACTCAGTGCATTTAGGCATGTAGACATGGTCAAGACAATCTCCTGCAGTTCAAACCGAGCATCAGTATGGGGAAGAAAGGTGATTTGAGTGACTTTGAACGTGGCATGATTGTTGGTGCCAGAAGGGCTGGTCTGAGTATTTCAGAAACTGCTAATCTACTGGGATTTTCACGCACAACCATCTCTAGGGTTTACAGAGAATGGTCCGAAAAGAAAAAACATCCAGTGAGCGGCAGTTCTGTGGGCGGAAATGCCTTGTTGATGCCAGAGGTCAGAGGAGAATGGCCAGACTGGTTCGAGCTGATCAGAAGGGCAACAGTGACTCAAATAACCACCCGTTACAACCAAGGTGGGCAGAAGAGCATCTCTGAACGCACAGTACGTTGAACTTTGAGGCAGATGGGCTACAGCAGCAGAAGACCACACCGGGTGCCACTCCTTTCAGCTGAGAGAACAGGAAACTGAGGCTACAGATTTTGCACAAGCTCATCGAAATTGGACAATAGAAGATTGGAAAAACGTTGCCTGGTCTAATGAGTCTCGATTTTTTCTGCTGCAACATTCGGATAGGTGGGGTCAGAATTTGGCGTCTACAACATGAAAGCATGGATCCATCCTGCCTTGTATTAACGGGGTTCAGGCTGGTGGTGGTGGTGTCATGGTGTGGGGAATATATTCTTGGCACTCTTTGGGCCCCTTGGTACCAGATTGAGCATCGTTGCAACGCCACAGCCTACCTGAGTATTGTTGCTGACCATGTCCATCCCTTTTATGACCACAATGTACCCAACTTCTGATGGCTACTTTCAGCAGGATAATGCGCCATGTCAAAAAGCTGGAATCTCAGACTGGTTTCTTGAAGACAATCATTTCGCTGTACTCAAATGGCCTCCACAGTCACCAGATCTCAATCCAATAGAGCATCTTTGGGATGTGGTGGAACGAAAATCGGCATCATGAATGCAGCGGACAGATGTGACAACTGTGATGCCATCATGTCAATATGGACCAAACTCCCTGAGGAATGCTTCCAGCACCTTGTTGAATCTATGCCACGAATTATTGAGGCAGTTCTGAAGGCAAAAGGGGGTCCAACACCATTACTAGCATGGGGTACCTAATAAAGTGGCCGGTGAGTGTGTGTGTGTGTGTGTGTGTGTGTGTGTGTGTGTGTGTGTGTATATATAGCTATGCCAAAGTCACCGCACTGTTAAATCAGCAGTTGCTCTGGATTTATTATTTATAATATATATATATATATACATTAAAATATAAAAGATTGGCACTGAGACCGAAAGACATGAAACAACAGTAGAGTCAGGCTTAAACTCTTGCCAAAGGCTGACTTGCAGAGTTGGAATAATAAGACCAAACTACAAATCTTTTTTTTTTAATCTGAGCTACTTTTAATTAAACCCTCTAAATACAAAAACACATTAAATCAATTATATGTCAAAAGTCAGGGGTGACATGGAATCATAGAGGAGATAGTGGAAATTACATAATCTTCAACTTTCCTCTGAATTTATCAGCTTTAGTCACAATCAATCTAAAGGGTTAAAAAAATGATTGGAGAAATTCAATTTATACCGTCTGAATGTGGTTATATCAGTGACAACATGAGATAATTCTTTATAAAACTTAGTGGTTTTCTGAATATAATGACTTGCAGTAGTTAGGTTACTGGTATAGTCCCTTGAAAAGAAGTTGCTTATCTGGCTCTTGCAGTAAGTTAGAAAACTACATTTCCACTCCATAAGTCCATTATATGGTAAAGTGAATGGCAATTAGATAAGATTGTGCTGATTTTCAACTCCAGATTGCAGCTACAGCCTAAATAGAGAGACTGTTGAAAATGCCTTCAGCATTTCTCTGGAAAAATCCAGGCAAATCCAGTACGACTTCGCACACACTCTTGCCTAAGACCAAAGAGTAGTACTAGCACAGAGGTAGCGCCTGATGCTTTTAGGTATTTGTTGGCACCTGCTACTTAGAGGGTGTGCGAATTGTATTAGGCACTTGGCTCAGTATCTCTAAACAAGTAAAGTGTAATAGACAAGCGCAGCACAATTTATTCTCAAAAGTGATGGTTGGTGTAAACTCTCCAAAGAGTATTCTGCACATGGCTCTCTGGGTTACGTTGTGCACCGAGCAGTCATAAGCTTTAGGTGACCTGCGCAGTGGCCCTGTAGACATCTCTGCTTCGACCTCTTTGGGGACCCGTGGGACATGAATAGGCAGTGTGCTTGAAAGACAGACAGACGAGCTAGTCTTGCCCTTGCCATTCTGTATGTGCTGAGCCTCACGCAGCAGATGGTGTGGTACAATAACCTGGCAAAAGCACAGCTCCTGGCAATCCGAGCGGTTCCGAGAACCATCTAGGCATTTCGTTCTTTGGCGCATTAAGAAAATAAAGCACAGCATGTTGAAGTGCGGTTCAGTCGCTCTCCATGGGCTTTTCCAAAAGCCTGCTTCATTCTAGCCTGTAAATTAAATAAAGCAGAAGCATGGCAGCACACCTAAAGAAACTCACAATTTAACTTGAGGACTGCAAGCTCTGTCAAAGAGACCATGACACTGCACATCTCCTCTGAATATATTTCTTCATCTAACGTTTCTGACAAGATCGATAATTGAGAAATCAAGCAAAGAAGTCTAAGTGCCAAAGCAAAGAGCAGCCGGCCATGAGGGGACATCTGTCTTCAAGCATAATCATATTCTATCCGCAGGTGGCCATCTGAATATAATAAATATTTTATTATCATGTTGAAACTTTGGCAGAGAAAGTAAATTTTGCTGACATTTATATAGAAGTGTTATACCATCGTGCCACCTATAAATCTCAGTGATGTATTTCCCCAGCTCATATGTGAGTCTGCTGCAAATGCCCATGTTGGCAAAAATGAAACTTTAGACCTAAAGCAGGCACTTAGCTTCTGGCATAATGCATCCATATGAGCAGCACGGCAACACGCGTGCTGGCCCGTATATTTTAATGCCTGCATATCATTCACATAACTGGTAAGACCGAGAACTGGGTGGCATTAGTAGAGTTGGCCACATAAAATGGGTTTATTCAGTGCCGACAGGAACACAAACTGATGCCCTTAGATGCTCTAACAGGAATAGATGGACATGCTGAAAATTGCTCTACCGTGTTCCTTGTAAAAATACACCGCTGCAAACAAACAAAATTAGTTGTAATTCGTATTGTTTTGTATTTCTTGTATTGTTTTATGGGTTACACTTCATTTCACTTTAAATATTCTATTAATTATATGCAACTTTTCAACTACATGTCAACTAACTCTCATTAGTATTAGTATTAGTAGTAGATTGTCAGTAGACTGTTAGGTTATGGTTAGGTAGTCTAGGCTTTGGGTTAAAAGTAATACTGTTTACTGGAGTCGCCTAAGCTAACTTATAGTCAATTGAAATGTCTGTTGGGGGGACCACCAAAATAAAAGTGCTTAGCAGATATTAAGCTGACAGTCTACTAATACTCCAATGAGAGTTAGTTGACATGTAGTTGAAAAGTTACTTATAGTGTAGTAGAAGTGTCTGAAGTGGACTATTAAAACAATAAAGTGTTACCGTTGGTTATATTCTTCTAGGGCTGTCTGTTCTGAGT
The DNA here is from genome assembly GCA_030378365.1 of Hybognathus amarus. Lineage (NCBI taxonomy): Eukaryota > Metazoa > Chordata > Actinopteri > Cypriniformes > Leuciscidae > Hybognathus > Hybognathus amarus. The sequence goes on from JAQIUQ010005367.1 coordinate 121,934, forward strand.
GTACTTGCCGTACAGAATTAAATAATAAATTTGAAGTAGAGTGATACAGGTGATTTTGTCATTTCTTCTGACTGTAACTGTCAGGGCAAACTGATTGACAGTATGTTTGATATGAGTGTTGTTGAAATCAAATAACTCTAAGATGAAACTGAACTTTTGCAGTTCAGAAATCCATTTTACAGACAACACATTCGAAGTAATATTTAAACTTACACTTTAGATGAAGTTTTGGATGATGTTGTTGATTCAGTAAGCCCCTCTATGATATCTGTGTAAGCCACTCCTGAAACAATCTGTGTATTTATTTTGACAGTTCGGTTCAGAATGATTTGCATATGACGATTCACTGTTGCTACTGTCGGAACAATGTAACCAGCAGAAAGCTTTACTGAAAGCTCTATTAATAAAGAGAGTATTAATACTAATTATTATTAATAATTTTATTTTATTTGAAAGGTAATGTTTGATTAAAAGTATTCATTAATTAATTCATTCTGGGGACAGAAAGATATTCTACACAACTTGGCCTAATTTGAGTTCTCGAAGTCCGTTTAGTCAATGCTTAAAGCTGACACTGTGTAGCTCTTTTAGTTTATTTTTAGCTGAAAACACTTAGTTCTTTCAAAATATATGTGCTCATTAATGTATATTTACTCTTGTTCAAGTAATAAAGTATTCTCGTGAGTGTATAATATGCCATTGAAAATACATACGGGTAAGGGTTCTAATGTCGGCTGCGATGTTGCCCCTCCATCTTGTAAAGTACATTAGCCAAAGAGGGACATACCCGTTAATTCAAGCTTCGCCTTTCTGCGTTTTACGTTTCGAGTTAACACTCATGGCAATCGAGGTCGGACTGCAAGCTACTTAATCTTGGACTACATTGGCCACTTAGGAGTTAAAACGTATCGGAATTGAGAGGAACAGAAACTAATATTCACTGGATGGTCGTATACCTTTTTCACCGCTAGATGGAGGTAAAAATCACACAGTGTAGCTTTAAAAAAAAAAAAAAAAAAAAAAATTCATAACAGTTTTCCATGTACCTTACATTATATGAAAAATTTGATTGACAGCACATTATTCTTATGCTATCAAAGAATTCATGTGCATGCTGCCCTTTCAATCTCTGAACAGCAAGATGTACTGAACTCCTAAGTATTGTAAGTAA